>VXAY01003978.1:43048-176279 GCA_013399855.1 Oxyruncus cristatus
GGCGGCTCCTCCGCCGCGCCGGGGGGCGGCGGCAGGAAGAGGCCGCTGCTCACCCCGCTCTGCAACGGGCTCATCAACTCCTACGAGGACAAGAGCAACGACTTCGTGTGGTGAGCGCGATGTGTCGCGATATATCGCCGGGGGCTGGGGGGGCGGGCTGGGGCGCCGCCATGCCGGCGGGAAGCCTGGGCTGTGCGGGATAGCGGCGGGGGGGGGGGGGGGGNCCGCCCGGGGCTCTCCGAGGGGCAGGAGGTGCCGAGGCGGCCGCGGCCCTCCGGGGTATTCTGGCTTTGGGGTTTTCCCTCTTTTGTGCCTCTCTGTATCGGGAATAGCGTGGCCAGCAGGACTAGGGAAGTGATTGTCCCTCTGTGCCGGGCACTGATGAGGCCACACCTCCAGTTCTGTGTCCAGTTCTGGGCCCCTCCATTCAGGAAGGACAGTGAGGTGCTGGAGTAAGTCCAGAAGGGCAGCGGAGCTGGTGAAGGATCTGGAGCACAAGTCTGATGAGGAGTAGCTAGGCGGGCTGAGCCTGGAGAAAAGGAAGCTCAGGGGGGACCTTCTCACTCTCAACAACCATCTGAAAGGAGGTGTAGCCAGGTGGGAGTTAGGCTCTTCTTCCAGGTAACAAGAGACAGAATAAGAGGACGTAGCCTTAAGGTACACTAGGGGAAATTTAGCTTAGCCATTGGGAAGAATTTCTTCACGAAAGGGGTGATTAGACATTGGAATGGGTTGCCCAGGGAGGTAGTGGAGTCACTGTCCCTGGAGGTGTTTAAGGAAAGGGTGGACACAACACTCAGTGCCACGGTCTGGTTGACAAGGTAGTGTTCAGTCACAGGTTGGACTTGATGATCTTGGAGGTCTTTCCCAGCCTCACTGATCCTGTGATTCCGTCTGGTTTTGGCCTTGTGTAGCAGCATTGCCTCCATCCTGTCTGTTTTTAGACAAATTCAGGTTGTTCCTGGTAAGTTCCTCCTTGAGCTCATCCAGGTTATCAGAAAGGACCTGCCCCGTGAGGTGCTTCTTCACAGCATGTTGACATCACAGCAACTGCCATGTTTTCCTGGGCAGTGAGGCCTCAGAGGGGTCTGGAGCCCTCTGACCTCTGGAAGAGGAGCCAGCAGAGGATTTTAGTGTCCCTTTGGATGGGCATCCAAGGAAACCTGTGGTGGTTGATAGCTCCAGCAAGGCTGGCTTGGTTTGCTTGTGTTGTTGGGAAAGGTTGGCTGATTTGAAACAGCAATAAGGTTTGTGTCATGCAGGCACCAAAAACCAGATGAGTAGGGAATTTCTGCCATGATGGGATAAAGTTTTTGCAGATGCTCTTCTTGTAACGTCCAGCCAAAGCTGCAGCTTGTAGCTGGAAATCACCTTTCATAATTGTTAAATGAAGGCCCACCTCAATGTGTGGTTTGAGAACTGTTGGTAATTTGCAGTTTTTTAAAGAGAGTCCCTTGCTGATGGGTTTCAAACCTTCTGACATAAGAAGTAGGTTTGATTTTTGTATCTGGCTGGGTGTGTTCAAATATGAGAACAAAAAGTAGGGTTGTCCAAGAGAGGCAAACAGAAGAGGTGCTGGGAAAAAGTTTGAGTTGCAGGAAAGTTGTGTATTGGAAAGGAATAGTTAAAAAGGAAGATAAATGGGCCACAGCTTCCAAGATGACTTTGACAGCTCTGACTTACAGGTGAGGGTTGGATGTGAGGCATCTCCATAGGACAGGTATTGTCTCAAAAGTCTGTAGGCTTGGTTTTACAGCTTTGTAAAGTGTTTGGCAGAGTTGATAGGAACTGCCTTTGCTACTGAAGTGAAAACCTGAAGCTGCTAAGAAGTTAGTGGCAGAAAAAAACAGTAAGTACTTCTTACTGGTAATAAGGAAATGGTCAAAAATTACTGCTTATTACTGCAGTTAGTGGTTTGCTCAGTAGCAGAATTGGGATGAGAGCACAGCTGTAATCAGTAGATGCCCTACTCTGGCTCTAGGCCATGTTGGGTGGATTTAACCTGTTGCTCACAGGTTTTCTGGTCATGGAGGAAAAACACCATTACAAATGCCTATTCCCCTCTATTCCTTCTACACTCACACTCCGGTGCGAGTGCTCTGCCACTGTGGCTCCCTGTTCTTTCTAGTCAGCTCTCATTTCCCATTTTGTTGTCTGTTGTAAAAAGGAGGGTGTTGAGAAGGAAGTTGCCCCCATAACCAGTTTCTAGACCATTGAAAGTGTTCTAAGGTGGTTCAAAAAGCTGAGTTTCTTGGTTGCTGTCTTTTTCTGCAGGTAAGTGCTGTGTACGCTTCAAGGAGAACCTCTAATTAGCTCTTTTCTCCTCACTGAGGATTGCTGCTGCCTGAACAAGTGAGAGGACAGAAATCAACTCAGTATAATCAAGACAAAATGTCTTTTCTTGGTATTTGCAAGAGCCACATTGGGCATATTGAAGTGCATGTCAGAAGCTTTAAGAGCAGACAGTAATTATAGTTAACTTGGGTTTTTCACTGCTGTGTATTTCTGTGGGCTGAAGGGCTTGTTTCTGCTTATTGTTGTTCAAGCTTCAAATTAGAGTATTCCTCTTTTTTTAAATTTGAGTTAGCAATACACTTGTGCAGAAACAAACTGAACTGGGCAACTCCGGAGTTTTCAGCAATGTCCAAGAAGGCAGGTGCTTGTAGAGGTTTAAATAATTGATTTAAACAAGCTTCAAATATTTCAGTGTGAGAAGCAGAAGTTTTCCATATGACCCTTTTTTCCCCTATTAAGGACATGTTCAGGATGCTGCCAGCTGTAAGGAACACTTGATAATTTTTCTGTACATGAGCTGTGAGTTGCTGTTAGCTACAGCTCTAAACTGAGTTGCAGATTCTGCCTGTACCAGATGGAAGGTGGGAAAGAGTAAAGAAGTTTGGGTGAGTTTTGAACATCAAGGTGCAAGTGAAAATTCCCTAAGTAGTATTAATGGGTGGGACCTCGCTGCCTGTCTCCTGAAAGTGCCGCCTTGACAACAGGAGGCCAGGGCTTTAAGGTAAACGTTGGCATGTGTTGCCACTCGAGGTTGTGAAATGTTTAGCCAAGTGTATGCTCAGGAGTTTGCAAGTGTGTCCTCTTTGTGTTGTGTATCAGCTTCTGCCTGGAAATGTGTAATTCCAGTTAGGAGATCAAATAGATCAGACTTACAGCACTACTTTATTATAAAAGGGAGAACTTTGTTTCTCTTAGTGCAGGATGTTGAGTTTAAAAGTATATTGTGCTGTTCCTGAAGCCAGGTGTCTTTCCACTTGCCCGGAGAGTATCTGAAAGGGAATCCTCTAATCAGAGGATTTCCTCCTGTCCAGCAATGTAATTAGTTTTCCCAGGCCTTATATTAGTCCTCCCAATCAGTGATTGAGTTTAAAACCAGTTACTATCTGCTTTGCTCCCTGGATGGAGTGGATCTTCCTTGTCTCTTTGGTGGCTGCTTCAGACTGGTGCTTGTTTCTGAGCCGTGGCACAAATAAGAACATTCGGAGGAGGGGGTGTTCCTTGCTGATCTGGAAAGGTGCACCCAACACACTCAGCTCTGGGAAGGGCTCACAGCTTGCAGGTTCATGGCTTTTTAAAACCAGTTAATTCCTCAGGTGGTTACCTGCTAATCCAGGCATGGGCTGAGTGTGGTTGTTCCCACGTTTGTGATCCAACAAACCCTCTTAGTAAGGAATACTGCAAGTTGACCTTGAAGGTCACAGACTAAAAGCACAGCGAGCTGTTTGCATACCATGTGCAAGGATGGTCTTACTCTCTGTTGTTTATTTTGGAGCTTCATGCTGAGGAGATACTAGTGGCAGTGATCTTTAACTGGAAACCTTCCACAGGAAGGATAGAGCCTGCAGCAAGTCCTGCTCTCTGCTTAGAGCAGAAAGGAGCTGAATAGGAGGGAGACACTGGAATGGGTCTTATTTGCTGTTGAAATATGTTAAAACTATACAATGACCACTTCAGCCAGGTGTTTGGGTAGCAGCAGGGTGACAGTAGCACTCTTGAGAGGTGCCTGGAAAACAGCTGGCAAAACTTAGAGCCATGGACTTGGTTAAAATGTGATTTTTAAAACATTTAGAGGTCTACCCTGCAGAGAAAGAATGGTCAGCCTCTGCAGTGCTGGAGAGAAACCTGTTTATGGGATACTGATGCCCTATTTCCCAGAGGTCAGTGACGTTTTTGACTTGCTGAAGTCACCTGCATCCTTTTAACCTGACTCTGCTGCTTAAGACAGAGAATAAGAGAATCTCATGCAGAGAAGCCTCGATTTCGCCATACTTCTGCTTCCCTGTTTCAGTGTATACCACAAACTGTAGTCTGTCTCAAGTCCCCATCACTCCACTGCTTTCTTAACCTTCCCCCTGTGTTAGATTAACTTCAAACAACTGGTGCATAGCAACTTTCATGTGTTGCAGCCAGCTTGGCTTCAGTAAGTATTAAAAGACATCAATCTTGTTTTTACTTGTAAATCAGTGAGCATTTTGGGGGAAACAGTTCTTAATGGAAACTTCAGGCTCCGTTAACGATGACCCTGGTACTGAATAGCTACATTTGCTGGCTCTGATTGCTTTTTCTCAGCTGTTTTGGCTCTGTCACTTCTCCAATCAAGCTGGTATGAAGAAGAATAAGTTTGGGAACAGTGATCTTGGGTGACTGACATGTTAGGAGGTAATCTTCTTATTTTAGCTCTCAATTTGTGATGTTCTACTGCAGACAAAGGAGCATTAGAGCCTTGTTAATTACTGCAGGACATTAGGAGCGTGCTGGAAGGAACACATCTGGCCCTGTGGGGAGTAACAGTTTCTAGCATGACACGTAATGTACACGTAAGTTATACAGCATGACTAGAAGAACGTGAAGAAGTTAAGCAGTTCATCAGCAGTGGGGAGAAACCACCCTCAGACACTCATATAACCATAAGTCTTTGACTCTTTTAAAGGCCGGCTAATAGAATACAAGGATGCCTAATTCTCCTCCTATTAATCCACCCTTGTTGGCTAAACTTGGTTATAATTTATGCTGACTAAACAGTGCCTTGAAACTAAATAGCCCCTGGCTTGGAATCGGTGACGTGAACTCCTGAAAAGACAAGTGATGTGCAGAAAAGGTTCTGTCAAGGTGGAAGAGGGACAGGTGTGTGTTAATTATTTTTGAGGCTTGTTTTTTGGTATAGTATTCTGGCTTGATTAGTTTGCCTTTACCCAACAAGTGATTTGATGGACTATCTGGACAAAGCCTTCAGAGGACCCGTGTTTTCCAGCTTGGTGATTCAGAGGGGGGTTGCATTGGTGGGCGTTGTAGCTTCCTCTCTATGGGCTTAGTAAGTATTTAAGAGGTGTTTCCTCCCTCCTGTTTTTGTGATATTTGTTTCCTAATAGGGTAGCAAGTGGGGAAACCGAGTGCTTGAGAAACAAGCATGGCTTATTTCAGTCTGAGCTGGGCTTTTTATTTTGGATGCAAAAAGATTCGTGCTTTGCCGGAGTTGTTAACAGTTTATTAACAGCTCGTTCGGTGGGAACTGCCTTGTTGGCAGAACGTGGGAGGAGGAAATGCTGGTGAAAACCTCTCTGAACCGAGATTGGTGTGGATTTGTGGGAGTGAGAGGAGATTATTTGTATCTCTGTAATGGCTTGAAAGCAAGGTAAAGCCTGTGACACAGCTGATCCATGCGTTGTGTGCGTTTCTCTCCACGGCATCTCGCTGGATGGCTGGCCAAGACCTGGAGATGAGGATGTCTGTGACAGCATATCTCTCCAGCCATCAGGGAGAACAGCCGTAGGAGTCACTGGAATTAGGATGCAGCTCTCCTCTGCTTTTAGTTGTTTCATTTTCCTTTCAACCATGTCACAGCCACTTAATAAGCGAGTTTTCTTCCACTACCCATCTCCTGAATTCCTGTCTCTTGTGTCGTGCTCAGGTTCCTGTGGAGCACTGCTTGGTTGCCCGTCCTCTTCCGCTCCCTGCTTGGTTCTTGGTGATCCCTCCCGGAGAATGGCTGTGCTTTGGTGACTGAGTCATTCTGCCTTTCCCGTCTTCTCCCTTGACCCTGTATCACCTGCTTGCCACTTGGTTTCACCCTGCAGCCTCAGCCCTGGCAGGGCTCTGCAGGGGCACCTCCTTGTCTGCACCTTCTCTGCCCTCTCACTGGTCCTTGCTCTCCCGCCATCACTGCTATTTCTGATCCGCTCTGCCTCGTTGCGTCACTTTTTTAAATTATAGATGGCTATTGGCTGAAAAAAGGAAGGAGAAACTAATTTGGGTGTCATACATTGTGTCTGTTCGTGAATAGTCAAGGGATTTTAGGTTTGTTTGAGACCTAGGACAGATGGTTAGAAGGTTCTTCTGCAACCTTGCTTGTTGAACATACTGTGGCTCTGTCTGGGAAGTTTGCAACTGTTAAAAGCTTCAGGAGTGAACATTTACCTGGTTTCTAATTGTAGCAAACTGCAGTATCATTCAGAGTTCAAAGAACTGCTGATTGCCCTTTTGGTCTTTATGCTGCCTGGTTGCTGTTGCACTTTTGTGTCCTTTCATTTTACGTATAGAAAATATTACCTAAGCATAATTAGGAGGCTGCTTTGAAATAATAACACTTTCCTTCCTTTTTTAACGTAAGGGGACGTCTTTGTGATTTTTTGTTTGGTTTTATTTTCAGCCCCATCTGTTTTGATATGATTGAAGAAGCCTACATGACAAAATGTGGACACAGCTTCTGGTAAGATTTGGTTTCTGTGTATTGCACAAAGTGTGCATCTCTTACAGCACGTGCAGATGGATGTTGCTGTGAACCTCTTTCCTTCTGAGTTTCTTTCTTTTCTGTCGTCTGTCTCTGCGCTGAAGAAAGGTTGAAATGAAATTTTAAAAGATAGGTACCTATTAGATTAATTAAGTGTTCAAACCCCAAAATGTGCCATCAGATTTACTCTGTAAAGAAATTAAACAGTCATAAACTGCTGGCAACATCCAGTACCCTGAGTCAGAAGAGTTTGTCAACTTACCTCCCATGGTCTCACCATCGTAGAGTGTTGGGAATGATGTTGGCAGGTCCTCCTTGCCTTTGTGCAAGACCATACACAGTTTGAAGTGGCTGGTACATTGTATATTGTAATTATTTTAAACTTTCTAAGGGGGGATATGCTTCAGGCTTTCCGGTTTTATTAAATTGGCCCAGCTCCACTTATTTTTCAGTGTGTTATCTCTGGCTGCCATGAGGAGCAAATGTTCCATGGAGAAGTGCAAAAGCCCTCCAGGGGCAGGTGTGGAACTATGTGCTGCTCTTCCTCTCCACTAGGGATTGATATCAATGTTGAATCATGATGTTTTAATGTCCCATCTGTGTCATACTCCCATGATGTCTAACTAGAAATAAACCTTAAGAAGTAATATTATAGTGACATAAAGCATTTCCTCAAGTAGCAGGCTCAGGTAACTTTCAGAAAAGTTTTAACCTGCAGCAGGTAAGATAACAGCCGATTTTGTGACCTCTATGGTAACACTTCATCCCTGGAATCTGTGACTTTTTGGGGGTCCAAGAGGAGAAACATTCAAATATCTTTATTTAGAAGGAATGGAGCAAAGTTGTCACCCGATGTCTCTTTTCAGCAGTTGACATCAAGCAGGTCTTTAAACCTGATGCTAAAGTGCATCTTGTCAATCCTCAGGGAAATAAGAGTGAAGTACTTGACTACCTTTTGTAATTCTTGCCAAGAAACTTTGCTGTCTTTCTGCTGTAGCACACTGAGTTAATATTTTGACTCTGTAGGTTCTTGGCAGCACAGCTGAGCTGGCAACACAAACAGTACACATTATCTAAGGTTGATGTTATTTACCTTGTGCTTATGTTTTGTTCCTTCATGTTTGCTCACTTGTGTTTCTTGTTATTTGTGTTTTCAAACAGCTACAAATGTATTCACCAGAGCCTGGAGGACAACAACAGATGTCCCAAATGCAACTATGTGGTGGACAACATAGATCATCTTTATCCCAACTTCTTAGGTGAGCTCTAAGCTTGCATGAGAAACATCTTAGTTGCTAAGGAAGGCAGGCACTTGTAATAAATTTGTCCTGTAAATTACTGGCTTCTGGATGTTGAGAACAAAATCTGAACATCAGCCTTTTGGTTAATTGTCATTTTTCTGGAGGAAAAAAAAAGGTTATACTATAAATTGTTAATATTGCACTGCCTGCAACAGTTCTGCGTGCTGAGTTACAGTAGTGAGACTGACTTGCTGTTTTCATATTAAGAAAAGCAAAACAAAGATGCTTTTCTGATGGCTAGAGATGTGAAAATCTCTTTACTTCTGTTTTCTTGCACTCTTGTTTGCCTAATAATCAAGGACATGCCCTGTTAACAAAGCCTGGACACTGGAAGGGTGGAGGCTGAATTAGATATTGGGCTGTTTTGGCTGCTGTAGTGAGGGCCGTGTGATTGGTGTTAGTATAAATTAGATACAGAGAAGATATTCATACATGTACATACCTATATGCGATCCGAATTGCTTCCTACAGAGGGAGGGAACCTTTCTAAGTGGAAACAGGGTTTAAAACTTAGTTTTGTGGAGGCAAGATCAAAGGAAACACATTGCAGTGTGAAATACCACATTAAAGCCAATCTTGATTTCGTGTGCTGAGATAGCCATTTATTAGTATATGGGTGAAAAGCCCCGGTAGCCAAGGAGTGCTTCAAAAATGGGAATCCTGATTTAGGCCCAGACACGTTGTGCTGGAGATGGTGCTTGGAGGCAGGTCTTGGAGTCTATGTTGGGCCAAAGAGTGTTTCCATACCCCTGTGCTCAGGGGCTTGAGATCTGTGTTGGAGGGGGAAGAGGTTGTATAGGTGCACGCAGAGGACCGAACTTATCTTTCTCTTTGCACAGTTCACTAAGCTGGTATAAGATTAAACTGTAGGCAAAAAGTCTTTAAAAAGGCACGTGGTAATTCAAGGAAAAAGTTGTTCTATTCAACTGTGCTTGGTTTTGGCCTGTAATAAATGAGTTAATGTTTTCTCTCTCTCTCGTACTCTCCTGTGATGTATTTCTGCCTTGGAGTTGAAAAACTTGCTCAAAGAACCATGGGTGCTTAGAAAAAGGGACTGGAACAGTTTGGGAAGTGTGTAGGCTTTGTATTTGTTAATGATTTTTAAAAAAAATCTTTACATACATTACAAAAAAACCATTAAGGAATAAATTGGTCAGAAAAAAGCAGAGACATCTACTGTTTTAATTACTGATAAACACCTGAGTGTGGAGTCAATAACTAAAAATATTGCAGTAGAATCTTTCATATTTGTTTTCTGAAATGTAAGTTCATCTCTTTGACATCTTATTTATGTTTTTTAGTCAATGAACTTATTCTTAAACAGAAGCAAAGATCTGAGGAGAAAAGACTCAAACTGGACCATTCAGTGAGTAGCACCGTATGTTCCAACTTTTTTACTTTATATTTACTCAATGGTTTTGTGCAGCAATTGTCATTACATGGCTCAAGAGAGATTGCACTGCTGAGCTGATACTCTGAGTTGCTTTAAGGGGGAATAATATCAATATCAGTGGCAGTAGATCCCTTCAACCTTGTTAACTTCTGTTCTTCCCCGCAGCAGCGTGTGTGGAGGGAAACTGTTAGCATAGCCAAGAGTCATATGATGTATTGCCTATAACCTGAGAAACTACCCATGAAAGCACACGGGTTTAAAGGTTTCCATTCAGTGCTGCAGTCGTTTCAGCTACACTGAGAGTAATGAATGATTAGAAGTGCCACGGGCTTGTCTGATCACAAGTGAGAAGCTGTGTTCTGGAGGGAGGCTGGAGGAAGGCAAATACCAGCCACAAGAGGGAGAAAGATGCATTTGGAGCCTGATGCTGCGGCTCAGATCCCTGATAAGACTGCCTGGATATCTTCTAGACTTGCTTCATGTCACAGAATCGGGCTGTTATCTGTGTTCTCAGTTCATGAGGATCCCTGTACAGCACCAGTGGGTGCTCTTGTACATTAGGATCAAAAAGAATATGTGACATTAGCCAAGAAACTTGTGTATTTGTCTTGCTATGTCTGGCATCCTTTTCTTCTGTAATTCATAAATAAGATTGCAGAGTAATTTTAAACACCAAGTTTTTAAATACCTCTGAAGTGGGATTAATTTAGGGGCTGGGTTGCAGAAACCAGTGCTTTCAGTGGTTATGTGCTTTAAGGATTCATTGGTTTACTCGCAGTAAGTTTTAATGTTCGTTATAAAATATGCATATACCTTATTTAATATGAAATATTCATAAACCAGATACGGGTTGAAGTGCACACAATTGACCTGAAGGCATGTACAGCAGCTTCTTGGAAATTGGTTTTACTCTTTTTCACAGTGTTCCTTTAAAAACTAAGCCTGTAGATGCACCTGCTTTAGATTAATACCACTAAGTGGACAGCTACTATGACTTCATGCCCAAAACAGTGTGTAATTTAGCTTCCACCTTTTGACTGCAAATGAAAAGCATAGACATCTCTAAAAAGAGGAATATTGGTGTTGTACCAGCTCCTTAAAATGCCTGTTCTCCCCTTGTGTTACTTTTGGTATTAAGAAAAGGCATGCAAGACACATTGCAGCAAACAGTTTCTTGGTTGTGGTCTCATTTAGAAATCATGTGAAGGCGTTTCTGAAGCTTTCTGAGTAGTTTAGCAGCGGTACAATTAACAAGTGCCTTAGTATGTTAAAATCTGTCTCAAATATTGTTCACTCACTTGAACATTGTGGGGTTTCGCCAGTTTTTCGAGACTGAAATTGAGTTTTTTGCCTGAGTGGTTTCCACATGTTCTGTTAAGTTACATAATGTCCATATAGAATATACAGCTTTTTACATGTTTTATTTTTCTTTATCTAGTTAATACAAATAGGCAACAGCCTCTGGGAAAATAGCTGATTTAGGCTGGATGACATTTCTTGTTTTTGCAAAATTAAATATCTTGATTTAGTGTCACAGCGTTTATAGGACAGGATTTTGTAGTCCAGCTTTGTTTCTTAGAAGGTCTGAAAACCTCTCAGTTACTCCTGTTGGGTCCTGAGGCTTTTTGATGAAAGGCTGTATTAGCATTCCTGTGCAACAGGAAAACCTTTTTACTCGTTTATTGTCAAGGAGAAGAGAAAACAACCTGTAGGGAAGAATGGGCTACATGGTAGTATTTTGGCTCTCTGAGGAGTTCTCCTCTGCTCTAACAGTTTAAATGAGAAGATCACCCTGATGAGCTCCATCTTCTTCCCAGCTTTCACCTTTCCCACCAAAATACTCTTAAGAGTAGCAGTGTAGGAGGTGAGAGTAGAGAAAGTAAGCTGCTACTGCCTTCTTTGATTTGAATTTAGCATGAGGGTTTTACCTATTACTTCGGTAAAAAATAAAATAAAATTAAAAGATGTTGCCACCTAACAGTATTTCAGATATAATCCAACTAAGCTTGGGTAAACATGGAGTTTTTTCTTTCTCCCTATAGAAACCTGTTCTCAGAAACTGGGGCACAAATCTGATAAAACCATGGCTGTGAAATAATCTTTTCCCAGCAGCAGTAGCTGTGCTTTCATAAAGCACAAATATATTCCAAATAAGATAAGCGGTTGCACAGTAGGACAGAGGAGCTATATCCGGTACACATGGGGGAATTGGGATACCTGAAAACTGTTTTGCAAAGGAATGAAACATTGCAGTGTTGCTTTTAATATCTGTTGCTGGGTATAGCCCTGTATGGCTCGGCCTCACCCTCTCCAACATCTCTTGTTCTCTTTCTAGAATGGCCACAGGTGGCAGATAATTCAAGATTTGTTGGGAACAGACCAAGACAATCTTGACTTGGCCAACGTCAACCTGATGCTGGAGCTGCTGGTGCAAAAGAAGAAGCAGTTGGAAGCAGTAAGAAGTTTCTCTTATTTAAATGACCACTGTCTATTTGAAAGTTTTTTCTTTTCATACCTTGAAGTAAGATCCTACTGCTGAATTAATTGCTCAGTGTTTTCTGGTGTGTTTTGCTGTTTAAAAGTTGACCATTTTGCTGACCTTTGTAGTGAACGAACATTTGAGCTGCAGTGCCCAAAACATGCTTATAATGCTGCTGGCAGGGTTATAAAAACAAGCAGGGAAACTGGGAAAGGATAAGAGAAAGTGGCTCACAGAACAGAGAAATGCACGTGAAGAGATTTACTAATTGCGTGTTGCACAAGTAAATGTCAGATCTTTCTTAGCAATAAGCCCGAAGATGTCCAGAATACAGATCATGGAAGAAACTCAGTGAGCATGTGAGAAGATCACACCTTCTGGTTTCTGCCTGGAACTGATAGAATCTGAATGACCGCCTTTCCCAGAGACTTTTTTAGTATTTAATGCTTGAAAGAAAAGTTTAGGTGTTTTGTTCGTGAGGCTGGTTTGAAGATTTATACAATATGAAGCAAACTGTTCCTATGATTTAACTGAAATGTGCTTGGTTTGGGCAGTTCTCATGTATTTTGGCTTTTGGTTTCAAGTGACCGTTTACCAGTTATAAGAGCCAGACCTTCTAAATTAAACTGGATTATTACAGAATTTGGCCCGGTGAACTTTGAGTAGGAGGTTAGATTTTGATGGCGCTTTAAAACAGGTAAGGGAGAGTTGTATTTGGAATAGTTTACTTTATTTACACTTTCAGAATCAATATTTACACAACTTGTGGTTCTGATGGAAGGAAAGGAACCCAAAATATTTACTGACTACTAGCAAAACTCTGATGTTACCTTACTGCATGGGGACTTGTACATCTTTTTTTGCCTTGGTTCCCTTAAGGTATGGTGGGGAAAAAAGAGTAAAACCTCCTTTTTTTCCTTTTTTTCCTTTTTTTTCTCCTCAAACCTTTTTGTCATTTGTGACAAATCTGAAGCAAAGAAGGCACAGGACTGAGTGTATGGGTGCTTCTGAGCACAATTATCTTTTAAGGATACTAAGCCTCAAATAAAAAAAAAAAGCAAAACCCAAAACTGACTTAGAGAGCAATTTAAAAACATTTTTCCTTACTAGTTTTGCTTACTTCACTGGCTGTTGTCACAGGGATGGGGAGGAAGAAAATAATCCCAGAATAGTAGTGGTCTGACATCCTCATCTCTTTACTTGTCCTGTCATCACTGCCTTTAGTGGATTCTGTGTGCTCCTATGCCTTGATCCTTTCTGAGTGTTATTTTCACAGTCCTTTTAATTAAAAAATATTTTGGTAGGTTGTGAAAATAAACCTCGGAATGCTGGGATAGAATTAGGGCTATATTAATGCTGGAATATAGGTTTTGGGTTTTTTTCCTTTTGTGCTTCTCTTATCTTTCCATGTCCAGTTTTTGGCCCATTTGGGTGAAAATATTAAACTGATGGTTGAGGTAAATGACCTGTTATGGACAGGCTGCAAAGGGATGTTTTAGCTTTATCAGTGGTTTCATTGTTGTCTTCCCCTCTGGAGAAATCTTCAGCAGTGATCTCTACGTAAACACAAATATTAATTTTGAAGCAGGTGGTTGGGATTTTTTAATATAAATACTTCATGCTTTAGTATGTTAATCATGAAGTAGATGTTAATGATCTTCCAGGGTAGCAGATGAGTCTGTGTGGAACCTGTATTCCAAAATCAATTCCAGGTGCAGTAGCCAAAGAAAAAAGAAAAGCATTTTGGCTTATTAGTGAGTCACTAGTGATGCACAAATGAGAACTGTTACAACGTCTGCCTTCAAGTAAAAGATTGTAGTGAACCAAACAAAACCTTAAAGCTTGTGAGGCAAAGTAAAACTACCATTTTTTTCAACTGCCTTAAGCTATTTTTTTTCTTTTTAACCTCTAAACGGGGGCTGTTTCAGTGCTAGGTGTAGATTCCCGTGTTTAAAGTGAGTGTTTTTTCTCTTACCAAACGCTTCCCTATTTACTGTGTTGCAGGAATCCCATGCTGCCCAGTTGCAGATCCTTATGGAATTCCTCAAAGTTGCCAGGAGAAACAAACGAGAGGTAACTTGTTTTGTGCTTCAGTGGGTGAGGTGGTGTCTGCGGCTCTCTCCCAGGGCATCCCTGTTGAAGTGATGTGTTAGCCTGCCATTATCTCTGCAAAGAAAAACTCGAGGCGCGTTTGGGGAAATCTCAGGCAGAGGACACAGGGGCAGGAAGGAAAATTAATCTCTTTACGTGTGACAGCTTCAATTTTTAATCACTTGCCTTTTTGTCTCACACTGGTGAAGCATGTGGGGAGATAGCGATTCCTTGGTGTAAATTTATGTCAAGTTCTTGAAACAAGGTTTTTAGGTTTCTTTTTTTTTTGTTTGTTTTTTTCCCTGGGAAAATGGAAAGATGGGGAAGCAGTGAAATTGTTCTCAAGTGTTTTCCTTTAGTGCATCAAATGCCATGACTAATGTGGTGACATAAAAGAATGAATATTCTGTGCTTTTTCCTCATTTGTCCTAAAACGAGTGTCTCAAGAAATTTTATAATCACATAGACAGTCTTTCATGGTTTGGGACTTATCTTTCATAATGTCATGCCATATGTAAACTGTAATACCAGAAATATCCCGAAACCTAGAAAAATGATCGTGAAAACAGCAGAAGGACAAGCCCTCTTGGAGGCCATGGTTTCTAAAAAAGATGTGAAGAATGTAAGACCCAACAGTGTGACTGTTCTAAGGTCAAACCTGAAACCATGTAAAGGTGATGGGTGTAAGAAGCCTTGTCCAGAATGGATTGAGGGTCTGGTTATAGAGTGACACCAATGCAAGTTGTTAAGAGTCTAAGCACCAACAGATATTCATGGTCAAAAACAAGAAGGGTGGTGGAAAGTCCAAAGAAGGGCAGCGGAGCTGGGAAAGGGTCTGGAGCACAAATCACATGAGGAGCAGCTGAGGGAGCTGGGGGGGCTCAGCCTGGAGAAGAGGAGGCTCAGGGGAGACCTCACTGACAGGAGGTTGTAGCCAAGGGAGTCGGGCCCTTCTGCCACATCTCAAGTGAAAGGACAAGAGGAAATGGCCTTTAAGTTGTGCCAGGGGAGGTCCACATTAGACATTAGAAAAAATTTTCTGCACTGAAAGAGCGATCAGGCGTTGGAATAAGTTGCCCAGAGAGGTGGTGGAGTCACAGTCTCTAGAAGTGTCCAGGAGGCATCTGGATGTGACATTTGGGGATATTGTTTAGGGGTGGTTATGGTGGTGCTGGGTTGGTGGTTGGACTGGATGATCTCGAGGGTCTCTTTCAACCTTGTTTCTGTGACTTGCACCTGGGAAACCTTTCCCATCTTATCTGCCTCTGCCTTTGGCTTTAGTAATAATGTACAAGGATAACATCTCCTTTTAAGGCTAAATAAACTTAATTTCAGCTGCAGGTCCTCTGAATACAGCCTTTGGAACATCCTGAAACCAATTGGGATATATAGCTCATTTCAGATCCTCTCTGTCCCTGCTTCTGTGTTCCCTCTGCTGCCAAGACTTGCTCTGATGTTATTTCTTACCCCCCTTTATATTCCTACATGAAATGCAGACTGTCACATCTCAAAAGACTTCTGTGCAGGCCTGTCACTTCTGTCCTTGCCGTAGTGCTTAGTGCCTGGCCTTGCCACTTGTTTTGAGGGAAATGAGGACTTGTCAGACTTGCTGCTAGCAGTCTTTCTTTTCACTTGATAAGGGTAAGACAGATTAAAAACCAGTGGGAAGATGCATGGAAAACACAGACAAGTCAGTAGGATAGTTTTACATACCAAAAATCTGTCTTGGGCAATGATTTTACCCATAGAGTAAATTAAACCAACTGGTGCTTCCTTTTTGTTAAGCATCCAGGTCCTCCCTGTAGCTGGTGGAGTCTGTGGCAAGTACTCCTTTCTGGAGGGAGTTTTGTGGACATAACAGAGGAATTACTTTTTGGGTTATGCCAGTGGTGATGTATCCAGACCACAGAAAGCCTGAGATGGTAGTTTGGAAGGTGAGAAGAAGGGGGAGTTAAGTGACCTCATTAATGCAACAAAGCAGAGAGAGGTTATCAAAGCTTCTAAGTTCACTGTAGTTTGTTTTGATGCTTAAGAGGTGACTGTTTAGGAAATAAGGATGGAACTCAACATGTGGGGACCCTGGAACACTTCAATGTGTTGCACATTGTTGTGAGTCATACGAGCAGGCTTTACTATGGGGAGGAAGGGGACCTTTTCCCCTTTCCTAGTTCAAGCCTCAGTCATCTTTAGTAAAGATAACTGAAGAATAATTGCAGTTTCTCTCAGCAAGCCATAGGTGTAGTGATAAGTTCTTAATAATAAAAAAGATTCTAAGTATTAGGTAGAGTGCTTGTTTCTAATTTTTAGCTTAAATGTTTAAAGGAACACTGGTAACTTTGCTTCCTAATACACCTCCTGCAATATTATTTATTGCAGGATTTTATTAACAGGTTTTATTTACTACATGCTGCAAGTTCTTACATAGGGATTGGGTACTTTGTAAGTTAATACAGATATTGCCTTAGAGTCAGTGTGCCTGTATAATATATCACAGCATGTTCAGAGCAGATGATTAACCACCTGTAACACTCCCTGCTTACTTCACTTGTAAGTTATGTATTTTTTTTCCTCCTGCATTCATGAAAAGCTGAGTTCTGAGCACATTGGAGGGGGTTTATATCTAGAAGAAAACTATCTTTATAGACTTGTACTTCCAAACTCAGAATATTGCAGTAGTCAAGTATTTTGACAAATGCCTCTTTGTCCCACTTTCATAATTTCTCTAAAAGATAAATGTGAGGTTCAGCACCTGCAGGAGTTTCTATTAGAAATCCTGTTTTGATCTGTTCATAACTTTCCAAAACATTGATCTTTCAAGCTGAAATATACTGCATGGATTTTTGCACAAAGGTGTTTGCAAGTCCTTTTTCTTTGTAAGTTTATGTATTATATTTTGGTTTTGTTTTCACCTAGGGCAATGTGGCAAAAAAACCCCAAATCATTGGCAATAGTAATAGAAAAAAAAATGTCTTACTTTGAGAAAGATGGAAAACAAATGACTAAAGCTTGAAAATACTTTTTCAACAAAATAACAGATAGTTTTGGAGGGGAGAAATGTATTGATCATCCACAACAGTTGGTCGTCTCCAAGGGAAGCTTAGCATGGCTGAGTGCCTTTCCATATGTGTGCACAGTTAATTGAATGCACACTCTCCATTTTTTTGGATCCAAAAAGTCTGGAAGGTCAAGTTCAATAATGAAATATTGACTTTTGGGATTTTTATTCCTATGCTCCAGGGAAACCAAATGCAACGACCTGTGACTTTTTAAAATTCATATTTTCACGACGGAGTTTTAACTGTGTCGCGTAAATGCTTTTGCAGATTTAACTTTGTTAATTTTAAATGTTCGCATGTTCTTTCATCTTTAACACTTTGTGAAAGAGCTGATTGTATCAGTTAATTCTCCCCAGTTTTATATTCATCACTTTACAAAGAGGCCTTACTAATTGTCTTGTCAGGATTTGAATGTTAGCAAATGGAGTTAGACACCACCATATATATCATATAGATAATTTGTCCTAAAACAGTGTTAGCTCAGCTACCTGATGGTATTTCTGTCAAGTAGCACCCTTGCTTACTGAAGGAGAATACTGAGCTTAATGATTAGGATCACAAATCAAGTTCTACAACATACAGGTGCTATTCCCTGGGCGCATTCATGTTTCTCTTGGCAGCTGTCACTTCATTTTTATGTTCTGTGGGCATTTGCTTCCTAATCATGTGACATTAAGCCTCTCACGTCTAACAAACAAGACCTCTTTCGTGTCTGCTAATGCCCAGGGACTGTTTTTTAGGCTGGTAAACATCCTGAGAGAGAGAGAAATAATCCTGAAACGTCTCAGGTTTGTGGCACTGAGTGCCTGCTCAGCATTTCAGCGTCGTCGTACCTTTCAGCCTCAAATGCATGTGTATCTCCAGCTATCTTCACTTACTCCACATTGTGAGCATGTTAAATACTAAAAATAAGAGGAGTTATTAGTTATTGTGGGATAATTGCAGGGAATTATAAGCATGAATCCTCCAGGGATGTCATTACCTTGTGTTAATCACTCCACCTGTCAAGACTTGTGTTCTGCGCATACACACATGGGTGAACTAATGAGTAAGCAAGAGGAGGTGACAGAAGCAGAAATCAGTCATGCTCTTATATTGTCATATAGCCTTGATTACATTCCAGGACTGCTGAGGAGAATTTATAGCTGTAGTAGTCTCTTTCCTATCCATTGCACTTAAATACCTGGTATTTTAAGTCTATTTGCATTTCTAAGCTACTGAATGAGAGACGTGAGCTCTGACTGCAGTGATAATAAGCCCAAGGATACAGCGAGTGTGTGAGCAGCAAGCTGGAGATTATCATACTGATATCAGCATATAATAGCTGATTCTCCTTGCTGCAGTGGAGGGGTCTTGCAAAGAAGAAAGGGCAGCCTAGAACTAGGAGCTAAGTAGCACCTACAGTGCTGTATTAGACTCTAAGGCAATTAATCTAATTGTTTAGGCAGCTTTGTTCCTTCCCCCAGCTGTCTTTCTCTTATGACACTTTGCTATTAGACCTTATCACTAAGCCTTCAAAGCATAATCCCTCCAAACTGTAGGATTTAAATGAGGGAGAGGAAAATTGAAGATGTGAACCATATATTTTATCAGCCAGGCAAATCCTTCCTCCTGTCCTGGGGAATTCTGTGTGTTAGACAACTCAACCAGCATGTTGTTCTCAAGCCTTCCCCAGTTATGAGGAAACATTTACCATTTGGAGGAAGTATTGATCAGAGAGAAATATTCTCTGCAGGTAAATGTGTTAGAGATGGACTGTCCACGTGTCTGAGAGGCTTGGATGCCACATTTCACTAATGGAAGTACCTTGTGGAGGCTCAGTGTTCTTCTCTTCATACCAAGAGAAACCCTGCATCTCTTTCGACTTGTGCAAAGACTTTGTACCAGTAAGGTGTTATGTCGAAATAAATGAGATTTGCAATTAAGTTTAAAGACTAAAATTTCTCTAAAACCTGTAAATGACCTCTGTGCCACAGTTGCCCTGTGTAACAGGTTCTGTATCCAAAGCAGTAATGGAAAGAAAACAGACAGACAAGACTAACAGGGAGAGAAAAACTGATCTTACTGTGCAGTTGTTATTGAGATATGGAATTCTACAGGAGAAATTAATTTCACTGGATGCCTTTAGGAGAAGTTCAGCTGTTGATAAGGAAGTTGACACTGAGGTTTCTTAGAGCTGAAGTTGGTGGAAGAACAAGAATTAGGAAGTGTCCACTGTTGGATGGATGAAGGTGTGGGATAAGATGAAAGGTTTATCTGAAAAGACTACCTGATTTATCCTCCTCATGTGGACAGGTGATACTTTTTACCCTGTCCTGGTTGGTGCAATGGCTCTGTATGTCTGGGAAAATGGTGCTCCCTCTGGTAATAGTCTCATCTGTTCAGATCTGTGTGTATATTGTCATGACTGCATCGGGAGTGCGGATCAGAGCCTTGAAAGGTGCGTGACTGGACCATGACGTGACCTGTGAGCTTCCAAATGTGCAAATCCAGATGCTCTGTTTGCATCTCGTGAGCTCTGTTAAGCAGCTTGTTAGAGTAGTGTTCCTGGCATCGTTTCTGCAGGAAATAACTTTTGCTGTTCTTTGCTCGTGCCTTTTCTAGAATTGCAAAGACAGTTGGTCAAGAGTACGTGGCTCCTTGTGCGTTTTTCCAGCCTGTCTCTGTGGCACTGGGAGGCTCTGCTGAGCTTTTAGATTTTTGCAAACGCTTAGAACTGGCACGAGGAGACACGGTCAAAACTGCTTGTTGTCTGTGCTGTACAAACACAAAGGAGGAAGTTGCTGCCTCCCAAGGGGCCCTTGCTCCAGGAAAAACAGGAAACTCAAGGATGAAATCTCTCAGCGCTGTGCCCAGCTGCACTTGTTAGTAGATAACCAGCCAAAAACAAACTCACCATGACCTGGTGTTTAATGTTGTGTAAGTCTTGGTAGCTTCTTGATTTAAGCATCTGAAATCCCTTTTCCAGAGACTGTAGGAAATAGAGGCTATTTTGAGGTCATAGCTTTTCTTTTGTATATATGTGCTTGTGTCTAATGTGGGACCAGAGTGTTACACACCTTCTTATTTTAGTTCGTTCCGTGGAGTTGAAATTATGAGGTTTAACCACTGAATTAAAACCTTCTCCTTGTCCACATTGGCCTTTTCAGTTCTGGGAAAGCATCTGTGTCTGAGAAGAGTTTATAGTATGTGCTTCTCTTTTAGCATTAATTTCAGTGATCATTCTAAGTGCTTTTGCTGACTTAATCCAAAGTTTGACAGGCATGAATCTGCTCATCATTGGGACAGGACTTGGCTTGATTTCTGTGCCCAACATAGTGAAAATCAAATTAAAGGCCCTTAAATCTGGATATCCTGCAAGGACTATAATTCATTTAGCTTTCCTTAAATGTCCCTCAAAGGCTGGCAATTATAAATCAGTAGTCTCATTTTTCAAGGTTTAATTGGAACAAACGTGGACTGATTTAAGGTCTTTGGTAGATTAAAACGCTTGAGCCAGCACACCAGAAAAAGGAAGGTCTCAGTGTGGGCATTATTAACTCATTTCATGCTGAAGGCATGTGAAGACTTCTCTTAAAATAAGCATGAAACACACTTGCCTGCTTTTTAGACTTGCTATCATCAGGTGAGTTTACAGTATAGTTAATAAAAGCTGACCAATAAAAGGGCTCTGCTCTTGTTCCTATAAAAAGTCTCCTGTTTATATGATGGCAACAAGCATCAATTATTTTTCAGATGTCCAGTTTGGCTGTGAGCCAGTACATTGTAGAATAGCTGTTTTCCTCACTGTAACTTTGGAACTTGTAAGCGGTTTTATAACTTCTTTTTAAATGGGATTTATAAAAGTGGGGGACTAAGGGTATTTGCTAGAGCTGAGTTCAGGCAGGACCCGTGCTGTGCATGTGTCACTTAACTTTGCCACTAATCTTGGAGCTATAGCACCACCTGCTATTCTTGCTGGAGGTTTCACAAGTGAAAATGGAATTATCTGTTCTGGTGTAGTGGTTTGTAAATTATCTGTGGCTGTGTAGTTATAAACCATTAAACTTCTGCTGTCTGTGCCTCAAATTAAACATAAATGAAACCTTCAGAGCGGAGAGAGATTAGGATACATTTATAGTGTCATCTTCGCAGGAAGAAGCCATGTTAGAAATAGATGTGGAGCCAGCAGTCCTTTCTTGTCCTGTGTTCAGGGACAGAAGCTTTGGTTAGTGTTTAAAAGGAAAATGGAAATGGTGGATTATCTAATGCAGAGCATACATGTATTTGGAATGCTGTACAGTAAGAGAGGTGTAAGTTGTGGTTTTGTTTAGGCAAAACCTTCTGGCACCAAAAGGATCAAGGTTAAGCACTTTAGTGAGTAAGCCTTTGGGAGCAGCTTGCCAGATTTGGCATGCTAAGGGTAATATGTCTTGCTGTACTCGTACCTGGATTAGGGACTATCAAATTGCCCAAGTAAAGCTGAAATGACAAAAATTTGTTTTGCCTTTGGAAAACATGTTATGCTTAAGCTTTCAGTGGACTTCCCAACTGGGCAACAGCTTCTGCTCACAGGCTACATTGCCAGCTGCTAAATTTTTACTGGGAGCTGAGTCAGGTGAACTTCCAGTTCTCCATGTATTTATTTAGACTTGTGCGTCTTGGTGAACCAGCCTTGCACTGGAGCTGAGTTCTGTGTGTTTATGTCCAGACCTGGAGCCCTCACCTAGAGAAGTATGTGTGTGTTTGGGCCTTGCAAGGCTGGGTTTGGGCTCTCAGTGTTTAGGTGGGACATGTCTGCTCAGTGAGGGTGGGAACTGGAGCTGGAAAGTGTATGATGACCTTGCTTAGGTATTAACCATTGTCAAGTCTGTGGCTTCACAGTCGTTAGAGGTGAGTGAAGCCAGGTTGCTGACTGACTGAAAAGTAATTGAAAAACCTGGAAAGTATTAAATGTGACACAAAGAAGGGAAGGGGCCGTTGAGAGGGGAAGTCTCCTCCTGACCCTTTCGGAGATAGCTCTCAAATTGACTGGGGTTTATGGTGTAATCCAAGGTAAGTATCACACCTTTGAAAGAAATGCCATGTGGTGCTTGATTGGTGCCAGGAGAAAATCTTGCTCCTAGTCATAATAGGGGTTTTTCCAATCCAATTAATTTTTATCATTAATTTTAAATTGGCAAATGACAGGTTAACTGCTAGCATGAAAAACACTCTTAAAACCATTTAGCAGAAGACTTTATTTTTTGTGGAAGGGTGAAGTGATGACTATTGCTATCTTTCATGGTGTTTTTTTTTCTAATTGTGACAGGACAGGGAAGAATGATTTTGAAGTGAATGAGGGTGGGATTAGATAATATATTAGGAAAAAGTTCTTCCCTGTGAGAGTGGGGAGGGCCCATCCCTGGAAGTGTCAAAGGCCAGGCTGGAGGGGGCTTGGAGCAACGTGGAATAGTGGAAGGTGTTCCTGTCATTGCAGGGTTGTGGAACCTGGTGAACTTTAAAGTCTCTTCCAACCCAGACTATTCAAGGAGTCTCTCCTTGGTGTTTGTGAAGCAGTCATACCTTGCATGAAAGATGTTAGAGGAGCATAATGGTATTGCTTTGAATAATGTGAGTCTCTTTGTGATTCTTATCAAAGTACCTCATGCTCTTGTTTTGCATTGTTTCACTACAACAGCTTTGTCTTGAATGTGGTTTGTGTGCACACTTATGTTAATCTGGGCATTTGAGCCTCCTGCCTGGTGACTTTTGAATTGTGTACCACGCCGGTTAAGATAGTTCAGGTTCCTCTGTGAAAAGATGGCAATTTATCTTGGTGGTGGTGCAGTGCAGATTGATTTAGACTTCTCCCATTCTCTTATCCACAGCAATTGGAGCAGATCCAGAAGGAGCTAAGTGTTCTGGAAGAAGATATTAAGCGAGTAGAGGTGAGGCGCCCAGACATTGTTCCGACTCTGGCAATTTTTCATTTTCATCAAGCTGTCTGCCTTGCTGTGGGGCTGCTGGGTTAAATTTATGGCGTTTCAGTCAGTAATGGGAAAATGAACAGATGATGCTCTTTCTTTAATTCGTTCATTTAGTTGATGTGTGGAGGCTGCAGGTTGGTAGCTCTTATATAGTCGTTTCTTTCAATTTCTTTGTGTTGGTAGCAAGTATTTTCGAGTAGTTGCTAGAAATCAACAGGCAGTGTATTGATCAGAACCTGTGATTTTTGTACGTTGCAGCGTTCTGGCTGTTTGCGCAGGTCGTTTAAATCATGTCACCCTTAAAATGGGGAGGGGTTTGGGGGTGCACAAGAGTCATAATGCAGAGACTGGGTAGGAGCAGAACCAATTCCTGCTGCATGTCAGAACAGATTCCTGCTACCTCCTGATATAATTCACTTAAATTCGTAATGATGAGGATCTCCTGACTGTTGCTCAGAATTATATTCCATATATTTGTAAACCCATCAGTGCAATCCTGTCCTTATTGAGCCCTCAGCTTCCTCTTTGGTCCTTTCCTCTAATCATTCTTATGTTTAACCTTGGAGTAGGAAGCTGATGTTTCAGGAGTACATCAGACTGCCACCTCTCAAAATAGCGTTCCCTTAAAGCTTCTTGGGATTCAGTTGGCAGGTCTGCTTCTCTCTTCTTGCTCATCTTGAGCAGTCAGCATGAGCTCCCAACCACTGCCCAAAAGCCTTTTAGGTTTCTTCACATGATTTATATGCATGCTGATGAATTAGCAAAATCTAAATACAACTACAGGAACAGCTAATTGGAATTTTTTTCAGACCTCTTTTCCCTTAATGTTTCTCAGCTTTGGGAAAATAAATATACCTTGGCGTGTTTTCTTGAGACTGGTAAAATATGTCATGAGATTTAGGAGAAGCTATTCCCAAAAGCTGTGGGATCCCTCAAAGAATATCCAGCTGCCTGTTTCTCTGCTCTTTAATCAGGCATTTCAGTGGGCTGCAGCTGGGGTTCATTCCTGGTGTGTGGTGGTGACCTTGGCTCTGACCTCTAAAGCCTGGGATCTCTCTTGTCACAAATACCCTACTTTCTGCCTAACAACTAATGGGCACCTAGTGGGAATTTGAAAGCACAAGTAATATTGTCCTGGGCACTCTTTGCCCCCCAAACTAATGAGCTGCTGCATCCTGCATAGCTTCCATTTCCCAAACAGGTGAAAGACAGCCTCATACTGGGTACACAGTGGTGACTTATTCTGGCAGGGACAAAGCCAAGTTTATGTGCAAAGTCTATCTCTTGTGCAGTTGTCCCAGAGAAGACTGATAGATCCTCTTTTAAGTCTGGGGCACCACCTTTGCCCTGCTGCCTTGTGGCTGTTCTTGCCATGACCCATATCCAGCTTTACTTCCCAGCTGTGATGTTAAATAAGTTTGCACATATCTCAAAAACGCACTTAGAGCTTGCTTGCTCTGCCATGTTTAAGGGAGGAGCTGGATTTGAGGCAACTGGATGCTAACCAAGTCTACTGGGTTTTTGAAATATAAACTCCAGAACTGCCCCTCTTGGGGCGGTAGGATTTTTGAAATCCAATTGGAATGATAACTGAAAAGAAATTGAGGAAAATCAATGTTTTGTCGGGTACAGTAAAGATTTTTAGGTAAGAGTTGGATAAACGTAGACACAGTTGGTTATCTGCTTGAAAAACCAAAAATACTATGTGAACACCATGTATTAAACCTACTCTTCGAGTTTTGCCAGCTTTGCTGTAATGTGGCTTTCTGTTTCAGGAGATGAGTGGCTTGTACTCCCCGGTCAGTGAGGACAGCACAGTGCCACAGTTTGAGGCTCCCTCACCGTCTCACAGGTATGGAATTTGCAACTCAGCTTGGATTCCAAGCTGTCCACGTTGCACTGTGCTTGCTGGCCCTCTCCATGCCATGCCCAAAACACAAGCAAAACTCGTTTGTGAGTGTCATACGGTATTTTTCTGTCCTGTTCCTGGTTGATATAAACTTTATTTGAAGAAAAAGCCATCTGAGTCTGCAGTTGGATGGAAAACCTGCTCTAAACCAGATGCTGTGGAAAGCTGATAGCTTTCAGTGTCATGTAGATTAGTGAACTTGAGTCATAAGCCTTTGCTATGATATGGAATGTTGCTGTTATTTACATGCTACCTTTTCTGAACATTATGCAGTTCTGCCTCGCATATGAAAGGTCTTAATTTTGTATGATATTGGTGTCCTCTGGCTTCCCCGCTCCAGTGTGAATAGCTAAAAGTACGGGCTGGGGATCAAAATTTAGAATATACAGCCTATTGATGCTGTTTATCTGCTGTCTGCTTTGATTTAATGAAATGCCTTTCTAATAACATAGCTTCAATGTGGATTTTTGTCTGGAATATTGCGTAGTCTGGTTTCTTGATTGACAAAATTGCAGATGCTTCTTGTGTCCAAGTTGCATGTGCCAGGGTTTGAAGTGCTGGACTTTATAGATGCGTTTTGGTAGTGAGAAAGCTCTGATTTTACAGGGTTATGTTAAGTGATCTTCTCTCCTATCTCTTAAAAGTAGAATTCTCTAAACTGTCAACTTCTGTTACGAAACTGTACAGGTAGATTTTTTGCTATTAGCAGCTCTAAACCTAATAGCCCAGTAGTAAGGAAGAAAAAATGGTCAGATTTCTTCCCTTACGGAGACTTGGATACAGTGCTCTGATGAGGAACCCAGCAATGTTGGCTGGGATTTCCCACCAAGGTGCTATTTCTGGACACAGGGACCAGAATCTCTCGTATTTTTCTATGAAGCTCTGGCTGGCCCCGAGGGAAGGGACAGGAATGTGGTCAAGATGGATGGGAACAGCACTTCTAATTCAGCTCTTCACCTCTTCTTTAATTCTTTTTGGGTGCAGGTGTGTTTCTTGACAGGGGTTATTGCTGTTTTGCCAAGAAGCCATTTGGTGAAGCTGATGAGATTCTTGTCAGGTTCTACTAGTTTTCTGGTTATTGGCTATTAAATAGATTGTTTTTGCTCCATGGTACTGACGCTTGGAGGAAAACCTGAGCACTGATTGGGCTCAATTTGTTACATGTTGAAGGCCCTTAGGCCTAGAAACTTTTTTTTCGTAACAGGAGATTGTACTTAGGAGTAGAAATGTATCTCTATTACTTGAGCCAAGTGAAGTAACAAGCTCTCAAAGAACTCTTTTATCTGTTGAAGGCTGGAATAACATTTTAAGCCTGAGAGTTTTAGTGAATATTTTAGTGATCCAAAATATTTTAGCGAATTTTTTTTTTTTTGTATTACTGTGCTTCACTTGGGCTCTCCTGGGAGATGGCAGTGGGTTGGACCAGTGATGGGAGCAGAGGCCATGGGCTTTTTCTTGGCCAGCATTTCATACCTTTCTGGTTCCATCTTGACTGTGTGTTGAACTTTTGGATTTTCCCTATGATACAACACACCAGGGGTGTGTTGTAATAGGATATTTAGGGGTTTTCTAGGGAATGTGGTGTTGCCTTTTTCTCTCAGCTTGAGAAGACCCTTTATCTGTTTCTCAATGACATTCCTGCATTAAGAAGTAGCCTTGAGTGGTTGAAGAGAAATCAGTATGTGAAGGAAGTGTCTGAACAGGCATCAGTTGTTGTCTGACTGCTGTAACTTCTGTCCCCGCCCTATCCTTGACCATTTTGTGTAATTCAAGTAATAGAATTGGTGTGAATTACCATAACTCAGATTCCAGAAAGGCCTACCACTTGAAATTAATTTTCTTTTCAACATGAAATTTGGGTTTTGAAGAATATCTCAAACTTTGCTCCTTGGAAAGAATGCTGCAGAACAGCTGATAGGAGCTGTAAACTATGCTGATTTTTTTTTTTTTTCCAATCTGTGAACTGAAATATTTAATCTCAAGGGTGCATTTTAGAGATGCCTTGAACCGCTAAGAATGAAATACAAATATAGTTTGAGATGGATTCACTTCTGTGTTAAAATGGTATTAAACTAGCAGAGACTTTGTAACTTATCAGTGAATTAAAATGGTATATTTAAATTGAAATATAACTTGTTAACATGCTTAACACCCCGCTAATGAAATATAATTGTATAACACTTTACTAATGTATCTTATAAATAGTACAAGGTTATCACAGGCTGGTGCCGAGATGAAGAAAATTTCCTTAGCCTTTACATTCAAAGTTCAAGAAAATAGCGTTCTTTGGAATTCAGTTTTATCTGCTCTCTAGTGACTTGCCCTTATTCATCCACTTCCCCTGAATCACAGGCTTGCTTCATTAATTTTCTGTTTCTTTTCATTGTTTGTAGCTTTTTTTTTTTTTCCCTCCCTGTTATTAACATCTTCCAAATGTGAAATTACTACGCCTGCCCCCAGCTTCCTTCAGGAGTTCTTGAGCAGCAAACCGAGCCCAGCCGTGGCTGTTGAGTCGCTCCTCGGCTGCGAGGAACACGTGTTCGCTCTTGTGCCTACACACAAGTGTGATGAAATATTAAATTGGGTAATAGCACAGCGCTTGTTTACAGCGTTGCAGATTGCTGGCTCTGTGTACTAATAGAGAACAAGAGGGGCAGAATAAGGGAAGAGAACAAATAGTTCTGTGTAGGGTTTTTCTGAACAGGCGCTCGTGCTATTGCTGCTCCCAGTAAACGGTGCAAACAGGAGGTAGGAATAAGCAACTTCCCTGTGACTGCTATTCAGCAGTAATAGCAATAACAAACCGTCACAAACAGGAGCTTCTGGGGGAAGATTCTGATCTGGAGATGAGTTGCTTGGTAACTCTGATTCAGTTATTGAAATCCTGATCCTCCTTCCCTTCCATTTGTTCTAATTACCCCCTCCCACCCCTCTAGTGGGGCTTGTAGTCTGTAGGTTGCCATGTTTTTGTTGCTGTTGTTCCAAGTTTTTAAATGTCACGTTGGTCTAGCTGAATTTCCTATCAGAACCTAATATTACAGCTCTTAAAAGAGAACTGAGAGGGCACTTCTGTAATTTTCTTGTCACTTGCTTCCTGTTTTTTGAAAGGGAAAAATATCCAAGCATATCCCAGTTAACTCAGCCACTGGCACTGCACAGAAATGACTTTGAATTTGTATTCTGGTTAGGGGGATGACGTCTGCACTCTTGAAGGCTTTACATCACCAGACAACCTGCAGCAAAACGAGACCAGACACTATAAGTCTGTGTGTTTTGCTGTTAATTGCCACTGTACCTGTCTCGGAGTGAAGCACTTTTTCATTGCTTTCCAGCCAAGTGTGTGATTCCTGCTGTTCCTGGCAGGATCTGCTGTACATGTTTCATTATTTCTTGTGGCCACATTCTAATTTAAAGTTCATTGTCCCCAGCCATGCCTCTGAAACAGCTCTGCTGTTTTCTCCCTTGCAGCAGCTTGCAGCAAATAATCATTTTTATCCCTTAGATTTTCTTGTTTTGCAGCTTTTGTCTGGCCTGGAACAGAATTCAATCAGTCTCATTGTCCAAGTTAATTGTTAAGTCTCATTAGTGGTCATCTCTCATCTTCTCTCTCTGTTTCCCTCCACTTTCAAGGGAGCTTGAAAACATTCTGAGAAATATTTAAGCATTAGTACCACTGTTTCATTCTTCCAGAGTTACAGGTGCCCCAACTGACACTTCAGCAAAACCACTTGGTTTATGACCAAGAATCTCAAACCTATGGATCAGTTCTGGCAGCTGTTACATGATCATCAGTAGCTACAATCATCTTTGACAAACCCACGACTTACAGCAGTGTTCGAGCAGCTTCTCAAAGAAACCTTCAGCTTTCCCAGGCAGTGCTAAAATCTAAGGTTACCTTGTAGGAAAGACTGAGAATAACCAACCAAGATAGTTTCTTTTCTGTCCAAGCCAAATGACATAGCAGAAGTGAGTTACAAAGATTTTTTTTTTTTTTTTTTTAGAAACAAATCATGGTGATGTTCATAATTAATAAAATGCTGTTCTAGTGTACTAACCTTTGCTTGTCCTGAAAGTATTTGAAATTTGAGTGATAAAGGTGCTTTAATCTGACTCTGGTGTCTTACTGTGGGAACTGAATATTTTGCCTGTGGGTGGAGGAACACTGAACTACCTGTCGTTTGCTTGCATCAGTAGATCCTTTTGCAGTTTTTAAAGTTAAATTTCATTGAGTTTGCTTGTGTTTGCTATGTTTTGAAAACAATGATTTAAGGTATGTTGTACCATTATAGGTACTGTGTAGCATTTTCTAATAATAGTAATCCTGGCAGTCAGCGGTTTGGGTTTTTTGTGGTGTGTGTTTGTTTGTTTTAATTTTTCTATTTTTCATTACTTGTCTCGGTTTTGTGTGTCTTTAAAGTTTTCTGGAATACTAGTCTCTGTCTTACACTGATTTCTCTAGCTTTTCCCTTCACAGTGCTGTTCAAAGGCTGTGGCATTAAACTGCTCTATGTTTTTTTTCAGAATGTCTTGTCGTGCATATTTCATACAAAAGATACTTTTGCATTCTAATCAGAAGTTATTCGATTGCACTACACGTAATTGTGTGTGACAGCATCCTGCTCTAGGAGAACTCTGTATTTAAAAAAAAAAATAAATCTCTCCCAAACCCCCAAACAAAATATAACCTTTTGTTCCCTGTCTGTAAAATGGATTTCAAAGTCAAATATGCTGCGGAGTGTCAAGGAGGGAATAGCAAACAGGTTAAAAATGGTAAAGGATGGCTGTACAGCAATTTTAAGCAGACCATTTCTTTTATTTTTGCAGCAGTATTATTGACTCCACGGAGTACAGCCAGCCTCCAGGCTTCAGTGGCAGTTCTCAGGTAAGATAATCCAGGTGTCTGTGCACAGGGGGGCGTGAGAGAGTGAATGTGGAGGTTGGGCAGTTGAGGTGCACCTTCATCCATCTCCAGGGTACCAGCCTTGGAAATGCCTTAACTGGTTGGATGGGCAAGTGCAGCTGTAGGGATGACTGGGAGAAAGACACTGGGTCTAATATATTCAGACATCTGACTTTTTTCCTGAAGCTGACTTCATGGAGAAGTGGATGTTTTTTGCTCTTCATCTCCCAGGTGGGCAGCATTTAGGAAGGGAGGTGAATCCCCGACCCTTTGCATTGGCTGAAATAGCTGTGGACCAAGCTTGGCTTTGGAAACAAGAAACACTCCAAACATGCAGCTGTTTTGTAGTTGTCCTCGTCAGGGCCTTACAAACTGTATTATAAATACATATAGAGGGTAAAGCACATGTAAATACAAAGGAGCTGTTTGGCAGGCAGCCTCCAAACTGTCTGATCCCCAGGGCCTCCTGAATTCCAAAGAGCACCGCTGCAGTCCTGCAGCTCAGAGGGATTCAGCCAGGCTGGGAAGGTGACACTGATACCCAGTTCACAGCTCCAAAGACGTTAAACAGCTTTGATTTGGACAGATGGAGTGTTGGTCACGTTGCAGCTGTGCCTGGGGTGCTCTCTGCTGGTGGTGGTGGATCCTTGGAACACACCAGCATCAGACTGCTAAACAACAAGTAGAAGTGCTGTTGGATCTTCTTTGATGTAAAGAAAAACCACCTGAATTTTGGGCTGATGAGCATATACATGTGCATGCAGGTTTCTGCATTTGCAGCTCTATAACTAATTGGTAATTAGAAAATCCCATCTATTAGTCTAGGGGGAAAAAGCCTGTTGTTCCTGCTGCTATGGTCTTGGGAGGATTTTGCTTGAACAAAGAGTTGTAGTTTTACCTCACTTCAGAGGGCAGGTGAAATGTGGATTTTATGTTCAGGCCCCTGATGTGCTACGGTGTATTTGTTCTCCGCTGACACTACTTGTCTCAGTACTTCCTATTTCAAATACAAAATTAATAGCATAGCTATGGTGCTGGTGAGCTCCCCAAACAAACAGCCTAGACTTCTTAGTCATTCTGTATGACAGCCTTATTTGTGTGAGAATAATCTTTTCTGTCCTCAAATGCAATTTCTTGTCCTCGAGAGTGCAAGATCTGTCCTCTCTAGTACAAATTTTCAAATTAAACTTTAATATATGTTTGGATGGGGAGCTGAAAGACAACTCTTGAAGTTAAACACTTCATTCAAAGGTAGTCTAATTTCAACAAGACTTTACCATAAAAATAGTTTTAAAAATATAAACTAAATTGTGCTTTTTTCCCTAATTGTCACTCATGGCAAAAATTATAGATTGGGCACTGCTGGCAGCGAGAACTATCTAGGATGGACAGCACAGCTGTCTTTCTCAATATAATTACTTTGTACATTGCTCAAAAACATGTTGTTAGGGAAGAATTTATATGCTGTTATATACTACAAAGCTCCAGGACAGTTTTCTTCCAGAAGCTGAGCCTTAGAAGTAAAGAGTGGACAAGTCACGTAGGCCCGGGGGAACTCTGCAGGTAGTATTTAATGGCAGTATCTCTTTTCCTGCTAGAAATAAGGAGCTTGTGTATCGCTGTGAAGCTTTTCCACAGTTAGAGGACTCTTCAGAACACCTGGTGAAGTTCAGACAGTAAAATCACTCTTGATAAGAGCAATCCAAACTATTGTCCTCAGCTAGGACAAGCATAGTAGTTTTAGCCATTGAATAAAAATTGCTTGGGTATCTTTTCTCTCTTCCCTTATTTTTCCTCCTGTTGCCCAGCATTGCTTAGCAAATAGCCGGGGAGGCAGACTTGATAGAAACTGAATATGTATTTTTGGTAAAACATGAGCAGATGGAAATGCTTAGCTGGGGATGGTCTGATGACAGTGGGTTAATGCAGATTGATTGATTGCCAGCATAGCTGGGTCACCGTGTGCCAACCTGAGACCTGCTCCAGGGGATCTTTGGAGACCCAGCAGGAAATGGCACAGCAGACAAACACTTATCATGATTGATTTCATCTCACTGTGGACTGGGCTTATCTGACAGATCAGGCTCGGGCTTGGATTATGTCGCTCATCATGGCACAGGCACATGGCACTTGTCTTGAGACTGAAGTGGTTGTTCTTTGCTTAAAGTTGTCTTGAGCCCAAATCACTCCTGATGTGCTGAGAGGGGCTGGAGCCACTGCAGGCTGGAGCCACTGCAGGCTGATGCACAAAAATCATAGGAAGAAGCTATGAAAGCGCTCTATTAGGTATTTCTTAAAGCTGTAAAATTTCAGAAAATTGTACGGAAAAGGTATTGATGTAGGAGCACTTCCCAGTGTTGTGAGCTGGGGCTGGAGTTGCTTTTGAGGTGAAACAAGCTGTGCAGACCATCAGTGCTGTCACAGTGACAGTGTGTGGCCTCAGGTTGGGAGGTTTCTCTGCTTGGGGCTTGCTTTTTCCCTAAAATGTTAGATTACTGCTCATACAGGTACAAGCAAAAATGTGCGTGGGCTGTAAACTCGGTTTGCTGGATGGCTGTAATGAGGACAGCCCGTTCTCCTGCCTGGATTGAGGGGGAGTTGTACGTGGAGTGGGTTTTAGTGCTATTGGAGTGGCATTACAGGCATTGTATGTGCTCGGGGATGTTGTCATCAGGGAGCTTAGTGGTTCTTAAATCTTTTAAAATTTAGCTTTGAGGATGTGATATGCCAGACTTCTTAAATGGAAAGTAAAGCAAGGGGCTCTTCATGTTTCCAGTGTAGTAGAGGAATTAATTCCTTTTCCTTACTTGTGATTAAAATGGTAAGTACTGCGTTTTCTGATTTTGCTTCAGGAGAAAGTTTGCTTATGTAGTTTAAATCCTTTGCTTCTGCCTCTCACTATTACAGCTTGAGTAGGTTGGGAAATGTCTTTAACGAAGAGTTTCATGGGCTTCTTTTCTATTAACCTTTGAACTTCATGCCATCTTCTCCTTCTCTCTTTGTTTGCTTAGCTTTACAGAGAGTTACTGAGTTGCTTCAGAGGAAGTACTTCAGTAACTAACTCATTAAAATAAACACCTCCTTCTCTTTTAATGAGCAGTCTGCCAGGGATCTGGGGAGTATTTGTTGTACAGTCTGTTTGCCTTGTGAAGCTGGAAGATGGCCTCTGCTGTCCACCGGTAGAAATGCAAGACAGGTCTCCCCAAGGGTTGTGGCTACTTGTCCTGTGTGTGAGGCTAAATTTTGCAAAGGTTCAGGAAACAAAAATTGTCTAAAAGCAGCTTTTTTTTTTTTTTGTTCAGTTAAAAGGTGCATAATAGAACCCTAAGACAAACTGTTGACAGTGGCAAGATTCTTCATTTGTCATTTTATGCTTCTAACCCATCGCGTATTTGTATAATTGTTTATAATGGGGCAAAATCTGTTGAAATGGAGCCCAGGCCTGGCTCTCCCTTTCTCAAGTGTTCTCCCTTCTCCACTCAGACCAAAAAGCAGCCGTGGTATAACAGCACGCTCGCCTCGCGACGCAAGCGCCTCACAGCTCACTTTGAGGACCTAGAGCAGTGCTATTTTTCCACCAGGATGACTCGTGTCTCAGGTGAGTTCCTCCTGCGTGGTGTCCCACTTCTGGCATCAGTTACCTCTTGCAGTGCCCAGTTCTCAGAAAAGCCTTGCTTTTGAGAGGGCAGCTTTCACCTCCTTGCATGGGAGTGTGGCTGTGCATATTTATCATCCCGTTTTGCTTTTCTGGACCGATCTTTTGAAGTTGCTAAATTTGGAAAACTTAATCCTGTCAATTTGGAGGGGCACATGTATTGCTTTGTAATCCTGTACTGTGAAGGGCAAAACCCGCAATAAACAATTTCCATGGTGCTCGTTCTGAAGATGCAAATGCCTGAAAGCAGTGGTTGGTTTGTCTTTCCACTAGATGTAGTATAAAGCCAGCAGTTAAAGACAGTGCTATTGAAATGCTACAGAGATACAAACAAAAATTGATAAATTCTCCTGTATTTAGCATGCAACAGGACACTTGGAGGTTATCCTTTATGTTGTCTAGATTGAGTCTCGGTTAACAAATGGCTTGAAGTATAGAATCTGAGTGTGCAGCAGTGCTGTTGTCCCATGGGGCACACCTTAGATTTAAGGCTTGTTTTGTAGAATTAACAGCTGTTTTTAAAATTGCCTAGATTGCCTCATTCATAATTGAGTAGCAGTGTGACAGCAGCAAGAGTAATTGTTACCCAGTGGATGGATGGTTCTTAATTACATGACAAGATTTTCAAGATTTTAAGAAACGAGAGGGTCAAATGAATATGTCTTGAGGGCGTGGAGGGTTGTTCTGCAGCCCCTCTGGGGAAGAAACCAGCTTGGGGAAGAAATTTTCAGGCAATGGACTGTGGCAGCCAAGAGATTTGCAGCACCAAGCTGTGAGCTGCAGCCCATATCAAGTGTGACGGACTGCAAGGAGACCAGCCAGCTCTCAGGGGTTGGGAGAAACCTCTTAGAAATATTAAGGACCCAGGAAGACGTTGCTGCAGCAAGATATCTTTATGTATAACCTTCCTCCGGGGGCACAGATCAGCAGGAGAGCTGGCGTAGAAACCCCTGCATTTTGCTTCTCCCTGAATTTAGTTTAAGCTTTAGTCCTGTTAAAATAAATTAAAAAAAATGTTAAAAATTAAGTGGCTTTAAGTTAGTGTCTACATCTTCTACCTGCTTCAGAGCAGTGACTGACTCAGTTCTCACTGTGCACTGTGAAATGACTTTAACAGGGAATGCAGCACATTGAGAGGTTGTCTCAGGAGCTGGAATATTGGAAAAGTCCATCGTGTGTGTCCAGGCAGTTCCCTGTGAAGTGCCAGCAGGTGCTTTGCAGAATGCAGCTCTTCCCAGATCACACTGAGATCTTTTCATGCAGTGCTATCTTGGTGATGCATAACTGTGTTTATGTAAAAATAATACTTATTAACCAAGGATAACAAATGGGTCTCTTCCCAGCATTCCCTTGTAGAGGACATCTTTCTTCATAATTGGAACTATAAATATGAATGCAGTGAAACTGGTTTTTTGTATTCATATGTGTCAGCTGCGCCAAGAGCAGAGGATTTGCAAGTGCAGGTTTTCTCCTAAATATGGAATAACCTATGATACTTGATTAAGTTTTCCTCTCTTAAATCATTCCTGCGTTTTGACACATTTTAAATAGGATTTAATGTGGATTTAAAGCTTTCTGGAAGCAGTGCCTCTGACTGCTGGAGTCGGGAGTGGAGACATAATGTAACTGTAATTATCAAATGGCCTTGCACTTTGACGGGGAAAATGTCTTGAGAAATAACATTCGGTTTTCCAGGCACAGATAGAGAATAAATTATAGGAGGACTGTGTGCTTGATCTCTAAATGAGGGAAATGGAAGGGTAGCAGCTATTTGTCCCTATCATAGTGTCGAATGAGAAAACAGTCTTTGAAAACCACTGACTGATGTTTATGGGCTGCTTCTCAAGCTGTTTTCTGTAGTGGTCAGGTGCTGATGATTTTAATTTGGAGCAGCACTTTGTTTGTTTTGCCCCTTTTGATCCATCTGACATGGGTAATGTATATACTAGTACCCTAAAACATGCTAATTACTACTAGCCTTCAGTGTTCCTTTATATGATCAAACGTTAAACAGCATATAAGGGACGCTTTTAAATGCCTTACAAGTGTAGAGATAATAATTTCTGATGGCAAGGAATTACCAGGGTGCAGAAAGTGATTATTCTCTGTTTTCCCACAAAAAATCACAGCTGGGTTTTGCTTTTATAGATCCACCTCTTCCTTTTTTCACCCCAGTGTTTCCAAACCTTTCTAACAAGTGGATCATGTAATTTCCTTATGCTGCTGATAAGGATGGCTTAGCTAGTGGGTGGAATTTTGATTTCAGAGGGGTGTGTGTAGTTTCTCTGCTGCTGCAGTGGATGCTGTGGTGGAACAGGAGACAAGGTGTGCAGTACCTGCAAACCAGCAGCTCTAGTTCCCCTCAAATGCACTGGTGCAAAAAGATGAAGTGAAGGTAGGAACGTTAGAGGAGGTGAAGGATGATTACTGCAAATTTGGGGGGCTGTTACAAAGCCTGAGGGCTCTACCTGATGTTTGACTGCGAATCCATGATTGTAGTGGGAACCCAGACTTGCCCATGCGGCATCGCTGTAAGTTAAGAATTTTTCCTTATTTACAAAATACTAAAATTCAAAATGGTTTAAAAAAAAAAAAAATTATGTTCCTACCAAGAAAAGTTGGGACTTCTGAGAATTCAGGGAATGACTTTCAACTATCTACACTGCAATTTACTTTTAACTTTTGTAGTAAACTGTTCCATTTCCCACAGAATATTTATCATCATTATTCAAGCTGGCTCGATTTCACCTTGTCTGCTGAAGGTCGTAATTTTCACAAAACTTCCAATACAGGGAATACTCTGGTTTCATGCTTGTCTTCCTTCTCCAGCCCTGAAATGGTTCTCTTAGCTCTGTTGCTTTTGGAATAACAAGAGAAGTATTTTTTACCAGAAGTATTTTGAACGTAATTGACACCAAATGTAGACATATTGTAACAGAACGGGGAGAGGAATATACTTTCAGCTCCCTAGAGAACTAGACATGTCCTGTGCAGTGCATTTTGATATGCTTAAAGGTTTTCTGTTAATAATCTATATGGTCCATGGGCTCTGGATGTGAATAAAACAGATGAGCTTACCAGGAAAGCTGTATTTGATTTCTAGGCAGATTCTCAGCGCAGTAGGTTCACCCAGCATTGCAGTGGAAAGACTTAATCTGTTCTCTGAGAAATCATGCTGCCTTTTGGGAATGCTAGAGGTGAGAGAGAGCCTGGTTTTGACCACGAATCCTCCCCAAATAATGAGCAGAGGTGGTATCCCGTGAAGGCATATCTTGATTATTTTTTTGTTTTGTTTACCATTGAGTTTATCTTCTTCCATTTCTGCCCTCCCCAATGCTACTGCCTCTCCCTAGATGACAGCAGAACCACCAGCCAGCTGGATGAGTTTCAGGAGTGTCTATCCAAGTTCACACGCTACAATTCTGTCCGACCCCTGGCAACGCTGTCCTACGCCAGTGACCTCTACAATGGCTCCAGCATAGTGTCCAGGTAAGGCACACTGTGCTTCTGATGACATATCTCATGGATACAGGCTGCTGAGGCTGAGTTAATAACCCACATTAAACCAGTTATGGCCTAGACGTGTGCCACACTTTGCACTTGCTTCCCAAAAATAGTTTTGTGATTGTGTGTGTGGTAATTTTGTGACTATCACTGATCTGTGAAGGCACTCGGGTTTCTCTGTAGTACCTTTTATTCCTGTTGGTGTTGGTCAAGGCCAAATCCAGAACTTGAGGTGCCAGTGAGCATCAGCAGCTGTTGTACAAAGCCTGTTGTAGGCTCGGTCCTCTTTGTTAGTTTAGTTGTGTTGTAAGTGATGCAGTTTTAGCGTTTTAAAAACCATCCGTCTTGCTTGGTGATTTTAAGAATCTGGGGTGGGTTTACATTTTAGCAGCGGACCCAGCCACAGTGGCAAATAATAAAAACCCGAGTTGTTTTTAACTGTGACTGCTTGAAGTTTTGGGCACTAGAAGCTGTTTGCAGCGTTAAACACTGGTGAGGGGGTGGTTGTGGTAAAGCCAGTGTGACAGCTCCGTTCTTGCTAGCAACAGCTCTATGGAGTGTTCATGTCCTGTGTGCTGCTGCTGAAGCTCCTCCGAGTCTCCTGTGGACCAGTTCACTGCTGGTGAAATGCTGTTGACTCAACAGAATTAGTTTCTTATAGTTCAGCTCTGTGAACCAGCTCCCTTAGGGATCAGGCTTGAAGAGCACATGGAGAGGCTGTGACTTGTCAACAGCCCTAACTTTGCAACTGGTTTCCCCCCTACACTGGGAATTGGCTTAGTCTGTGGTGGCTTGTTTTGGAGCTTCTTGTGGTGGAAAAAAATGATGGAACATGTTAACTGGGAAATCTCTTTTGCATGGCATATATGCAGGACCTGTCAGCTTCTTACAGGCATTGTTCACTAATTTAAGTGTTTGTTCACAGCAATCTTTCAAGAGAGAGAAGTAGCCTTGTTTTATACATGGGGATCAGGAGATCCAAAGAGAACCATACTTGAGATCTTGAAAGAAACATTACATGGACAAGATAAATTTAACTTGGGTTTTCCAAGCCTTGATCTAGTGCCTTACGAAGGGGCCATTTGGGTAGAGACAGAACAGCTTGAATAGTTGTTGAAATACCCCAAGGAATTTGTACTATGTGAAGAAATGGAGGCGTATGTAGCATAGAATATGTATTTTGTTTAAAGCAACATCGATTCTCGAACTGCTGCAATATGTATCAGGAATGTATAATGTCCGACTTAGCCACGGAGGTCGGAGCACAATAATCAGGGATCTGACGTATATTTAACCTGCACTGATTGGGTTCACACTTGCTGCAATGAAATGCAGATGGGAATCTCACTGCAACGTGGACAAACTTCCTCAGCTTCCAACTTCAGCACGGATTGGATTTTGCTCCTTTGCCCTTTCTTCTCCTTGACATTCTGCAAGAGAAGCATTTTTGTGGTATTTGGTTAGAAAATGCTGGAAGGGCACTAAATCACGCTCCTGTTTTGAAGGCATTCTAATTCTTGGGTGAAATACATGTTTGAAAAGTTTGTGTGCTCCTGCTAAAACGAAGATACTGTGGGGCCTCCTTCCAAGCCAGTCCTAGAGTTGGTAGTTAAATGCATTTCACTGAACAATAACTTTAGTTTCCACCTCAGTGTTCTCTCCTGCTCGTGCTTTTTTATTTTTTTATCAAAGCATTTGAGAAACTTTTAGGGGTTTTAGCATGTGGGCTGAGTAAGACTGTTCACATCTGAGCATGTCCTTAAGGGCTTTGGTAAAGCAGCACTGCTGAATGTGCTGCTGCTGTTACTCTTATTGGCTTCTGGCTATTCAAACAGTTCCTGTAAAGTCATAACTTGGCAATCAAGAGTTTGCACTTAGAATGTTTTGACCAACATAGCCCTGTGTTCACCATTGTTCTTCACCCAGATTAATAGCCTCAAGTTCAGAGAGTCTGTGAAACTAAGCGAGGTGTGTGGCTTAGTGATGGCAGCTTAAGAAAATAAGAGCAGCTTTTAGGTACTCACGGATGAGCCAAATTAATTAAGGCACTTAAAAAGTGAAAATATGCTTTTAAAGTGCTCTGAAAAGATTTATTCTACTGCACTGCCTTTTAAAGGTGTTGCTGGGTATGAAGTAGGAAACACTGATGAAATGACAGAAAGGAAGTCTTGCTGCTTAGCTGTTCTGTTGAGACAACTGGATGTAAATACAGGGCTACTATGTAAGAAGTCTTTATTTTTTTAGGTAGTATTTTGAAGGGGTGTTTTAAGTATGCTTAAAAATAAAAGTAGAATTGACCAGAAGTTAAACTTCATTGCAAATGTTTTGTTGTTTTTTTTTTAAATAAACTGCTGTTACAAGTGTGCAGAATGCAGGAGTGTTGAGTTTAATTGCTTTAACCCTACATGAAGTTCACACTCTGGACTCCAAATGGTCTGCTGACTTAAAGAGCTTTTTAAGATGTATTAGCTTTAAGTTCATGAAAGAGGAAGATGGAAGTGTTCCTTATCTGCAAAACCTTGATGTTTAGAAAGGAAATAAAGCTGAGTTTATGGTAACAGGGTGAAAAGTGTAATTAAAGGTGGGCTGAAAAAGCCCTGAAACTGAGTGGCAGCAGTGCTCTCCTGAGCTCCATGCCACAAGAATGTCTGGATTTCTCAACACTGTATGTTGTGTTCCTATAAAACACCTGATGAAACATTTAGGAAAGTTCCAGTTGCCTTTTGGGATGAGGGGACAAAGGCAGTCTCTGCTCTCCAGTTCCAGGTTTCCCCAGCCTGGCAGGGAGCTTGCCCAAGGGACCAGTGCAAGACTGGTACCCAAGCTTTGCATCTTCCACCACGGGCTTAAGGCCGTATTTGGGAAGGTGCACACCCTGACATCGTAAGCCCAGTGAGGGAGAGCTTCCTGACCTTGCTTAGAAACGTGCTCACAAGAAAAATTTCATCCCTCTGTCCTTTTTTTTACCCCTCGTTTGCTTCAAGAACAACAGATGATCAGAGAAGGATGTTCAGGGAAAACACGTTCAAGGCATTGTGATTGCAGGTGGCTCAGTTTTGCTGTAGCATCAGGGGGAACTTGCAGCACGTTTGCAATATGGACATGTACCTCAATGTGCTAAATGGCTTTTTAATACACTCAACTCTATTAAGTGCAAAGTGTTTACACGGTTTTCACAGGTATATTAAGTTTTGTTAGAATTGGGCCAAGGAATAAATTTTCCATTTATTATGCCCCTAGACAGAGCAGTTGTCAGAGCTTAACTTTCCTTCTCTCTGCTGGCAGTGGCAGTAAATGTAAAGGCTTTCTTTTAAAGATGAGTCTGTAAACTGCTGTGTTAGCATTACAATGATTTATGGAGAAAATTGCTTTACCACTGTCAGAGGCCTTCAGAGAATAATGTGGCAGTCTTTCATACTTTGAAAAAAAAAAAACCCAAACGAACAAAAAAGAGAGAAATACACTACAGCAAGATGTCTCTTGGAAACCTGGGTATCAGGGAGCTGGGAGAAGCAGCTCTGTGGTTCCTTCCCTTTGGTGTCCCTTATTTTATTTATTTCATCTTTGGCTAATTATTGCATTGCCTCTCAGTAATGAACAAGATGTGAAGAGGTTTCTCTTAGATTTAATTGCACTGTTTGGATGCTCTTTCAAGATTGCATTTTTGTTTTGTGTTGACCCTTTCAGTAACATGACCTGAAATCCTTTTTTCAAAGGTGAGCTTGAAAGAAAAAGATCCATTAGGAGGGAGTTTTTCATGTATTCATTGAACCATTCTATTTTTCTGTTCCCCTTTTTACTGTGGACTACAATTACTTGTCCATATAAATTCTCAGATCCAGATTTTAACGAGAGATGCCTTTTAGTTCTGTGTTGACCATAACAAGTCCCCTTTTGTTATTTTTCCATGCTTGGGCTGGCCAGGATTAGATGAGCCATTTTATTAATTTTGTGACCAGCAATGTTTCTGTCTTGGTGGTAAAGATAAATGAATGAAATGGAAGTGGGTTTATCCTTCGCAGGATTATGTTTCAGAGTGCAGCAGATGCTGCTCCATGAGAAAATGAGAAATGAGGAGGGCTGGATTTTTCTTATAGCCTGTTAAATAAATCATTTTTTAAATGGACTCTTATTTACAAGTGGCAGCTCAAAACTGTGAATGGATCTGTCTTATTTGAACTGTTCCCACAAGTAGAAGGAAGAGAGAAATGCTTGGATAAAGAGACTTAAGCTGCAGAATGGCCAAGGAAACTTGAAGTATAATTCCCTGAACCTGTTTGTCCTGTGGTCCTCTTACCTTATTTCATCGGAGGTTTTGGCCTGTAGACCAGAATTTGTCTGGGGCTCAAATGGGATTTTAAATTAGAGTTGAGTGAAGTGCAGAGCCTTTCCCTCACTTTCCCATCTTTTTCTTTGGAGTGCAAAACTGATACATTTCCTAGTGCTACATCAATGTGGTCCGAGTTCCTTGAGCAGAAGCTAAATGTGACTTGTACCCAGCAGAAGGGTTATACAGGTGTCAGTTCTGATCTCCAAATTCAGAGACACTCTGCCCTGTAATGTAGCCCTCCCAGTCCCCAGGAAGGGCTGCTGGTACCCTAAAGGGCCTCTGACACCAAAAAAGAGCATATTTTCTCTTGACCCAAAAAGCAAACCTTCCGGTGACCACAGTGATGCTGCACAGAGAAGTTTGTTCTTGCATCAACCTAAAGGCTAAAACTTAAATAACTTGACATTGGCAAGTTAATGAATGGAAGTTGCATGGCCACCAGTGGCACCTCATTTTTTCCTACTAATTTCAGACTATTTGGTAGTAGGAAGATCTTTTTCCCATTAACTCTATTTGTACTTCAAGCCTGTCTCCATCTGCAGATAACTCGATGAGAGTTTTTACCTGGATTTCAACTTTATGAATTTTTATAAATGGCCTGTTAAAAGTATCGAGCGGTTTTTGATGAATTTGGGAATTGGCTTTTAAACAATGTTTTAAGTAGTGATTCCCCTTCAGGTCTTTAATTTTTTATCTGTCTTGATGACACTCTGTGCAGTTTCCCTAAACAGTTTCCATTTCTTGGCACGTGTCTTGCAGCAGTCCCTGGCTCAGCATGGGGCAGTCCAGCTTTGGCGGGGGCTTCCCAAAGAGGTGGTGCAAGCCCCATCCTCAGAGTTATTCAAGAACAGGCTGGAGAAAGCCCTGAGCAACCTGGTCTGACCAAAGAGCTGCCCCTGCTCTGAGCAGGATACTGGACTAGAGACCTCAAAGTCTTAGGGACTCTATTTGTGATAAAGGTAAATGATCAGATCATGAGAAATTTGACTAGTTCTGTCCTCACTTTCTACTGAGCATCTTTCTCCGGCTTCAAGTTTTAAGGAGAAGGAGGAATTTAAGGTGGAACTCCTTATATGACTTGTATAATGAAAAGGGAATTTCACCTTTCACCCCTACAAACTTTGAGATCCCTGCTCACAATTTCCACAGGATTGTATTTATTAGATTTAAAACTGGTATGTTTTGTGGGTTTTTTTGTTTGTTTTTTTTTTTTTTTGTGTGTGTGTGTGGTTTTTTGTTTGTTTGGGGGTTTTTTGTTTGTTTGGGGTTTTTTTTGTTTTTTTTGAAAAGCAGCTTTGTGAAAGTGCAGGAACTCCAAGTGGATGTGTGGAGTCAGGAATGTCCTTTGAGAGACTAATATTCGGGATAGGAGGATGGTACCACCTGAAAATTGCATTGCGTCATTGCATCCGCCCCTTCTGGGCTGATCAGGATGGAAATCTTTTCCGTGCCCTTCTGTCCCTCCTGATGCCCGTGGCATGATGGCTGTCATCAGGCAGTAGTGCTGTGTCTCGGCCTCAGGAACTGCAAGCCATGAAAGCTGTGGTTTCACAGCATCTTCTGCACACAATTCCCGTGCCAGCAGTGTCTGTAAAAGCCAAAGACTGATTTCTCTTAATCCTCCCCCAATTTTATAGCTTTCATTCGACACTGAGTGTTCATACAGTGAATTCTTGTTTCTGCTTGAAGACACAAGCCTGTTATTAATAGAAAATGGATTTCTGTAGCTTATTACAGTATTCTTTTAATTTTCTAGCTATATTTGTTGGAAAAGCCTGAATTTGCTAGGAGCTAATGATCTGAAAAGCATTAACATGCCTTTGGATTTTTTTTTTTTGTTCCTTCCTTGCTAACTAAAGAAGTTAGTCTGTTAAATGGTAGGTAGTTGAAAAAATTTAATAAGGTAGTGTGTTAAAGCATGCAAAGATGTATGGTGTGGGCTTAAATGCTTCTGAGAATAAACCTTACAAGCAGCTCAGCCTGGAGAAGAGGCTTGAGCTCATGATTATTAATATAATATCATTTGTATTAATAAATACAGTCTCTAAGTCATGTTTTGGGATTTATGTGCTGCATAGTTGTTTGGTAGAATAAGGTAATAAATAACATAGAATAAGTTATGAAGTGGCGCTTATGTTCTCGTAGGATTATGTGCAAGTGTGTGCATACATTTGTTCTAGTGAAGATGGAAGGCAGATCAAGTTTCTCTATATGAGGCTGGAATTAAGGTTATACACAAACTATTCTTTAGGGGAATAAAAAAGGTACTTATGGATAGCATTCAAAATACTGATGAAATAAGATTCAAAATGCCAACAAAACAAATCTCCTGAATCAGACTTGTCAGTTGGATGAAAAATGCTTCAAATGAGGTTTTAACCTCATTCCATCAATACCAGGCAAGCAGGAGCATTGCAGTTAATTGCCCCAACCCATCCTTTGGCTCCTCGGAAAGGCTCATCTGTGGCGTATGGACTCCATGTTCAGGAAAGCTGCTGCCCTGCCTTGTGGTGCCTGGTGGATTCAGATGAGGAGTCTAAAGAGGTTACTGTCTCCAGCTGTCCCTCCTGCTGCTCTGCAGGGTGTCTGGCAGGAGAGCTGATGGCAGTGTCAGGCAAATCTGGAGGCTTGAGTTACTGAATTGGAGGCTTGGGGTGGTGACTTGTCCTGTGAAACGGGACCTCTGGCAGTGTGGTCACCAGGAGACAAATGTCTTCAGCTGCTGCTGTGAAATCATGGAGGAGTCACGAACTGGAGCTTACGGACAGACTGCGCTGTTTACAGTCCCAGTGCTGATCGAGATCCCTCTCTCAGACCTAGTTGTGCTCCTGCCTCTTGAGCTCTGTCAGCAGCTGCCTTGCTCAATTTTCAAGAAACAAAATCCTTGTTGATGTAGTAATAAATGTGGTGGAGTGGAAACCAGCTTGCAAGCTTCTGAATGGCCTGATGTTTAGAAGGTGCTTCAGTATCTATCACAACTGATTGAGCTCCTTCCTACTTAGTGGTGTAATTCTGAAGAAATAGTACTGTTGTTCAGGCAACCTTACAGGTTGTTGTGGAGCAGGGTTTTCCTCCTCAAACTTCTTTCTTAGACTGCTTTGGCAGAGGCTGCTATCTCCTGTTCCACCTGAACACGAGGAAGAACTTCTTCACTGTGTGGGTGACAGATTGCCTGGAGAGGGTGTGGAATCTCCCTCACTGGAGATACTCCAGAACTGCCTGGATGCAATCCTGTGCCGTGTGCTCTGGGATGACCCTGCCTGAGCAGGGAGGTTGGACCAGATGACCCCACCAGTGGTTCCTTCCAACCTTACCCATTTGGTGATTCTACTCTGGAAATGTTTCCCAAGCTTGAAGGCAGCTGAGAATGTTTGGATACTTGTGACCCCTTCCACCGTGGTATTTGGCAGTGTTGGGGCTCCAGCTACTGTCAGAGCAGTTCAGAACCTACTGTGTATCAGCCCAGCTGGGTGAAATGGCAGATCCTGGGGTTACCCGAAATACTGCAGCAGGCAGACTGATCCTTTGGCTTGAATTTTAAATAGCGTCATAAGAAACATTCTGCATTTAACCGTTGGCATTTTTAGTTAACGTTTCCCTACTCCAGCTTATTTAAAATGGTGTTTGTGGAAAAACTGAGTCTAATCCTCATTAACTTGCATGGTAGTTGTTTGCAGCGGCTTTGGCTCATTGTACTTCCTTGGATCTGGCATGGAAAAAGCCTGGCATTGTCGTCATCTTCTCTTCAGCATGCAGAAGAGCATCGCCTCGCAGGAAAGTGGCTTTTTATCAATATGCTTTATGTTTGGCTGCTTGCAGAATTCAGCAGTTCCCTATAGGTTTCCTCATCATTAGTGCTAATTAAGCCAAGTTCCCCTGAATGCATGTATGGAAAAAACCTTACACAGTAGAAGAGGATGTCTCTAGCTACAGTCTTACAGCCAGGGCTGGGAGTCTGCTGTGGCTTGCTGGGAGATTTTGTGTTTAGGGGAGATTTAGGTTCATGGTAACTTCCCTGCAAAGTAGAGAGGACCATGGTTCTGAAAAGGGAGCCATTGAAAGGAGCCCAATTAATCTCATAGCATAGTATATGCTCTCGTTGGGTTTAAAAAAAGAATGACTCCGTTTTATCTAGCAATGACAAAGCATGAAAGTAGCTCTGTTGGGTTTGATTTCTGAGCTGTGAGATGGATCTAAGCCCGCCAAACCTCCCCAATTCAGGCTTAATATTCTCCTTTAAACAAGCTCTTTATGGAACGGGCACACTGCAAAGTGGTCTGTTAGAACTGATGGCATTTCATTACACTTAAAAGGGTTTTTGTGAGCGTGAAGTGGGCCTGGAACTAGGTCTAATGACATTACTTTGTTAATGCAGTACCTTTTTATGCCTTCCTCCAAACAGAGCAGAACAGACCTCCAGGCTACCGTGGCTCTAAGAAAGATCCTGAAAGTGTGACTGCACCATGGCTGGTGCAATAATGTCTTCCTAAGGGAGCCTGGAGCTGAGGACTGTCCTTCCCTTGCAGTGCAGGCTTTGATGGGCTGCTCTAACACCCTTCCCTCTCTGTTACCCAAATGTGTGTGGGGGGGAAAAAGATAATCAGCACACAGAGCTGCCTTTCTGGTGTCTTGTATTTACGCTCCAAATAGAGGTTTGCTGAGGGGGAGTGAGTTCTCATCAGGTTTTGGAGCCTGGAGGAGGTGCAGTGGCAGGTGAGGGTACCCAAGGTGCATTCAGCAGCAGCTGGTGCTGGAGCTGGAATATCCCAAACAACTCCCAGGAATGGAATCAGACTAAAATAGCTTGGGATCCTCTGTCCCATGGTTTTCCTTAGGCATCCATTAGGCTTGAATCTGATCTACTGAGAGTAGCCAAGGCAACTTTACCTTGATGAGAGGACAAACCTGGAGATTTTTTTGTAACCTGGGGGGTCACATCCAAGTCGAATTAACGTGATTTTTAAGGATGAAGGCAGTTCACTCTCTGGTAGAGTGACTTTGAAGGGTAATCTCATTTATACATTTAACTTATCTATCCATATAACAGTCTAGGGAACCAATGTTTTCTTGAAGTGGCCCTTTCTGACCAGAGATAGTGATATGCTTGCTCAGTTTATATTTTGGAAAACGTTTGGCAGCATGGGGGTTTGAGTCAGAGAATATATTCTACAGTGGTGGTGTGTCCTTGTCCCTGTGGCACAGATAAAGACTCTGAAATAGCAGCAGTGACCTTACTTAGGTGATGCTCTGTAGTAAGGAGTAACTAATGCAACTGTTGCTTTATTAAAACAAACAAAACCACCAAAACAAACAAACCCCACAAAACTCACCACATTTTGTTTGGTCACTCACAGCATTAGCAGAAGAGTCTCTTGATACTGAAACTTCATATGCTTTGTCTCAGTAACTTTTGTTTTTTTGTGACAAAATTCAGACTTTGAGCTGATGGAACACAAAATTTGAGCACTTGAAAAGCAGCTTTCTATGCCTGAATATAGCTTTGTTTTCAAAGACCACAAATTAGTATGCTCTTGCATGCTTAGTGACACTAATTACTTTAAAATATCAGTCTGCTGTAAAAATGGTCTCTCAGGTGTGTGATAATAATACCAATCTCTGTATTGGTCCTAGGTGGTGAGCAATCTACACTGGTGCCCATGTAACCTCAATTTCTAACCTTTATTTCAATGTCCCAAGATGAGCATTGGAAGGAGGTAGCCAGGCTATAAAATGGGGGACTTGGGTTTGCTAGAAGTGACAGGATATCCCTTGGAGGCAGGGAGTGGAAGAACAGAGTGAGAAAGACTTCAGGAAATGCAACTGAATAGCAAAAGCTGCTGTTGGCATCTCTCCTTCCTCTCAACCATCGAGTCCCCCAAAACTGAGAACAATATGTCTGTGTTGCAATTAAATACGTGACCATGGCAAGGTATGAGTTAAGGTTAGAGACACAGAAATAGAAACAGCACCGGGTTGGGTAGAAGTAGAATTGAAAGGCTTTTATATATTCAGGGAGGACAATTTTTGTGCATGTGTGTATATATACATAGTTCCATGAGAGGCCTGAGTCATCCACTTTGGGGAAGTGGCAACTCCTACAGTCACAAGATCTTGTTACCAAGTCAGGGCTGAGGCATTTAAGATTATAGTAGCAATTGTAGAGTGTGTGTATACGGAAAGGGAAGAGGAGCAGGTGGCTGCAGACCTTTAGTTGTGACTAAGTAATGCAGTTAAAGGTAAATGCAGATAAGGGCAAATGCAGTAGATGCAGCCCCTGATTCAAAGGATTAGATAAGATACAGCATGTACCTGGTAAATATTTGGTATAGACCAGTTGTGCATGGGTTACTGTTGTCAAGTTCACTCTACCACCATCATGTCCTGCAGGAGTAACTACTTGGAATGTGTGTGTTGTTCTAAAAGTGTAACTGGGAGGGAGGAAACCCTCATCTGTCCCAAATCAATCTTCTGGTGAGTGCCTCCTAGTTCTAATGTGACTTGTTGAACACTAGTCTTGCTGTTGCCTTGTTCATAACCCTTATGGTGAGGCAGCTGCGCTCTGTTCCTTTAATCAATTTAGTTGCCCATCTGTATGCATTCCCTAACTCCAGCTCATCCTCCTGGGATGCAGAGAACAACTGCACACACCATCAGGATGCGAGTGTAGCAAGGCTTTGCACAATGGCAGAACTGCTAAATACTCATTCTCTACTCCTCCCCTGCTGCCCTACCCTCAATGCCAAGCCAAGCTTCCAAGCGTGTTTCAGAAGCAATTTATTTGGTAATTCCATTTGTTAGCTCTGAGTGCTCTCCAAGGTCACAGGTTTTAGCATTAAAATAAAGCAATTGATTTGTAATATCACAGATTGGGAATAAAGATAAGCAGCAGAGAAACCAGAACCCTTGAGGATGTGTTTACTTTCTAGCAGCTCTTAGTGGTATTTCCATGGGACGTTGGTCATTGACTTCTTAGAAAAATGCAAACAGTGATTTGGGACATGGAGATGTCTCTTTGATTTTCCCTAGAACAAAACAATCGGATCCTTTCAATTTGATTTCTACAAGTAATTCTGCTGCACATTTCTAAAGCTCTTTCAAATATCCAGGAGTTCATGTGTCCCCAAAAGATTCTTTATAGAAATTCAGCTAGTCTTTGTTGGTCAAAAATGTGGAGTTTGAAAGTAAGTTAAAAAAAAAAAAAAAGGAACCATTGCTAATTGTTTTTAACAAGCACATCTTTGAGGAGCAAGGACCAGTGCTGGTCCAAAAGGTAATTTCCTATTATTGTGTTGCATGTTTTCATTGTGCTAATGATGAATTCACTTGGACTGTAGAAAAGTATCACCTGCAAAGCAGAATGTTCTGAGCTGTCTTTTGACAAAACAAAACTAAGTTCTCTGGTGAATTTTCAGGAAGATAAGCTTGTGTATAAGCAAGCACTTACATTGACACAAAGACTTCAGCAGCAAGTGACAGAAATACCACTGAGCCAGTTAAATGTAAATAGGCCTGGTTTAATGCTAAATGTATTTAAAAGCCTAGCAGGAAAAAGCATAAAAATAACAGTTGCTATGCTAGTGGGCTGTTTTTCCTAATGCTGATTAGTCCAGGCAGAAGCAGAGCTTTGCAAATATTGGGAATAGTTTTATATGGTATGTAATGTACTAGATGAGATACTTGGATTGTTCCTATTTTTCTTTGCAAATCACAAGCAGAAAACGAGAACACTTGTACCAGGACTGTGCACAGGTGATGGAGGCCAAGGTGCAGGTGTGTGTTGGGTCTACCTTTCTCTCTCACGGCAGTGAATGTCTGTACCAGTAGTGGGGTTTTTTTCTGCATCCTTTTTCTCCCTGCAGTGACTTTGCTGTTTGAAGGTCGCAGGTCTGACAACCAATTCTATTGCTAAATGCTTTTTATTATTTCTTTAATGATGTGTTAACTTTTATGGATATATTGAAATACTCATCTGTTATGTCTACAGCATGTCTCTATTTAAAAACAAAAACTTTGAATTAATGCTAGAGAAGCAAACCCACCCCAGGTGAGAAAGGTTCTATTCTGTTCTAATAACTTGGCTTTTTACCAGACATCGTAATAAATTTTTTTCAGCAGAAGGCTGAGGGTATAAATTGAATCCAGGTAGATGAATCGCTGCCATCAGTTTCGTTGTGCTTTACCTGAATCCACGGGGCAGGGAGCAGGGGTGGAGACAGCAGTTCAATTAAGATTGTGGTACAAGTAAATCCGTTGCATTGTTACGGAGGCTTTCGATTATGAAATTCTTCCAGAGGACAGGGTGAGCTGACAAGACAAGACAGGCCTGAATGGTGTTTTCATCCTGTTTTGTATAAAAAGTGATTTAGATTAGTGTATATCTGCGGAAGGGGGGAGAGCAACCTGGCTGCTTAGATGACTTCTTTCCCTCTCCTGTTTTATTTAAATAGCTGCCTGTATATGCTTGCTAAATCCCCCAGCCATAATCGTGTTCCTTCATGCGTTTTGGAGGCTCATGAGTTTGCAGGCTGGACTTGACAAGCTTCTCTAGCGAACAGTCGTGAGTGGGACTGTCTCCTGCCACTGCCTGGGAGAAGTTCAGGTGCCCGAGTTAAAAGACCAAGTTTCAAGCTGCTTTATTGAATTATTTTATACCATCAGACTGCATATCAACAGTCTTTCCTCTCCGTAGTTTAAAAATAACCTGATGATATCTCCTTTACAAGGACTTGAAAATTCTGTTGGCGTTTAAATTTATCTTCCCCTAGAAGCGTTGCAGTGCCTTCGACTTCTCAGCTGTGTTGGGGAGTAGGAAACTCTTCCTGTTACAGCTATGGGGGCAGGCTGAAGAGCCCTCTCTCTTCTTGTAATTGGTTTAATGCTTTCTAATTGTAGAAAGATACCTTAAATACCCCTGCTCCCAGGATTTTGAGTGTGAAATCAGTGTAAACTTAGTTTTCCCTGCTGCCATTAATAACTTCCTGCTTGGTTCATAAACACTCTGGATTCTTGGGGGGGTTGGGGGGGGGAAGTGATAGGGACAGCAGAGATTGAAATGAATTACTGAGTGTAAGAACCCTAAAAGAGACCTCTCAAAGCAGTAGATTGATTTCTTAGTCAGGAGACTTTAAGAGAGCTGGTTACTGATTTTAGAAAACTGGAGACAGAGAGCAAATGCTGCCCCCAAACCCTTTCTGGGAGGTGTCCAGCACATCCACCCTGTTCTGCCTGCAGTGCCATGGGCTGCAGGGAGGCAGGAGCTCCTAGGAAGCAGGATTACTCACTCCCCTGACTGCTAGGTGCCTAAGAGATTTCTCTCAAGCCCTTCCGAGCTGCAAAGGTAGCAATGACATTAGCTGTTTATAACCTGCTGCCTGCCTTTCTCTCAGATGTATTTCATGTACAACCTCAGGCTTTTCTCATTTGCAGCTTAACTTTGTTATAAGGTGACTGCTTTTACTTTGAACTTCATTGATATCTATTACAAACTTGCCCTGCAGGTCAAGAAAGAAGACGCCTCTGTTTCCACAAGCAACCCTAAGTGGAAGGCAACGTGCACAGTTTTTACAGTACTGATGATCTGTGTTTCAACCCCCTATTGTTACTCAGGGAATTTAGAACTTTTTTTTCCCCAAATACTGGTTTGCTCTGCATTAACACTTCTAAGTTCAGCAAGCTGCTGCACATCAGAGAAATCAATGGGCAGTCATGCTATGGCACGTTGGTGATTTTCTGGGAGAGCTGTCAGCTTTGACATTTGGGTACCGTGCAGTGTAGATGGTGTAGCTGAACTCAGAAAACCTCCAGAGCACCTGAACAAAGATCCTGGCTGCGGGAGCTACCTGCATTTTGCTACCAAAAAATGGGAGATGTGGATGTATTGGCAGGGGGTGGATTAGAAAACGATACCTGAGAGCAAGAACTCAGAGCTGTTGGTGTTTGTGCCAGACCTGACCAGAGTGTTCTGAACAGGGTATTTGCAAACAGAAAATTGTTGTCCTCACCTCTGCCATACTGAGGTGTTTAGGAGGTAAAATACCCTGCTAGTAAGTACATGTGGTGTTTTACACACTTCTCAACCTATGCTTTTCTTCCTCAGTATTGAGTTCGACCGAGACTGTGACTACTTTGCCATCGCCGGGGTGACAAAGAAGATTAAAGTCTATGAGTATGGTACAGTCATTCAGGATGCGGTGGATATTCACTACCCTGAGAATGAAATGACCTGTAATTCCAAAATCAGGTAGGCATTGATTTGCATTTGAACTCAGAGGGCCTTTTTTATTTGGTTTTTTTTTCTTTTATGTGCAGTAACTGTTTTGCTCTCTTTATCCATTGTGGGAATGGAACAGGAAAAGAGGAAAACAAGCACTGTTACTTGTATATGCTGGGCTCATCCAAGGTAATAACAAGCTCACATATCTGGAGGAGAGAGGGATGCAGGATAGTGAACTGCTTTTGTGTTCTTTTCAAATGCTGTTGGATACCCACTCAAAGTAGTGGATATGCTCCAGGTGAAGTCTTAGCTTGTCTCAGTACCCAGATCTTCATAACAGCCACCAATTCCTCCATGCTGTCTTCTCTTCATTGACAAGATCATTTCCATTCTGTTGAGAGGTTGCTAGTCCTCAGGAAATGTGCTCAGTGGCACCTTCTGCTTAGGAATTTTTGAAGTACTGTTCTGCTGGGCCTCATAATATCTAACTCTGGGGAAAAAAACCTTGCTTCATTCTTTGATTCGGTGCTGCTATCATTACTGTCAACCCATTGATTTATCCTTTTAGATATCTTAAACCAGTGAAATATAGACCACTGTCTCAGAACTTCAGTTGAAAGAATCCAGCTAAATAAATTAAAAATCCTAATTAAAAAATTCTGTTAAAGCTCAAAAGTAAATAATACAGGCAGTCAAAACCATTCAGTATTATAATACAAGTCTCCAGCATCTCTGTTGAATTCATTTGTTTTTATTTGGTACTCTACGTTTTAAAAGCAGTAAAGCACCCACAAAAGTGTAAGTCATAAATTTGTGTAACAGTCCAGCTTCCATGAAAACAGTGTCGTGCAACAAGATTAATAATGTTTGTGAGCCTACTTTGCAGCGTAAAAGTCACGCTTTGTTTTGTAGCTGACACATTTCTTAAGATAGATCAGTCATTCCTGTGTCACTCGTGCTCATTATTCCCAGGAATTGCGTAACACTATTTTATGAAGGGGAAAAATGTAAATGCAGCTGACCCTGGGACTGGCTTTCAAGATGGGTAAAAACAGCCTGAAAGGGATTTGCATTGATAAGCTGTGCTGATTATGGAGCTTGTGTTTTGCTGGGCTGTTGAAATGTTCAGCATTTTTGCTTGAGTCATAGCAGAGTTCACACCGTTCAGCTTCATTTTTCTGGAGAGAAGAGCAGGATAGTAGGAGAACCATCCAGCAGTCAAACAATACCTTTTGGCTGAATTAGAAGGGGAAAAGCAATGTGTGTTTGGTATCTCTCAGTCCATCTGAAACAACCTCCAAACTTGCTGCTCCAAATTTGATAGGGGTCTACCCTGACGATCCTGCCAGGCACTAGGAAGTTGTTAGTTCTCCTTTATCCCACAGCTGCTGGTGAGAGCCACGTTAGTGCCTTCAGTGGTGTTACTCATGTCAGCTTTGTGCTCCAGACAAGACGCTGCTCGCATTCAAGATTTACTCTCATTCTCAAATTTCATGCATATATACATTTTTTGTATATATGACAATGCTAAATGCATTGTCCTCTGACTCTCTGCCTCAGCAGAGGAGGACGGGGTCCTCTTCCTTCATTTTCTTGCCCTAGTTTCTCTCGTTCCTTTGAAGAAATACGATTGTGTGGGTTTTTTTTTTTCCCCATCAGCCTCCTCCACGTTATATCAGGCTTCCTTTGGTGTGCAAGTGCTTTTGGTTTTGACAAATAAAGTTGGTCTGTCAGTCAAACGCATCCTTGCTATATCCATTAGCTGTGCTGCCACTCACCGGTGCCGGGCTCGCCGGCGCAGCATCGAGCAGCATAATAACTTGCTCTTCTGAAGTGGCGTCGCTTGAGGGAGAAGTTATATATGAAGGCTGTAATTTCATTATGGAATATTGCAGTGTGCTGAAAATGTGCCTGTATTATAATAGAAAAAAATCTAAACAAGTGGAGCCTGTGCTTTGTAGAAAGCCTCAGCTTAAAGCTGTTGATCTTAATTCGGGCGGAGGTGCAGCTTCTTCAAGAGGCTTTGTTCCACCTGTGAGTGCCCTTCCTGATATCAAAGACAAACATATTTCTGCTCTGGCACACAGGTGGTATTTCTCTTCCCAGCAGAAATGCAGGGGTCTGCCTGCAGATGGGATTTGGTGACATGTCTCCTGGTTAAATTGATCCTGGTTAACCTCGTTCAGAGAGATGATGCCGGAACATAAATCATTAGTGGTGATGTTGGTGACTCAGCTTTCGGAGGAGCAGCAGCTCTGATGGGCTTTTATGAAGGCAGACAGGTGACAGCATTTGTGAGGACTCGTGTCTGGCCAAGAGCAAGTCTGGCCCGGAGCAGCTGCGGGAAGGGAAGCCCATGCCTGGGCCGGGGCTGGCGCCAGCCCAGCCCTGCTCTGCCGTGTGCCAGCTGGGCGCCTGCTGAAAGGTTGAGCTTCGTGCCAGCAGTAATTGATTGTAGGCTTTCCTGGAGCAGAGCCCTGGTACCAGCTGTAGCTGAGTCTCTTCCTCTTTTCCAACCCCCTTTTTTACACCCACCTGCTTCTTAAATACGTTCTTTTTTTCATCATCTGCTAAGCCTTCTCATCCCTATTTTTAAGAACGGGGAGGAAGTCGGTGTGTTGGGTTTCTGGTAAATGTGCATCGCGTCCCCCGGGAACAACAGTGGCATAAGCTTCCAGGAAAAACACAAGATGACACATAAATCCTCATAAAAATCCCATTTACAGATTCATAGCTTCAGTACAAGAAACAAATCCTGGCATTGTGTAGTAGCTATAAACAGCACCCTGTGAGCTAATTATGACTTGCTGTGTCCCTAGCTATGGCAGGCACTAATCTGCGGCTCCGTCTGTGGGAGCTGGGAAAGGATGGAGAGGACTGGCCAGCAGTGAGCCACAGCTCTGCTCTGATTTATTCAAGAGGCAGGTTTGTTGTTTTGCCATAGGTCGCAGGGGGGAGAAAAATAAGGAGATCTAGCGTTCAGGTAAAAAATTGGCTTTAGGCCTCGTTAATCTACAATAGGTGATGTGCGAGTGTGATTGGGTAAACATGCTTTTGAAATCCATGTTTAGTATTCTGCATGCTCACCACTGTGTGTTTGCAGCATCTGTACTTCCGTGATAGATGTTGCCACAAACCTCCAAAATCAGCTGCATCTGTTTAGTCAACGGCAGTAAAAGCAAAGCTTTGGTAGCCTTTCTTTTTTAGGAGGCTGCTGATCTTTCACTGTTTCCATTTTTCCATGTCAATAAATCAAATGCGTGATTGCTCTACCCTAATAGCAGTCCATGGGCGTATTCCTGTCAGCTTTGAAAATGGCAGCCAGTTCTCACTATTAAGTTTAAATTAGGCAAAAACTTGTCAGATGGTATTTTTCGTCTTGGAGTCTCTGCTATTTGGAGAGGTATGAGCTGAAAATCCTGGTTGTGTTGGATGCCTGTATTTCCAGTGTGGAGAGTGTGTGACATTAAACAGGTTATAAGGAAATATACCTTCAACTTGCATTAATCCCAGTTCTTAGAATAACTACTTTACTTTGCAAGAAGATCCTTTTCTTTAAAAGTAGTTGTCTCTTAGCCTCTGGGAAGGTTTTCTTAAAATTGATTAGCTTCTTTTAAAACATTCATAACAGTAATTTAATTCCATATGTCTCTGAAGTATTTGCTTAGTGTTGTTATTCAGGTGGACGTTTTTGCAGCCCTTGAAAACATTTCAGTCCTAAAACTACTGGTCACTGGTTGACTCATGGTAATAGACTGGATCTGAAGCACTTGGTGCTTGGAAGCAGGTCAGACCACAGCAGTTTGTGCCTTATTAAAAGCTTTAACTTCATTTAACTCTCACTGCCAGAGGGGCGGTTGACACCGGGTGGCTTGATCCTGGATTTGAGACATTTCAGCCATAAAAACACTGGCTCATGAAATAAACATCAGCATAACTGGCAGTGTTAACCGAGCTGGCCCACTTGTGTCTCCGAATAAAATGAAGGATGCACATAAATCTTTACGGGGTCAGGATTTCTGTGTGGCTGGATCAGATGCCGAGGGTAGGAGAGTGTTTCAGAGGTTGGTGATTAGCTTTCAACTAGAGTTTCTCCAGCTTAATCCCCTGGGAAGGAAAGCTATCACAAGTTCTGATAAGATAAACCTCTGGGGTGTAACTATCACCCTGTTTCTGGATTAAAGAACAAATCAAAAACTGAAAAAAAAAAAAAATAAAGCTGCTATATTTAAAATAAAAGATGGCATAGCACAATGCCTTTTAATCCAGTGCTGAATTATGCATTCTCTGAACCCTAGGTAGTTATTTTTATATCATATCTCAGAGCCTCCACACTTCAATTTCTCCCTGGATGTGTCTGCAGGCCATCTAAAGATTGTCTACTAAAGGTTATTTTTATGAACTTCTGAGGGTTTGATGGTTAACCTGTTTGAGGAATATGTAAGCTGCATTTTTGGTTCATCTCACCTTTGTCCTTTCCTTTCCCGTTCTCCAGCTTGCTCCCACATGCCTTTTTTTTTTTTGAGTCAGTTATTCAATTTGTTACCCACCATAACATCTCAGGGGAACCCAAAAAAATAGATGTCGTTGAGGTTTCAACAACATTGCCCATGTTGGGCGTGGAAGAAAGATCAGTGTTTCCCTTGAGGGGAACATGGCAGCAGGTTCTCGACCCTTTGCAGGTCCCTGGGAAGCCACATGGAAGAGAAACATGGCAATGTCCCGGCTCTAGGACAGCCTTCTTCCAGGTGTGTGTTGTCACAGCTGCCAGAGGGTACAACCAAAGGACTCTTCACAGAGTGACTTCTTAGAGGCACAAGAAGTGGTAGGACAAGGGGGGACACTTTCAAGCTAAAAGAGGAGAGATTTAGATATTAGGAAGTTCTGTAAGGGCGGTGAGGCCCAGAGAAGCTGTGCCTGCCCCAGCCCTGGAAGTGTCCAAGGCCAGGTTGGACGGGGCGTGCAGCAACCTGGGATAGTGGAAGGTGTCCCTGCCCCTCACAGAGGGGTTGGACCAAGATGATCTTTAAGATCCCTTCCAACCCAAAGCATTCTATGATTTCTATGAAAGGACAGTCAGACTTTGATAAAAAGCATCATTTACCTGGAGGGGGAGCTCCCCTCCAGCTAATCCAACCCTAAATTGTGTTCTACAGAGGTTACTTTGGAGAATTTAAGGTAGGTATTGCAATCTTAAGGAGAAAGCTCTGGTTTCAGACCTTGCAAAGAGTTGGGTGGTGATGGGGGGAATCAAGGCAGAGAGCTGGAGCAGAGTTGATTTTTGTCTTAGTGTGATCCCTTAATCATATTACTTAAAAATGAAAGATTTATGGTGTGTGTGACTTAAAAGGTGTTAATTGAAGCACTTAGTGGCTGCAAATCCCTAAACATTTTTCACCTGTCAGTTCCTGTTTTCCCCTTTCAGTCTATCTACAAATTCTTTCCAAATGAGTGTTAACCCCTTGTTAACACCATCAGGCTGCAGTGGGATCTTTGCTGTGCCAGACCTAATGGACATGATTTTGGACACAGAAACCCTTCATTCTTCTCCATCTATATTGACTGAGCTAGTAAAGCATTACCTGTCCCTACAAACCTGACACTTATTAAACCTATCATCTGGAACAGAACTGTTACACCCTGTCCTTTACATCTTTCTGCCTACTCAGTTATTCCTAATTTTCATCATCTGGGGTGATTTCTTGTTTGACAAGATGTGGTTATGTGATTATCCTCTTCATACTTCAGCTTGCAATACCCACCTCTCCTGTACCAATCAGATGGGGATCTTGTGCTCCAGTAGCAGAGATCATCCATCCTCTGACAAGCCAAGGTGTCACCAGCACATCAGCCTTTCTCTAGGACCCTCTCCACTGGCTGATGTGGCTTCCTGTACTCTCAAAGCCATCCAAAACGCCTTCTTAGATCAGGTTCTGGGCTGTATTCTTCCTGCTTTTGTGTGTTGGCTGCACTTACAGATTATTTCCTTTTTTCCTTAAGCTCCTTGAAGCCCTGACTTGAGAGAAGATAAGCTGGTAGGGAGCAGGTTTGAACTGATAAAGGCCTAGTGCAGTGTCTAACCCCTGCCATTAGCTGGAGTCTGCTCCCAGCCCAGAGCTCACTGTTGTAGCTCTAAGGCTCTGAGCTGCTTTTGCTTCCACCAGGGACTGCTCCACCTGGAAACAGGACTCCAGGCGTCAGATGTGGTTATCTCTGGGCTGCTGCAACCTTCACCTCACAGCTCTGGTGGGCAGTGCCTTGCCAGCTTCACTTGGTCCTCAGGGAGCCACTTAAGCCTCTTGGAATGAGGCTTCCAGTAAATCATAGGCTGTCAAGACCCGCTTTTCTGTGTAGGTACCTAACAATAGTAGAGCTGGAGTAACGATAGCCCCTTGATGATACATTTGTGTACAGCCCTTGTGCCTACAGGGGCTAGGCATGCTAACACTTCCTCATTAATGGCACGTTGTGGAAGAGGTGAAGCCAGGGAAAAGCACTGCCTGAGCTGTATCACCTCTAACATCCTCTTAGCAGCTGGTGGTTAAAGATGATGACTTACATGAGGTAAATAAAATTTTAACTTTCTGAATGTAAAGTTTTAAAACCACAGGATGCTGTTAAGTGCGACCGTAGTCAGAAGCAGAACACCAGTGCTGCTTGCTGTTATTTAAGTAATTGGAAAATAAATGTTTATACTTAACTACCTTAAGAAAGGGAAAGTACTTTTCCCCTTCTGTGGGTAAATTACTAAGGAAAACAGGATGCAAGTGTGTAATGGAACCAAGAATTTGTCAAGGTATAATACTCCAAAGTCACTGTCCATGTACCTACATCGCATTTCGATGTGCAGCTGCACTGATCAAAGCAGTCCTCAGTTAGAGAATCATGGACTTTTAGTTTATATTGTTGGTTAAAACTTGGCCCCAAGGCTACGATAATCTAGTTACCTGTGTCAGAGCTGTTTGAGGATGGGCACGAATTGGATCTGGCAGTTCAGCTTCTGCTACGTTCACCGTAGCTGATAGCAACTGGCTCACTTCTTTGCCAGATGGTCCAAATACTGGTGAACAAGTATTACAAATTTTCTTACCTCTGTCATATTTTTTGGGAGTCAGAGTGGGGGCACATTGCCAGAATGCCACGAGTGTGACTTGGCAGGGTCACTGTTCTTGTTTTCTCTGCTGATGGTTAGAGTTTGTCAGTGGAATCATCATTTAGTTTTGCACAGCCACTTAATTCAGTTTAAAATATAAACCTGTGTGATATATTTTGCAGTTCTTGATCAGAACATTTCCTAAAATACTCACAGCAAACAAACTGCTGTTTCCTTTTGGCTAAAAAGGGTTTTTTTTCAGTGTTTACAGAAAGCTGGAAGTAGTTTCTCAAAAGTCAAACACTCATTTGCAATAGCTGCATGTGTAGAACATCAGATATGTGCCAGGGGAGAGGCTGATTTACCATCCATGCAGCTGTGTTTTACATATATACCTGCTGTTAGGTAAATTATCTTTACCATAAACTACTATTATTATTGCCATAATATTACTAGTGGTAGCTATTGGTAAGAGGTTAACAAGTCAAACCTTAAACTCTGAGAATTTGTGCGGAATTCAAATAGCAGGACAATCCATGTTAGAGATAAATGCACCTCTAAAAGATCCTAAACCCTTGCACTTCATATCGAGGGGGCAACGTCTCCTCAGCCAACAAAGCTGTTTTGGTTTGTGGAGGAAGGCTTGTTTTATTTCTGGTGGGTTTTGTTTTTTCCTATCCTCTGTATTTCAGTGGGATGCCTTGGACAGTGTGCTTTGCAAAGATACTTATTGCCTGATGTATTGCAAGAGGGATATTTTGGGTTGCAGGTTTTGATTTACTGTGAGACTGACCAGAGCTCTTTTCTCTTTCAGCTGTATCAGCTGGAGTAGTTACCACAAGAACCTGCTCGCCAGCAGTGACTATGAAGGCACTGTCATCCTTTGGGATGGATTCACAGGACAAAGATCCAAGGTCTACCAGGTAACACACCATCAGTGAGCACCGTGGTGGGGGAGCAGCATTCAGAGGTTCTGCTCCTGGTCCAGCAATAGGCTTTTCCATTCCACAGGGTGAAATGGATGCTCTTCCCATTTGGTAAATGCCTCATCCACACAGCTTTATTGAGCTGTAGCCCTCTGAGGGGGCTGCAATTCTGTCTTCCTGTCACAGGCATGAGGCAGTTGACATTTTCTCGCTGCTGCTTTCGGGCAGGGAATCTGCACAGGGAAAAATGAGTTTCTGGAAGCTCTCTCGCCTTGCTTTAGAAACCTCTGTCTCTCCATACCTGTTCCACTTCAGTCTTTGTCAAAAGCCTTTTGTAAAGCCCTGCAGTGGTTGCTGATGCAGGTACTCCTAAAGCAGAAGCGCAAAATGCAGACTTGAGTGGCGAGGCTGGGAGAAGGGAGCGTAGGCAGAACCCTTCCTTCCCTGCCCAGTCCTCAGCACACAGGCAGGCTCAGCTCCACAGAGAGACCTGCCTCGGGAGAACTTTCTGGCATTTTGTCTCTTCATGGAACTTGAACACTGTGTTTCTATGTAACGGGTCCTCAGAGGCTCGTGATCAGAACAAAGGAGGTTGGAAGGGGGTTGTTGCATTTGGGGAGAGGCTGGAAGTGCTGCAGGCTGTTACATAGGTAGCATAGTCCATTGAAACCAGTCACTGATAATGAATGAACTTCAGACCAACCTTTAGTTTCCCCTCTTTGACAGTTCAACACAAGTTTTAGTTCCTATTTAAGCCTCTGTTTACTTTCATTGCGTTTTTGCCGTTTTTGTAATGCTTGTTTTCACTAGTCCTTTGCATATCTTAATAAAAATGAAATTATTCTGGACAAAATAAATCTTGTCTGCTTTCCCCTCAAATACATTTTGCATTTCTTTATGAGGCTGAATAATGAACCTAGAGAGGACCAGCTGTTGCTTACATTAAAACAAACTCATTTTGCTTCCTATCAGATTCCTTGAATTTTTTATTTGGATTTGCATAGAGGTTGCCTACTGACATCTGCTTTGCATGTACTGAAACCCTTTAGTGACTTCATCCTGGCGAGCTTTTTGTCTTGCAAGCCCTTGTGAAGTCTTTAAACAAAGAGTAAAATGAATTTCAGGTTTTATTCAATGCAGTGTTCTGCTTCCACGTGGGATGTGCCAGCATAGCAATTACTGCGCTTCTGTGTTTTGGGGAAGAGTGTGCAGTCTTTTTAAGAATATTTGTTTGAGTGGAAAAACAGAGGATTAGACTCCAGAAGATCCGTTTAATAGCTCAACGGGAAGGTGAGGATTTCCGAGAGGTGTTTGAAATGGGCATCTTATCAGCATTGGGAGATATTTATAAGTTGTTTATTACTATTCAAAGATACAACTGTGCTCTTCTAGCAGCACAGGGTAGAACTACAGCCAGTCACATCGTGCTCCAAGAACAGGTTTTCAGTGTCTATCTCCTGAAAATTATTTTTTCTTTCAAGTAAAAATTACATCCAGTTTCAGTTCTTAAAAAAGCTGTTCTACTGTTTTCTGCTTTCCTGGCACATCTAGGATACTGCAAGGTTTGGTCTGATTGGGAGAAAAGATATTTTTGAGAAATTACGAAGCACAATAAGCTGCTCTGTCCAGGACTCCACTGGCCATTTATACCAAACAACATGTGTGTTTTCCTTTCCTGTTTTATCATATTACAACTCACTATCTTGCAATATTTTTCTTGTTTCTCTGAACAGGAGCATGAGAAAAGGTGCTGGAGTGTTGACTTTAACTTGATGGACCCAAAGCTACTGGCTTCAGGCTCTGATGATGCCAAAGGTATTATTCTTTTTCAACCTCTGTGCAGAAGGCTTTTATCCTCTGTGTATTCCCTGGAGGAAGGAACAAAAATGTGATATTTCAAGGAGCTGATTCCTCAGCTGCCTTCAATATTGTAGTTGTTGAGGTAATGTGTCAAGACACTACTGAATTTTCGGATCTTAGAGAAGGAGAGGCTTTGTTTGGATTAAGATCTCTTGCTTCACGTTTTTTGTGTAATATTCTCCCAGCTAGCATTTTCCAGGACTCTCTAAACAAAGCAGAATGTGTTTTAACATTAGTTTAACTTGTTGAGTTAAAGCCTCGGGGCCCTTCAAAAGAACAGCATGTATTTTTATTTCAAAAATGAGGCTGTCAGTAAAAAAGCAGCAGTTAAAAAATGCCTGCTGCTGTTTTACCTGTAGCTCTGAATGTTAAAGACTGCGCAGAAGAAGCTTCCTCTCTAACGATGTGCCCTGTGTTCCTTGGGGCTGAAAGGAGTTGGGTGGTGGACTGAGTGGGAGTGCTGGGAGCAGCTCTCAGCTCTCCACACTCCAGGGACCATTCGACAAAGCACTTTAGGAGAACTCTTAGGACAAGCCCTTTACCACGGGGTGGTAGAAGAATGTTCCTCTTCCAGGAGGAAATTGGAAGCTCCTGAAGAAGAGGATAGTGCTGAGTGAGATGTAGTATTCTTCATCGCTAATGAACGAGATTTTATCTGTAATGTGTTTACAATATCAAATCAGAGTTATTAAACAGCAAGAGCTTAAGAGTTCCTTTCCTAGTCAGTGGGGATCAGCTCTCATAGATGGGCTGCAAGAGCTCTGGACAGAGCATTAAACCTTGTAAACTGCTCCCCCTTCTAAAATGCTTTAAAATTCTGTTTCAGAAGAAATTAGCGTTTCTCAATTGCATCTGCGAGTCACAGAATCATAGAATGGGTTGGATTGGAAGAGACCTTAAAGCTCATCCCTTTCAACCCCCCTGCCGTGGACAGGACACGGGACACTTTCCACTAGAACAAGTTGCTCCAAGCCCTGTCCGTCCTGGCCTTGGACACTTCCAGGGATCCAGGGGCAGCCACAGCTTCTCTGGGCACCCTGTGCCAGGGTCTCACCACCCTCACAGGGAAGAGTTTCTTCCCAATATCCCATCTAACCCTGCCCTCTGGCAGTTTGAAGCCGTTTCCCCTTGGCCCCTCACTACAGTTCCTGTAGCTGGTAATTCCACCTAGAAAACGCAGCTTTAATGATTATTTTCTATTTAAGGTCGGGTTTAAATGTTTTCAGTACACTTCCTCCTCTGCTGGTGGAAGTCAGGAGTGTTTTCTGTTCGCTTAAATGCAGCAGGAGTTGAACATTCAGCTTGTAAGTTATCAGCCTCTTCATCAGTGCTCCCCTCTCCTGCCATGCATGGGAAAGAGCTGATCTGCCAGGTAGACATGCATTTATTAGCATGTTAATGAGGTGTCCAGTTTTGCAAAACCCAGCTGCAAGAAGAGCTCCTGTCCTCAGTTTAGCATTCCCCTTCTTCAGTAATTGTCTCTAAAAGTGTACTGTTTACATAGAAATTATTGTAATAAAGCCTGAGGATCTACATAACCTGCATTTCAATTCACAAAGGTCTTTTCAAGGTGTGTTGGGGTTTTGGTGGATAAAACTGGGCTGGAACACTTTATCCTTTACTTTTACCATGATTTGCCTGTGATTTGCATACATAAAAAGCCAATGAGAGACAAATGGGAGTCTCAGCAGAGATTTTAGAAGCCTTTATGGTAGCAATAGTAGCAAATGTCCAAATTTATGTTGTGGTGCCCACCTTCTGTTTCAGTGATCACATTTGAAAGGGTTAAATGTGAGGAAAAGTTAACAGCAATGATAAGTGTCTTAATTCAGACCTGTCTAACTTAAAATTTTTGTCCTTCTGCTTATATTCATGACTGTTTAGATGAGTTCTGGCTGGCTGTGAGTACACATGTTTGGCCAGGTACAGCATCTGTCAGGAAAGATCATCTTTCTACTCTTCCTATCCTCTTTTATTTCCCTGCTTCTGTGCGGCCACACTGGGCTTTCTAACAAGAAATCTCCATTCTGATAGATGTTGGTGTGACCAGAGCAATTGGAGCTAATCTTGCTGTGCTTCCCCACAAAGCACAAGCATCACGTTTTCCTGTCAAGTGATCAGGACAAGCCAGCAAAAATAAAAAAGTGACAGCTTTGCCAGTTCTTCCCGCTTGCCTGTGTCTCTGCCTGTCTCTCCTCGGTCTTTTCAAGTTGGAAGCCAATTTTGAAACCACTTGATAGGCATGTATTGGAGAAGGAGCTTATAAAGGAAAAATCCTGTGCTTCACAGCTCTCTGCCGGGGCTCAGGCACAGCAAAGGGGATTCTAACAGTGCTATTAGGGAGAAAATGATTCTGATATAATTAAAAGCAGCATCCTTGGGCCCCAGGTCCTGCATTGTCCATGTCCTTAGGTAAAGATAATCTAGGATGCTTATTTGGGGAAGATCTTTTCACTGTAATGGCAGATAATGAGAGCATAAAAGCATTATTGGATTTGAAGTAACTACTGTGTGTACAAACCCCTCACTTTTATCTACAGTTGTTATGCCCTTCCCTTTTTAAGGGGCAAAGGTACTTGTGTATGTCTACAGAGACCCAAAGGTGTACTCCAACCAGACAGCAGTGAGCAAAATTGATGTTTATTTGTACTACAAGAAGCTTGGGGAGAAGGCACGGTCTTAATTTCAATTCTTTTATGCACATACTAATGTCAGGAGCTCTGATTCTCATGTAAGTAGGAAAGGGTGACTTTCTGCTCTTGGAGGAGAGAAGATTATTTAAATTTGCAAAGGCAAAATGATGCCGTCAAAGTAGCAGGGTGTGGGGCTGGTGCTAATAAACTTAGCTAGTGGCTTAGAGCTGTCTGTTCTGGATTAGGGGTGTAGTATGATGGCCATGGTAAAGTTAGCAAATGAGGGAGAGTGAAATACTTAAGTGATGCTATGTGGGTAGTGTTTAAATCTCCACTGGGGTACAGACCTGTTTTGGGGTTGTTTTTGAAGTTCTCTGAAGCTCTAGGAGACAGAAGCACAACTGACAAATTTAACTGAAGAAAGAGTCCTGGTTTTACATCTGTAGTCCCTTTACTATTCCCAGCTTGAATTGGAGAGCTGGAGTAAAACAGGAGCACCTGGAGCTCTGAGCTGTAGGAAGAGGTTACTTTTCATTGTCTCATGGCAAGGAGGAACACAAGCATCTGTCTCATTACATCTATGGAAAAGTAATTTCCATACTGCCTTGGTACATGAGACCTGGTACCAGTCCTACAGCTATTTTTTTTTTTACAGTGCCTCTGAATTCAGAGAGGCATCACAGATAAGCAGGACTGGCTTCATAAAATGAAAAAAAAAAAGGCACAACCTTCTAGAAAGGGAAATAACCTGAGAACTGCATATCAGTTTGCTCCTCCAGCTTCCAGAGGATTGTTTGGGACTTCATTTTCAATGACACTTCGCTCCTTCAGCTTCTGCTGACTTTAACTTGGGGTGTAGGTGTTTATTGCTCTCAAAATATCAGGTTGCGCCTTCAGTTTGGTCATTTTTCTGGCCAGAAAGTTCAGTAATTTCCTGGAGATTTGTGGGGTTGTTGGATTCACTTGGGAGTACCCTGAAAAGGTCAAGATGATGTCGATAGTTACCAGAAAGTCAGTGTCTTATGCAAGGAGTACCCGGGAGTCACTGCTGACTAACAGTCATCCCTTTACATCACCCTCACAGAAGGCAGTGGATCAAAAATTTTTCCTAGCAGGACAATTCCGCAGTTTTCTCCTTTCCTAGAGATTCTGCTAATCTCTGCAAATGAGTTTTCTGGTAGCAAGATCCTATTCCTGGCTCAGAGCTTTTTTGGAGCAGCAGCAGGCTCTCCATCACATGAGCAGATAAGAATTGCACGAGTGACAGGCTGGATGAAACATCCTTACTCTGTATCAACTGTGTACATCAACACCTTCAGCTACTGTAGAACAGGCTTCTGCCTCTTTTAGTCAGTGTTTGGACACAGAAATGCTGCATGGGAAATTAATTTAGGAACTTACACATTTGGTGTAGAGCTCCAACTAACAAAAAAAAAAAAACCCACATCTTGAAAATACCTAAACATTTTAAACTGAAAAGGCTGTTCTGGAGGCATCTTCTTACTACTTTGGTGGGAGGTGGGCATTTGGCCACATAGAGGTGTCTCTGAGCAGCTGCAAAATGATGAAAAATACACTTTGAGAACATGTGTTTCAGAAATAGTCATTCTCAGATGGTCGCTTGTGTCATCAACACAATTCTAGATGTTATCAAGACATCTGTGTTGTATAATTACTGCCTCAACCTCAGCAAAATTGCTGAAAGCTATAGCAAATAAACTCTGCCCTTATGAATTATGCTTTATTAACCTGTCAGCTTTTTAAAAAAATAATGGGCAGTTCTAGGTAAAACTTGACATGTTTCATTATGTGTTGTTATGTGTCCCATCTATCCTTTTTATGGTACTGACTAAGATATAATTGGAGCCCGGAGTATCTCACAGCAGTTAGATCACAGAAATTGCAGGCCCTAATCTGTGTCTGTCAGTTGTAACGAATGTTGTGATGACTTTGAACACACGGGTTGTCTCTTCACCAGACTAAATGGCTCAGCTTATGACCTGCAAACTCGAATGGGGAAAAAAAAGGAGCCAAGTCGAAATTGAGCCCTCAATTAGCCTTTGCTGCAAAGCTGGGACCAGATGGCCATTTGTTTGTTAGAGGTGGTGTCAAGGAAAGACTTGGCCGCTTTGGATGCAGCTTTAAATATTGACACCTGGATGGAAGGCTTCAAGACAAGCCTGTGTTGTTTTAGTACTAGATTTTGGGCAGAACGTCACTCTGAACTTTGTGACATCATGTACCCACCCCCACGGTCCTCAAGCTGAAGTGGTGTTGTCTGCTAACACTGTCCTCTTTTAATCATGTTTTATTTGCTTCCTATACCATCTCGTCCATAAACCTGATGTCCTTTATTGCCACTGGAACTTAGACTACACATCTCCTGGTGTCTGTTCATTTAAGCAAAATGTAAATATTTTATTGTTTTGCAAAATTCTTCCCTGCCCCTGTCCCCCTCTCTGCCCCCGAGTGTAGAACACGGTGGAGAAGGTTTATCATCCAGTCTTGCCTGGGAGAAGAGGGCTTCTTTAGCCGTGCTTGCCAAACTGTTGTTTCATTTAGAAATGTAGCCAGGTGTTTAGTATGAATATTACAGCTCTGATCAATGAGAATGGATTTATTTCTGAAAACCAGCCACGGGCTGGGTGCTGTTTCCATTGAATGCTTTCATTATGCTTTTCATAATGCTTCTGTGCAAATAGAGTGTGCATCATTGTATGTATTTCTGATGTAGGTGTGTGCTGCTTTCTAAAGGTTCCAGGCAGCTGCCAGATACCACACAGTGCTGTATTTGAAATGATTCCTTGGTGTGCCCCGAGCAGTGCTGTATTTCCTCTGCCCCTGAAGCAGTTCTCCTTGCTGTGGTCAGAAACGGCCCAATCTTCTCGCTTTTCATTCTTGCCGTACTATTAAAAAGTAGGTGCACTAGAACCAATCTGCCTTTTCTTTTTCTTTTTCCTTCACTGTCTAAACCATCCTTGGGTAATCCATGTGGAAACCTTGCTTCTCTTTCAAAGGCCCTGGGAAAGGCTGACCAAGAGGTGATACAGAGGGACCCCTCAGAGCTGGGGGGACACACCATAAGACCTCTGACCTCATGTATTGACTTCAGTGGGTTACAAGATTCCTGGGTTTTGGCCATTTTTGCTCACTTGATATGCAATGTGATCTTTCTGTAAGAAGACTTTGGAGGACCTGTTGGCCATGGATCTGCAGAAGCCTAGGCAGCTCATGGGCTCCTCTTGAGGAGGAGTGCTTCGTGTAATTCCTGCTTGTTCAACCATTGGTTCCAGCTTGCTCTGCTTTGTGCCTCAGCATGCTGATCATGATACTCAAGTGCTGCTCAACCCACTCATCAAGGGAAAGGGAGAACATTTAAGTCTTATTTTCTGCCTTGTAGGCATCAACAGGCTTGATGCCAATCTGCTGCCCCTCCATCTGGACTGAAGGCAGCATATTTTTTCTTTAACTTTTAATAATATTGACTATTTAAGGAGCACCTGGCACTCTTCATCTTAAGGTTAAATGGTACTTGAAGTGTTTCTGGTGGGTGGGGAAGGCTGTATTTTGAAAAGCCCTGGTGTTTTGTGTTGGTCATTCTGTGAAGCACTGGAGTGCTTGAGGGGAAGAGCTCATTCTGTAGCACGTAGTTTAATCAGTGTTCACGTGGTAGCCTTGTAGAACAGTAAAGTTCTTGTACCAAGGGAGTATTGCAAGACAGGAAGCCAGCATACTGATTTCTTTCCTGTCTGTGCCAGTTTCTTGAGAATAAAACAAGTTGTTCTCACTCACTGTGCATACAGTTAGGTATATTTATTCTGTGCAAGGCAATTCTGCCACAGAGCACGGAGTTCTGGCATCCCAGCACAGGGATCAGGAACAAAAAAAGAATGTGCTTCCTATTCTGGGTTATATGGGTCTGTACTGCAGGAGCCTTAAATGCTGAGATGATAATGTGGCTGGTCACCTGCTCTGATGGTCTCAACCATGTGGGCTGGGGACTTTTGGCATCTCCTGTGTGTGTGGAGGTGGGCGGTATGGACTTGAGAATGTGCTCAAACTTACCAACCACCAGAGCCACCAGAACCACCAGATCCTTTATCATCACTAATATCTTGCCAACTGAGGCTTTCCGTAGTCCTATTCATGAAATAACCAGATTTTAGGCCTTTCAGAGGAGGTTGATGGTTTTGTTGTTTTTTGTTTACTCATGTCTCTCTTTCCCTTTCTCTAGTGAAACTGTGGTCTACCAATTTGGACAACTCAGTAGCAAGCATCGAGGCCAAGGCTAACGTGTGTTGTGTCAAATTCAGCCCTTCTTCAAGGTATCACCTAGCTTTTGGCTGTGCAGGTAGGTAAAAGGGGACCAAAGGGATGCTGTTTCTTCCTTCTTCTATTCCTTATTCCCCCTAAAAATCTGAGGTTGGCTGCTTTGCCCAAAACTGAGGTGTCTTTGCAATTAAAATGCCTTCAAATAAGACTTTTCAAGTCCCACAATACCCAACTGTCAGCTTCTTCGCCCAGCCTGACTTTTTAATTTGGGTGCCTCTATCAGAGATAAAAGCCAGGAAAACAAGTCCTTAGTGTTTTTATTGGGATCACTAAGGCAACCAGGCAGAGCTCGGCTGCGAGAGTCTCAAAGTTAACGTGTTAACATGGTGATGGTTGTTTTTTCTGATTTATAGCGTTGCTCTATAAATACTCCAGAGCCATACTGGGAGTTTTAACTGGTTTCACCTGAAGTGTGCCATAAAACAGCGCCTGTGCCTGTTCCCACAGCTCCGACTCCAATCCCCGTGGGTGGGCTCGTGTTTTCCTGGGTTGGGCAAAGATGGCTGGGAATGTTTTTATTTTTTTCTTGAAGTAGTCAGCGGGGAAGGCACGATGAGCCTTTTATTCACTTAGATTAAATGGTTCTTGGTGATAACACAAAGATCTGAGAGCAGAGCAGGTGTCGCTCTGGGAGGAAACTGTACCGTGCCGTGCATACAGTAACTGAGACTGAGGTGCCTATAAATGTTTAACCAACTCTGCATTTCCTTGCCCCTCGGGAAGTTTTAATGGACTTGTAACTAGATGTTCTGACAACATTTGCTCTCTCTGGACTTGAGGAGATACGTTGATTGTTCTCGCAGCTGCTGGTTTGCCGTTTCATTCAGGTGTTCCCGTTTCCAGGCTGGTTCTACTTCAGTTGTAACTCTTGGGAGGAAAAAAAAAAAGAAAAAAATTTGCATTTTGATACACTGCGAAAAATGTATTCACGTTGGAGTGTAAAATATTGACTTGCTTGACAGGCACATCTCTGAACTTTAGTGAATTACATGCAAAAATAGAATTGAATGACAATACCTACTAGAAGCATTTGAATGAGGGGGGCTATCTGGGAATGGCTCTAGGGAAAACCTGGCTCCAAATGGATCAGCCACTGATTAACATATACATGTAAAGCATCACAAAACAGAATTCTTCCTGATAAATCAGTAACTGGGATTCTTTGCACCTGAAAGGCAGTGGAGGAATAAGGCACAGAGAAACCCATGAAGGCTTTTGGAGCTGCAGGACACAGGGGGTGGGAGCAGGTAGGATTGTTTCTATCCCCACACCCAGGTTTACCAAACCGTGGGGTTTGTCTTCAAGCGTGTTGTGAAAGAAGAATTACCAAACCCTAAAAGTTATGTGGAGGCTTTAAAGGACCACATGCATGTTTTTATGATTTAGAGGATGCCAAGGGGTAAAATGGTATCTGTACCAGGGAAGAAGTGTTTACATTTGCTTAATGCTTGGTAATTGAGTCTCTAAATAAAAATTAAAATGGATATTTAACTACAATTACTGAAACAATTACATGGAGTAATTGAACTGATGGGAATGACTTCCCACAGAGGAATTCTAATTGATCTTTCAGCCATAAATACATGGGGAAAAAAATGGCATATTAAATTTAAAGAAATACCTGAGACTTGAGAGAGTATTTCTGAACTCCTAAAAAACAATCAGAGCAAAGAAATGAGTTAGTGTCTACTTTCATACTTCACATAGTAAAACAGTCATGTTTAATGTGTTATGATGGAGACAAAGGTTTTTCTCCCCCATCAGTTTCAGCTAGTTTTGCTTAATTACATTTAGTCTGTGGAAAAAGGAACATGGCTGTTAAATAGTGAGTGTCACGTGGGCTATAAAATTAATAAAGGAAAAGTCAAAGCTGGTTTCCTTGAGTAGTATTTAAAAAAAAAAAAAAGGCAGCAGACTGGGCACACTGATTTGGCCATTTCTGACTGCCCCAGTAGGAATAAAGATGAGCAGGACAAAATGCTGAACACTAATTCAGTGACCAGTGTAGTGGGCAATTTTGGAAAGCTGTCCCAGCTCTGGCTCAGCTTGCTCACATCCTTACAGAATTTTCAGGTTTTCAAAATTTTCCATTACTTATTCAGCGATATATTCAAGGATAAAAGAGCCAAGTCTTCCTAGCATTGCATGCCCTGCTCAGTCTTGCACAGTATTTAAACAGAAGTGCTGTTGCTGTATATGCTCTCACTTTATTTGTTGATTTGATGGAGCTTAAGTGCTATATATATGTCTGTATTTATGTGTGTATATATTTATAGTTTAAGGCTTGATGAGATAAGCAGTTGATGAAATGGTTGGGGGGAAGTATTGCTGCTTAATATTTGAGATATAAAAGGAAGAAGTAAATTGATTTACTATACTATTATTAAACTATATACACATTTCAGTTCCTCCCCTTTTTCTGTATGCAGGATAGCTCAAAGCCAGCGTAACTTGCTTAAGGAATGTAATTTTGACTGTAAATCTAAGTTTTTTTCAGCGATAATGTCTTGAAATTATGAGTTTCCTTTTCACTTTTCATTTCCTGCTTTTATTTTCTCTTTAGTGTTTTTTCTTAACCATCCATAAAGCCGGAGCATCTTTTCATAAAGTCCTGTTCTTTCACACCCTCCTTAAGGAACGATTTTCCTCTGCCCTTGCCCACTTGCATCCATCTATTCAGAACACCTCCTTGAAGTGGGTTTTCCACTGCCAAATGAAAGGGGGGAACTGAAGGACTGGGGATGGATTTTGAAGCAACATCAGGCTGTGAACCCTGTGGCACAATGAGCAAAATGGGGGTTTCTGTCACAGGAGTAGCTGTGATGCTCTGATCTAGACGTAGCCACGGTCACAAGTGCTGTTAGACTGTACATCTCCATGAGGAACGTTCTCCTTCGGTACAGAGTGCTGAGCTGGCTGCAGGTGCCATAGAATACCATACTTTAGATGCCACTGTAGAAGCAAATCCCAGGATTAGCATCTAATATGGATGATATGTTTCTTTTCTGGACTCTTCACTCTGAAAGCTTTTAGATGACCAAAAAAAAAAAATCGTTTTGGTAGCCTAAAACAGAACAAATGAGCAATAAACTGGAAACAGAGCCTATGGAGGAGAGAAATGGGTATTTGGTTTGGGAAATAATTCTTTTAAAATCAGACAGGCACTTCAGGTGAGAGAGAAGCTGGCGTGTCTGGAGCCTGATAAAATCTGTTGCAGTGGAGAGGGCACATAAAGAAGAAAAGACCCCTTTTGTCTGTTACTTTAATAAAATATTCTATTTGCATGCTTACTGGGTTGAAACATTGGCCAGTATAAACTGTAATTGCTGCCGAATACAAAATCAGGTAATTCTGTGGTCTTTTCCTCCTCTTAAAAATAGATACGGCTTTATCCTGAAATTAGCTATATAAATCATGACTGAAGCTGTTATTGTTCTGCCTCGGCAATAGCCCTGATGTCCTCAACACATATATTTTCCAGCAGTACTGCTTCCCCTGCTTTAAAAGGAAAACTAAGGGCTGAAAATGCATCAAGCACTTTGCAACTGGGATGTCCAAGTTGGGCAGTCTGGGTGAGATCAGGCTGTCTGTGAACTCCGGTGAGCTCAGTCGAGCTATTGATAGCAGCAATGCTTTATTCCCAGCATGCTGTAATGCTGTCAGCAGCTACCACTGACCTTTTATTTCCCATATATTATGCAGAGATTGTGTAAGAACTCAGGAATCTGAAGTTTCAATGACTTGGGAGGCATCATCTGCTCACATGCTGTATTTTTCTTTTTCCCCTGTAGGAACCACAAATGTAGCAGGTTGGGTTGAGGGATGAGAGGGGTTTCTCAGAGGCGCAGAAATGCAGGACAGAGGCTCTCCAAAAGCTTCACAAAATGAGTGGAAGCAGCAGAGAAGTATAGGTGGACATGGGAGAACAACAGAATAGCTGCAACGTGGTCAGAACTGAAGGGTTTGCTGGGTTAATTTTAGCTTTGATCGGTCTCTAAAGAGCTTTGCTGTGATGTTACAAACTTCTGACTGTGTGGGTTTAAAGTGGCCAGGGCAGGGAAAACATGGGGCAGTGCTGATTGATGTTGATTTTACTACTTACAGCCACAGAGTTTGAGGCTACCTGCACTGAGGATGCCATGCTCCCTCCTAAACATCCCAGATTTTGCTTTTCCATCTCTTCCGTTACACTGGCAATTACGTGGTCGAAACTGAATTGTGTTTTTTCTTGATTAGCTCCTGCCCTGACCATAGAGCACCAGTGCCAGCCCCAGACAGGCTCTTGGCAACTTGAACTGAGGCCAGTTATTAACTAAGAAGGGGCAAATCCTCAGTGAACATGAGACCTTCTCTTAGGTACTGGGCTGTCTTCTATTTCTTTCCTGCTCTCTCCTCCTTATTCCCTTCCTCACTTCATGATTTTCCTTCAAAGGTAGTTTTGCCCTTCCCCAGCACATTTTCCATTATATTTAAAGATGCTTCTTGTACACCATTGCAGCGTTACAGAACGGTGTTGTACTCTGGCTTTGAATCCTACCACCTTTCTTTCATCACTGAATGGCCGTGAAACTAATTAGTTTCTGACTGTGGGTCAGTTATCAGCCTGATGGAAGACTCCTCTTGCTTTGTCAACAGCTTTGTTTTCATTTGCAACTATTTACCCACCCCTTCAGGTCTCTGCAGGGCCCTGATCCACTTACAGTTCAGGGTTGCATGTGGCTTTATCAGCATCATTCCATTTTGCTAATATACTTCGTGTCCAAGCGGGACCACTTTGGAGACCATCCTGTCCAGTGCAATATTGATTTTTCTACTGCAGTAACTGGAGCAGTGATTTCTCTTTTCCAAACATCTCCCTGTAGAGTTAGCCTTTCTCCCTGCCTCAGATCTGGGTGACTTGCCTGGCTTGTCACTCAGCTTAGGAGAATGATGGGATATTAATGGCCAAGAAGGCAGTGTGCCTCTTTGGGAGAGAATTAATGTTTTCCAGCTGAAAGCAAGGTCTTACCGTAATAGATTCTCATGGGTAAGTACTCTGCTGTATTGAAAGTCTTCAGTGACTCAGAAAGAATCTGTTTGTGCGAATATATGGCATGTTTAGGATAGAGTTAAGCAGCTTCTTTGGGCTTGAGCCACAAGATTACCTTCGGCGTAGGAATTGAGCACAGTGTTCAAAGGCATAGACAAAGGTTAGGCATTTCTTTCAAGCCTGTGGAAAAACTTCACAGCACTGCTCAAAAATCAGTTTTTATGAAAGAGAAGTGTCAAGCAGCACTCCAGAACTTGCCCATTACTTGTATAGGGCTTTAGGGTGTCTTTCCCTTTTGCAGATATTCAATAACCTTCCTCTAGTCCATGATCTCCGAGGCTGTTGGCAGGGGAAGTAGGGGACAAGGTCTGTGTTTTTGGAAGTGCACATTGCCACCTTCAATTCAAACTCATTCCAGAATTCACTGCAAAGGTGTTGTTTGTTGTGACCTTCAAAAACATTTACAGCACTTCAAGGGTTGTTTGGAGGAATCTGTACTTTCAGCCGGTATGGATGTGATCATATTTCGGTACCAACAGTACTTACTGTAGCAGAAGCACTGAGCTTAGTGGGATTTTGTAGGTTAGAGCACATCCTTGAAGGTTTGACTTTAATATTAGTTATCCCTCTTTGTGGGTGCTGGGATGTAAATGAAAGTGAAATACCTAACCAAGCCTTGCTGTCCTGGTGAAGACAATCTTTCTGGCTCTGGTTGCTAGATCACATTCTGCTTCTGCTCAGGGCTGACAAGGAGGAGAACTGCAGCTATGCCACGTTAGTTAAACTTAGGATCTTTGCAGTGAAGGTGATTTTTCTGTATCTGCACATTGGAGATGCTGCCAGACCTGCCAGGCACTGCACAGTGTCTTTACTTTGCTGCGTCATGGGAAATCACAAAGAGATGTGAAACCTCTCATCAGTGTGCAGGACATGTTGCATGTGCAATTTTCACGTAAGGCTCAAGAGTTTTTAAAAGCTGAGACAACTTTTTTACTTGCACAGAAGTAGTAGTATCTGACTTGTCTCGGATAAAGCATTTGCAATGAATAGTGAGGAGCAATAGAGAGACCTACTGGGAGTTTCCTGACTTTATCCCAGAGGTCATCACACTTCAGTAACAAGTGAATGAATAAAATGAACTTGAAGAGCTCCGTTTAATTCTCTGGAGAAAAGGATAAATCTGTCATTAGCAGAAATGAGTGTGCTAATTGTTTGCTTAAATATTCTTTTCCTGAACATTTAGTCTTACAACTGGCACAGAAGTCATTTAGTCAATGTTACAAAATTCAAATTTAAATTTAAATGAGCCTTGAAATTCAGGAACAGATAGGCAACTCCAACATTCATCTTTTCCTCAGAATGCCAAATTGCACTTGCTACTAGCTGTTGCTGTATCCCTTAAGAGTTTAATCCTTTCCAACCTCGGCGGTTTCCGAAGCTGCAGTTTTTCTGGTAGCTCATTTAAAGGAATTGCTCACTGGAACATCATCCTCTTCCTGTGTTATCTCCTGTTCAGACTGATGTGTAGATTAACTGTTCCAGCCTTTTATTTGGTTACTGTGCACATTTCTAGACTTTGATAACACACAAACCGGCAAAAATTGTCACGTTGCACAGGAAAATCTGTAACCTGCGAGTGAAGTGTGGGCTCTCACCCCAAAGGTGTCTCAGCACCTAAACACGGCGTAAGTTTTTAAGAATAGAGTTCTGAATGCTTGGGTGAGGTTCCTCTTAGTCATCTGAATCTCAAGAAGATGGCAAAAAGTGAGACTGTAGATGTGTGTACAAAGCTCTTCACGTGACTCCTTTCATTGCCTAGTTAGAGGGTACATTGCTTCTTTTTTCCACGTGGGATGCCTGTGTATCATCACATACTTTCCTGTGCTTGTTTCCCCGTATCCACCATACCTTTGGCTTTTGGTTTAAGAGTTCTTATCTGAAGCTTGAATATTAGTGGTTAGTGACACTATATTTAAGATCCTTCCTCTCTTCCAGAGGAGTCTGCTGCGAGGGCAGTTTAGGTAATGAATTAGATCATCATCTCAAGAACCTAGTTAAAGCTAATATCTCCTCAGGCTAGTGAAGCAAAATGTAGTTTGGGACTAAAATCAGGTCTGACTGATAATTTGGCAAACTCAGTCCTCAGCTGTGCGTTGTACTGGATATGACAGCAGCCTGCACTTCCCCTAGAGCTACTTTGCTCTGAAGCCTGTTTGGTTCTCCTTGTATGATGTTTGCTGATACCACAAACCTTAAAGCTCTTGCTTCATAAATGCACTCCTGAAATCTTAGGGAGGTTGTTCCTGTTCATATTCACTGTTCTTAGTGTCTGAAGCCCTTATCACTGTGATCTTGACCTGTCGGAGTGTGTGGCTCGAGGGAGTCTGTGCTGCCCTTTCCTTCCATCACAGTTCCATGACGTGTGTAACTTAAGAGTCATTCGTGAACCAGGGCTGACAAAGCTTTGCAATTAGAACAAATACTGCGTGCAATATGTATCTTGAATGGAGAGAAATTTGTTCAGCAAATGCCATAGTTCTTTTTGGCTTTGATAGGGGTACTCAGCACTCATTTTACAAATAAGGCTCCTAGTGCTCGTGGGAAGTTTCACCTCTTTCAAGGTGTAGTCCATTTAAACAGCATAGATTGAAGCACCTTTTACCATAAAATGACTTCTTCACATGTTCTAGGTGTCATAAAAGTTTGGACATCGACCTCCAGGCACTGGTGCATGTAGAGTCAGCCATGTTACATAGTCAATGAGACGTTGGATTAGGAGTCTGAACAGTACATAATTATTTTTTCTCTTTCAGACATAAAGAATGAGTTCTTCCAAAGGCTGCCGGTTGTTACTGCTGTTGTCTTCATTAGTTTTGTAGCATTACTAAATCTTCCTTGTGTGTACTGAATATTTTTTTCTCCGGCAGTCTGATATACGGCGCTCCTTGAATTGCACAAAAGCCATCTATCCCTTATTCCTGTGAGAAATCACTGTAGCTCTTTAAAACCATAAAGGTCAAAGTTTCAAAGGAGTTCTGGAGAAATCTGTTTTGCTCCCCCCTCCCATGCAAGCCCTTTTCTCAACTGATTAAGATCTCTAATGTTTTATGTCTCCTCCTTCTCTCCTTAATGTGAACAAGTTATTTAGGGTGGAGGTTTTATGGGCTGCTGTGTCAAAAGCTTTAGACAAGTCAGTAAAAAAATATCCCCAGTGTGTAAAGACCATTATCCATAACCCTGCAAATGTCATCTGTAACTTTGAGCCATAGGGAATCCATGGAATACAAAGGTTAAAATCCCAGTTGGCAGTTCCCATCAAGGCTGCTGTTCCCTTTATCTGTTCAGCAGAGGGAGATATAGATCTTTAGTGGAATGCTAGTGTTGATATATATATATACAAAAAAAAAAAATAGTGCAGTTGGTGTGTGTAAGAGATGAAAATCAGTGGCTGAAGCAGGGTATAGTCTTTCCTGCTGAGCTCCGTCAAAATATTTCAAGTGCTGACCTGAAACCCTCTGCTGTCACATCCCTGAGCCTTTCCTTGGTAGAAGGAAAAGTAGAAGGTGCTTTTTGTGCCGTTGGTTTTGCCAGAGATTAAACTGAGGCTACCAGACATATTCAATCTAATCTCAGCTCTTTAATTCAGTTTTCATGCAGTGGACCTTTCTCGTGGTGCTCCTTTTATCATCCAGTCTGCTAAACTGAACGCTGTTGGGCGCTTTCCTTCTTCTCAAAGCTGTGCTTCCCTGTTTGTGTAAATGAAAACCTGGGCTGGATTTGTGTTGAATTCCCCTAAGCATGATTTCTCTTTTGAGGCTGGATTTCTGTTGGTTTCCCTAAATCTGTTTTTTGGAGGCTGTTGCCCATCATCTGTATTGCAGTGAAGAAGATGAGATTAAGTTGTCATCCTCAAATACCCAGGTGCCTTCCTCTGCTTTGGAAACTTGCTTTCATCTCCTTGCTAACATCACGGGCACTGTGGCTTCCTCACTTTAAAGGTGGTTTGTTTTTTGGGTTTTTTTTAAGATATTGCCATCAGCAAAATGAATCATACAGACCCTGCTTAATCTTGTATAGTCTTCAGAGCACACGGGGGAGGCTTTGACCTACAGGGAAAACATCTATGGAATGCTTTTCTGAGGTTCAGTCCCCTTTTTGGGTGGCCGTTGGATGTTTGTCACCTCTCAAGTCGGGGTGTGCAGGAGCTCCCCAGGAATCTGGTACCACTGTGTGTGAGACCACTTGTCTAGACAGAGCTCTGATAGCAAATATAAATGAAGTACAGCTTCCCAAATCATCTTGGGCACACACATGAAATACAAAATAAGGGCATTTTTCCACTTTGCTGCTGTGGACCAGAGCGTTGCTTCTAGAAGAGATTGCTGAGATTTCCCCAGGGCAGCAGAAAATGGTTATTCAGAGAAAAAACTGTTCCTTTGCTGCAAAGGAAACTCCAGGTAAAAAGAGGAAAAAGCAAATGCATCAAATGAGTAATTTTGTCTTAGTTACAGAAACAAAGTGCTTGCAGTTTCTGCTGGAACAAAAAAATGTGAATACAAAGCCATATCCAGCAAACATTTTAACGTGCCTGTGCTAATGGCTGTTAGGATAAATGTTTCTTGTCTTATTGGAGCTTTTTTGAAAAGGAAAGTATAGACAGAAAAAATAAAAAAAAAACCCAGTTAGCTTTACCTGTGCCTGCGGTGTTCTACAGGGAGACACTGGGGTGAAGTGGATTTATTTCTGCTGTCTCCTCCTCATGTGATTTGTCATGCTGCAAGAGGCAAACAGCACACTGCATTCTTCAGCAAGATGCTCCAGATAGTTTTGTCTGCAAAGGTTCTTTGCTTCAGGCTGTATCAAACCCATTTTTAATCTCTTTCCTTTACAGTAAGGGAAATGGTTTGTACAGAGGGCACTGATGTCAACTCACTGTTGTTGATATTATCTAATTTCTTCAGAAAATTCTTGTGCTAATTTTTAGTGCAGGGCTTTGTTGAATTCAAGTCCACTTTTTCCTATCCCTAACGTGTTGTCATCTCTTTTCTTCCCCCAGAGCATCTATTTTCTTTATGTACTTGAAAATATCACACTGTCTTCTTCCCAGAAATGGCTTATGATAGTCCAAAGCCTGCACTGATCATATCCCATCCCAGTATTACTCTGTCAAGTGAGATAAATCTCTTTATAGTGTTTTGTTGGCTGGAAGGCTTCCTCACCATTCTTTGTCAAATGCCCAAATGCCACCCAGCATTTTGGTTGCTATCATAAAGACCCTTTTTTTCATCCCCAGACTTTCTTCTGCCCTGGAAGAGACACAAGATTAAAAGTAGTCTTTTTTTGCAGTCCCTGCATAAAGGTTCACTTGCCTTGTTGAGTTGGATTATTCCCAAAGTTGGAGTGTTCAGCTGCCCAATGTCCCCAGTCTTCTCTCCAGGGCAAGACCTACCATTTGGATGTTCAAACTGCCTCTCTGCTGTAGGGAAGATTAAATCTCCACCCTAAACTTTTTGAACGAAGCCACCTCGGTCACATGAAGGTCTGCAAGTGCTGTTGTTTGGTATTACAAGCTTGGCAGCAGCTACAGTTCAGCAGTTCCCAGTGAACTGAAGGAGAGCTAAGGTTGTATGACAGTGCTTCGTGCCACCCCCACTGTGTGGGTGTAGATAGACAAAACCTGAAAGGTCTGAGAAGCCAGAAACTTGTGCAGCAAAACACAGCCTAAACATTAATGCTGGAGTGCTGAGAGGTGGGTTAATGCCTTTCTTTATGTCAATAGCAAAGAGCTTAAGCAAATTTGGATTAAAAGCAAGTTCTCCCTAATCCTTTGACATAAAAGCACTTTTCAAGACAGCCGAAGGAAGAGTTTTTGTAGAATTGTCTTTGGGAGTGCTCAGAGCTTGACTAAGTAGGATTCTTGAACGCAATTATTTAACTTGGAAGTTGAATCCAACTTTGCAGTTGCCCCTTCTTTGAGTGGGCAGTTGGACTGGCTGGATTCCAGAGGTTCCATCCAACCTACAGTATTCCATGACTTTCAGGGCCCTGGAGCAAAAAATGTATTTCTAACAGAAATTGCATTCTATGTAGGATTAAGTTTCAAGTTTAAGCTTCCTCATAATTAAACCCTGAGTTGTCTTTTTACCAGCCTTTGATATCGCTGCCTTGGCAGGGAGGCTCCGTTGCCTGGTGCACAGGTATGTGGAAGATCCACTGGAGAGATTCCACTTTCTTACTAAATAGCCTTTTAGTTAGTCTCTAAGTAACTGCAGCTTGGGAGATGGCTTTTGTAGGTCTCCTCTCAAATTCAAGGAAATGTTTTCGAGCATTTCAAAATTTAATTTTCAAGGTCTGGGTTCCAATAGCAGCTGTCTGTCTTTTCTCAGGTGTTTGAGAAAGCAGCACTTGTTTATGTGGCCCTTGTTCAGGTTTCACTAAGGACCAAAGCATCTAATGTGCCAAGTCGTCTTCAGTGTACTCTATTGCAGAACAGTGATTTGAGTTTATTTTTAAATCAGGATGTTTTTCCTTTTTATCTCCTTCCTCTTTCTCCTCCCTAAGAGAAGAAGAAAAGTGGTTTTTTTTTTCCTGGTGAAAACTGAGGTTTCATGTGAGCCTCCTGATTCTGTTTCCATTTTTAGTCCAGCCAAAGACTTTACCTCAGAGGATTCCTTTTTATGTAGCAAGAAATCACACTGAGCCTGGCTGAAAAAGCGGCTTTTGGTTAACCCATCTTGATGTTAAAGTTCTTTTGTTCTACTGCTTGTTTATCTCTGTTCAACAAATATTGAAGTTGGCTTGTCCCCTCTTTCATGACATACCACTTAGGGGAATAACAACGGGTACTCTTCCCTTTCACCCAGAGACACTCGAAACAAGCTTTGATTTGAACCACTGGACTCTGGACACTTGAAGGCATAAGGATGTGATTATATTTTCCCGCTAAGCAAGTTGCCTGGATACAATTCTAGGTAGCTCTGAAAGCTTCATTCTGCCCACTCTGTGCGCTGAGTGATCTTGCTTACACTTGGTGTACAGAGGAGAAATGAGTGAAAGAAAAGATCAATTTTTACAGGTAGATGTTTAAATATAAATAACTGGATTTCAGCTAACCCCTTCAGTGTTTATTGAGTGATGCAGGCTTCCTTGAGGATCTCTGAAATAACTTTTTTAACCAATGAAAGTAAAAAATGAAATGCTACAAAATCATGCTTCTCATCTTTCATTGGGGTGAAAGGCATTTTGTGGGTTTGTTTTATACCCTTTTATTTTGTTGCTCTTTTGGTTTCTCCAGGATAATCTAATTGGTGGTGAGCAGAGGTATCTTGCACCAAATTTGCTCTGACTCGGTTTATCTTGTTAAACAAGTCATTTCAATACACCCCTCAGACTGTAAACATCTCCTATTCTTACTTCTGACGTACAGTTGCATGGGCAAAAACAAGGCAGCTTTGATACAAGCTTGGAGTTCACATAGAGGAAAACAAATAGATGAAGATGAGGGAACCATAAGCTGAGAATTGCTCATGAATTACTAGATACAACAAATCAGATCATCATGGTCAGAGAAGCACGAGAGAAACATTAAAGATTACGCTCCAGCCTGGGCTTCTGTTTTAGTAAAACATCTGTAGCATGAGCGTGCAGGACTGCAGGCTGCAGCCAGAGCATTAATGTATGAAATCATTTTGACCTTTAAGTTTGATATTGAAGATCTATTTTATTTTTTTTAAGGAAGTCCAAAATGTGCTTTGGTCACAGAATACTTCCACCAGACCACTTAACTAACATCTGTCTGCCTACCCCAACAGCTTTGGGTTTTGAATACAAGGATCTTGTCTGTGATATTCATCTGCTGTGTAACAATGAGCGCCACTTATATTTTCAAGTCTATAAGTACTGGAAAACCCAAGTAATGTAAATTACTTATTTTTTTAATGGATCAATAATCTAAATATTGAGCAGTTGAGAAATGCGCGTTTTTAAGTGATTGAAATAAGAAAAATGGGCATTGATTCTCCAGCAATTTAGTTTTCCAGAGGAGAGCCACAGAACCTTTGTATGCAGCTCTTGGGGCTTTCTAGTTGTTACATCCTTTGAATATAAAACTGTTGCATTGCAGGTAAATTGTTGTTTTGCTGTCCTTGACTTCGTGTCCCTTCGAGTAAGTGGTTCTTGGTCAAGAAAAGCCTTGAGGGGTCTTGTGAACTAGCTTATGCTGGTTCATGTTCATGGGGAAGGTGGGGGAAGCACATGGCCTGGAAGATGAATGTTACCTGGAATTGCTGGGTACCTGGAGAGCTGGATTACTCTGCTCTCTGCTTTCAATGTGCTGGTACTCAGGGAGAGGTAAAACTGCTGCTATGTGATGCTCTGTCCTAACCCGTGCTGCTCTTTGTGGAGCTGCTGCTCATCAGTACCCAGTAAGAGCCTTACAGTAAGGGGGTGTTGAACCCAAAGCCTGCTTGTAACAGCTATTTTGTGAATTTTATTAACAAATCTTAGTGTTAGAAAAATCACTTCTGGAAAAAACAAACTGTCCTTTTTTTATTTTATTTAGCAACCAAACACCCAAGATCAATTCTGTTTTTCTAAACACTTCTGAGATTACCCAAGGTGCCACTGGCTCCATTAGCAATTCGCAGCTCTTTTTTTTTGTTTTTTTTTAGAAATTCTTAAACCTGATTTCCTATACTATGTAATCACATCATCAGTTAATTTGCTGCATCCCCACCCCTGCAACCAAGCTGAATCTGAGAACTGAGGCTGAGGAGGTGCTGATTCCTTCACCTTGTTCATCACAAACCCATCCCTCTCTTTCGCCCTGTTCCTGCTGGCTGGAGTCTTGTGAATTTATGAGCTGCTGAGCAGTGAGGGATGCCATCCTTTGCTGACACGGGTTATATTTGCTGAAGAGGTGGCAAGAGCTCTCGGGAGTTTGGAGAAGTCTGAATTCTTGATGAGTTGTCACTGGATGGCTCAAAGGTGAAGGCAGCGGCGTCTTAAGGGAAGTAAACTGAGCGTTCTGGAAAAGCACTATTTAAAAACTCAGGCATGTGGTCAGGGACATCTCAGCAGCAGTGGCAGAGCTTAGCTGCCCTTTTTGCCTCCTGGGATCACTTAAAAAAAAAAAAATATATATATATAAAGAAGAAAATATGACCTGCCAGCAAACATTTGAATTCAGAAGGTGCAGCAGCAGAATACTGTTGTGCTCAGCTTCTGCAGTGACGTTGAGCTAGATGAGAATTGCTGTGGAGTGTTTAATTTGTTATGGGATAATATACATGTTCTTCCCTATTATTTCATAAATATTTAAATTAAGCCTGAATGCAGAACAAAAGGGATCTGTTGCTGCCCAAGGGCTGGGCATGAGGCATTTTACTGTGCAGCTGTCAATTCCAAGATGAAATTCTTCTTAAGTGACTTTTCTGGTCAGGCTGAAAACTGTAGAGCTAAAAAAACCTGCAGAAGTACAATTTTAAAGCTAATTTTGAGGAGCAAGCAAGAAGCTAATACCCCTGTGTTGCTGGTTAGCGGTGATGTTGCTGGTTTAGCACTCCAGGGGTGCCAAGGGTAGGAGCCAGTGGTGTGGTGCTGGATGCGCTTACAGGCTCTTGTGGAGTTCAGAAAGTGTTTGATTCCCCTCATTGCCCACTCCATTTTCCTTACTTTCAGCTGGGAATAGTTTATTCTCTGAGCTTTCCAGAGTACCCTGCTGCCTCACCTCAGACCTCCTGGTCTGCCAGGGATGCTGCCCATCCCAGACAATTTTAGCTCATCCAACCCCACCAGGCAAAGCTGCTGCTGGGGTACCTGAGAGTTGTATTTTTCTCATTTAACTTCACTTTTGGGCTCTCTGCTTCCTCAGCAGATGGCATTTTTATCATGTTTTTGCAAAGTCCATATGGCCTACAAGGGAGAGTATCTCTCTTGATTGTAAAACATGACCACCTGTTCTGATTTTAATGAATGCAGTGAGCATCCGTCTTCATATATCTACTTAAAAATAGCTGCTTCAATTGAATTAAAAAAAACCAAACCTCAATTGGGCACCAACACTTCGTCTGCTGAAATAATCAATTAATAATTAAGTGGCTAATTTTAGAACCCATTGGCCTTGCCCATTCCCTCGGACTCATGGTGATGAGAGCAGACAGTGATTGATTGCCCTGCCGATGCCGAGAGGCTCACGCTGGGGCTGGGGCCAGACGCCGGCGGGCTTTGAGCTGTTTACTGGGATATTTAGAAGGTGAATGCAACTTCGTGGCTCTGCACTGCAAATGGACTTGTCTTCCCTGCTGCTGCTCTCTCCTCTCTGCATTGCTCACACGCAGCCATCCGCAGGTACCCCTTTCCCTGCCACCTTCTGAAGGATAAAATCTGATGCTTAAAAAGGTGCCCTAATGATGGGCCAGCTGGAGAGGACATTGAAACTGTAAGCAAAAATAGACTTGAAAGGCTTACCCACTAACTGGCTCTTAATAGAAAGCCCTGCTAGAATCATTGTGCTCATTAAAATAACAATTGCCAGTTAACTGTTTCACAGCTCCCACAGGTCTGCTGGATGGATGAGAAACTGTGGAGTTTTTTGGCTCGAGCTTTCAGAGAAATAGAAGGGACCAAGATGCCCAAATCTTGTGAGAGGAGTGTTAATGCTTAATTCCAAGTCCCTTTGAAAATTAACCCCTTATTCAATAAGCCTGTTGCGATATCATCTTGCTCTAAAGCTAATTAAAGTACCCAAATGGTAGGAGCACGCTGGGATTTTGGTTGCTTAGTGTTGTTCAGAGGTTAAATATTTCAGAGGTGAAAGACACAGGAGCTGTTTGAAAGAATGTTTTGGGTAAGGAGTGCTGGAATTCCACACAGAGGGGTAGTTTGGCAGCGTAATTCATGTAGAAAACTTGACTTGGTGCAGCTGCTTGGAGCATCTGCTTTTACACCGTGAGGAGGGACAGAGCCAGAAATCCTTCCCAGAGAAGTGTCTGAGCCTGTCATATGCAAGAGAGTAAGGTGCTAAGAAGCAATGAGATGGGAAGGCAATTTGCCTGCTCACCTTGTTTTACTGGAGGTGTTTCTGACACCTTTCCCCCACCCTGCCATAGCCACCAATTAGCCCCTTACTGGGGGAGAAGCTCTCCTTGCTGGTCTGATGGTGGTTGCTGTAGCCTGATAGATGTTAATCCAGTTATCTCTCAAACCACATGGGATTTTGAGGCAGCAGGTCTCTCAGCTGTACAAACACCCAGCTTTGAAATGCTGTGCAAATACAAAAAACAACCGTAGCTATTGGCATTGAAACTCATTTCTATGTAATCTTGGTAATAAACTTCCACTGGTGGGGTGTTATTTCAGTGGGAGGAGGTCAGAGCAGTTTTCAGCTGATGTCTTGTTATCACCAGTTGCTTGGTGAGAATGGTGTCCAACTTGGCTTCCTTGTGTGTGTGTGGCCTTCCCTCCCTGCACATCCAGAATAGCAAGAGATAATTAAATGAAGTTCAACATTAAAGGCTGGAAGTTGCAAAGGGAGAAGCGTATTGTTGAGCTGGGAAAAGCCCTGGGAGGGTGTTTGGGGCCTGGGTCGCAGTGGGCTTTATCTTCTTAGTTTTCTGTTTTCTTGGGAATTGACATTTAATTGTGCAGAAAAGAAAATGTATCACTAATTCTGCTGTGATCCCTATTATGTGGTTGTGGCACTGTGGAATATCTGCGAATTAAATCTTAAGAAGAACTGGAATTCAGTCCATTCCCTCAGTAGCAGAAATGCAAATTCTTCCTTGATTGGTAATAAAGTCGAAGGAGAGAAGCAAAAAACAAAACTATGAAGGTTATCCATCTAGAGCAAGCATGACAAATTTAATCCCTTTTTTCCCACAATCCAATTAAAGTAGCAGACTGAGTTTTTAGCCTTGAGTTCTCCAACAGTTTTCTGAGAGGGGACAGCTTGAGGAAGGAGACGGGAGTGCTGGGAATTAGCAATGGCAATTGGAGCGGCTGGGCGGGGAGCCAGGAAGGCAGGCAGGAAAAGTGAGGGTCCTTTCGGCTGCTGCCTTCGACGTGTGTCCCGTGGGGTTTGCAGGAGGCCACGTGTACAGGCACACACATGTGAATGCATCTTTTCCCCCTCACTGACTCTGTGAAAGGCTGTGTGGACCCTTCTGGCCTGAATTTTGGGGCTGTTTCAAGCCCTCTTAAACACCCCTTTGCTGTAGTGCAGACTGTTTATCCTGGACGAGGCCTGGAGCGAGACGTGGAAGCTGCAGGCAGGATTTTATTGTGAATATTAGAGGTCCCGTGCATCCTTCCCAACTGAGGAAACTTTGCCCCTCTTCTTCCTCATCCCCAGATCACTGTGTTCACTACTACGACCTTCGCAACACTAAGCAGCCCATCATGGTGTTCAAAGGGCATCGCAAGGCAGTGTCCTACGCGAAATTCGTGAGCGGGGAAGAAATCGTCTCTGCGTAAGTACTGCCTTTGGGGGGAGGCTAAAAACTTGGGAGCCCTCGCTTCGAGACGCTCTTTGGGGCCACTGAGCGAGTTTACCTGCGTGGGTGGGTGCTCTCACTGGCTGCTGTGCTCTTTTGGCAAGCAGAGCGTTGCTGTTCTCCAAGACAAAAATAGAAACTCATTCCTTGGTGTCACTTGGCTCTGCTTTGTCTTGTGGAGCTAAAATGCCTAAGAGGAATATGAAGGCAACTAGATGTGGCTCCTGTCTGCAAGCTCTGAATTTGGGAAGCTGCAGGTGGACTCTCCTCTTGCTGTGTGGGCTGAGGATGCTCCTGAGCAGAGCTCTGCTATAGAGAAGGGTGCTGGGAGAGCCCTGGGGACAATAATGTGCAGTAAAACACAGCTGATGAGTGACAGAAGCGATCAAAAGGAGGTTTCAGGTCTGAAGAGGAGGTTTAACTGCAGCCTGAAAGCAACTCCAGTAGGACTGACTGTTTGATCTGTTCTCTGGTCATTTATTATCTGCTCTGTGAAGGCCCTTTTTAGGATTATATTTAGGTTAGAAAGTAAACAAGGAGAAGCTGTGTTTTGTGGTCCTAATGGCATGTAGCTTTTCAGCCAGGGTAGACCATAAGGTCCGTGGTGGAGGCCCCGAGGAACAGTATTCTCCAGCTCCTGTTCACTTACACGGCCACATGTGTCTGCCCCAAAGCCAGATGTGGCTGCCTCAGTTCGAGGTAGGTTTTCAGTCACATGATCTGACAGACACACTTATTCCTACACGCTGAAAGGCTGGAATAACTTGGCTACAAGCCTTGGCAGTAAACCAGAGGTGAGCCCCTCTTACACAGTGAGGAAGGTGCAGGTGACTTTGGGGGGCTGCAGGGGGATCTTTGATCTTAACACCCGAGGGCAGCAGGGATGGATCGCAGGGGAGGATCTAGTCCCAGGAAGTATCCCTGCTGCCTTGTGCCGGTGATTATCCAGCTTGACTCTGTCCTGTGTTTTCACCCAGTTTGCTCGAGAAGCCTGGAGATGAAACAGAGAATTCGAGGTGTATTCAGGCAGCTAGGGAGTTACTCTGAGCTGAGCTGTGTGATGAAAGATTCCCCAGTGACTTCTGGTACTGTTTATATTTAATCAGCTCCTCTCTTCTTATTTCCATTAACGTTGTAACTCTATAAGGCTGCAAATTTATATCTAGAACACAGAGAAAATTAAATTTAATGCTTTGAACCAAATCTGCGTAGGACGAAGTGTTTCATAGAAGCAGGAGGAGGCTGGGAAAGCTTTACAGCCATAATCAAGTGGAGCATCATTTATGGGATGTTTTAGGACAGAATGGCCCTGTCCTGCTTAGGCCAACCTTTTCAGAAAGCTTATCCCAAAGTTCTGAGAGGCATATCGATAGAGCTGTCAGACTTGGACAGGCCACAACAGGATGAGGGGACTAACTGAAAGGTTCACCTTCCTTTTCCTGTGTGAACAGGGAGAAATGTCAGAGCAGATTATTTTTCCTGTCTTTCTTTTGCAAATTGAGGAGAGGAGACAGCAGTAGTGGTTCTCAAAAATCAAGCGCTGATTTCTGTTAAGAAAAAATTATATGTATATTGAGATTCTCTAGATTTCTAGCTAAAGCTGTTTTATGGATTGCATTGATTTACTTTGCCTTGTAGAGTTAGGTTTTGACCTCGAGAGTGTTGAGAACTGCCTGGTATTTAGCATAACACATTGATTGCACTGCTGATTTACAGAGAGACAGATTTAACAGAGCAGCACATCCAGGATATTTTTTTGGAGGGGGTATGAAACCAGAAGAGCAGTGTAACACCAGCAGGATCAATGACCTTCTCCTCTTATCCTTGCAGTCCAGGGGTGGATAACTTTCTTCTTTCATGGCATGCTCATCCTAAGCAATGCGAACATGGCTAGAGCTTGATGGGAATTTGTTAACTGTAAAAAGATTCCATTAGTAATGGACTTAAGTGTTTTTATTTTAATGAAGAGACCTAGAAGGTATGCCACTAAAATATAGAGGTTAAGTGCCTACATATCTGAGGACTTGTTGATGGGTTAGCTAATAGGAGCAGCTGTCACAGGAATCTTGACGGCTTGTAGACCAGGGATTAGTCTTTTGCTGCTTTACCCTGCCTGCAGGAAAAGTTTAGTTTCCAGGCGACTCTGAAGCTTTTAAAAGCAGCATTTTGCAAATACAACTGTCCTAATAGCACAGAGGGCACCTCCCTGTACTTGTGGGCCAAAAAAGTAGCACTATACACCTTTTTTTGCCCTCTCTGGTCTATGCTGCTCCTGTAATGGAAAGGACAACGGAAGGAAGAGTGAACAGCAGCATAGGGCAGGGACAGATGTGGAACAAGCATCAGGCAGAGAAGCTGAATGCTCTTTTTTTAGGCCTCCCCACTTGAGACCTAGGGTGAGGAATGCACTCCTGCTTAAGTCACAGTATTACAGATAAAATTCATGCCTCCATTCTGATCTGACCTCATACTATTATTACAAATGACTAACAAATCTTGCTGCAGCTCCCTTATCGCTCCTTTGTCATTCCAGCTGTCATTGAGGACTGAGATAAGGTTTTTGCAGGATAGCACAAGGTGCATCTCTTCTCTTCTGTGCTATATTTTTAGGTAAATGGGACACTGGTGCAGGGCTGATGTCTTACGTCATTGGTAATATTTGATGGATATTGGGTGGCTTGTTTTTTTTCCCTTTCAGCTCTAAATACTCAGAAAGCAGCAAGGTTGTGTGGCACAACCTGCATGAGGGGAGCATTGCCTGCTTCCCCTCTCTCCCACCCAGGAGGCTGACGGGTCCTGCTCCTAATCTCTTTCAAATTTAAGATCATAACAGCACTAACCCTTTCCTCAAAAAGGCCTCATGGGGCTCCAGTTCCACCATATCAGCATTTGTTCCCCTACTGTGGAATGTATTGTAAGTCAGTGAGTGCCACAATATCAGAGCCATGTATCTAAATATAATCAGTGACTGCTAGAGAAGAATGCCTGTGAAGTGAGAGATGTTCATGTCCCCTCAGCTTTGAGGGAACAAATTAATCCTGTGTCTCCTGGAAACATGGGATCCTCCTGTTTAAGTTGAGCTCTGCCTGGGAGAGGAGACCACCTCCACCTCCCTTTGTTTATCAAAGGCAAAATGTTTGCTCACACTAAACAACATTTTGAAGGCAGGTATGTTTGCATGTGGGGAAACCACAGAAAACAACAATGTTTACTTAATCCCAGCAGATTTTGTATACTTTGAATATTTAGCTTTACCACCAAGGTGAAAAAAATAGAAGCTGGAGGTGTGTATCCCTGCAGTCTGAATTGCACATGAGAAAACCAGATCAATTTAATGCTGACAGCAACTCTCAGGTTTTTCTATGCTGCTGCTTGGTGTTGGGTAAGAGGAGGAAAACATGCTTCAGGGCAACTGAACAGGGAGGAGACTGCTTCCTACCCGAGTTATGGATAGATGTGAATGACAGTTCCAGCCAGCATGGAGAAGGGAACAGACTTTATTCATGCTGTAAAGGTTTAAAAAAAATCAATAAATTCAGTTTGTCCTGGATCTGTGAGGATCTGGAGGAGGCAGTGATGGCCCAAAAGCCGTACAGTTCAGCGGAGGGCTCTGCAACTGATAGGAGAAAGGAAGAATAATACTTCAGGGAAGTTTTTATTCAAACATGTAATGCATTTTGACAGGCTTTTAAAATAATGTGATACCTTTCTGAGCTCAAGCTGAGCTGCATGTGATTGAAAATGGGATAAACGTCCTGGAGTGCACTAAGGCTTCCTACGTTTACGTTGCAAGTAGGGTGTTAAGGAGCAGTGTGGCAAGGGAGGAGTTCCTGCCATATGGCAGCAGGGTAACTTTAGGAATTGTTCTCAGGTCAACAGACAGTCAGCTGAAGCTGTGGAACGTAGGGAAGCCTCACTGCTTGCGCTCCTTCAAGGGTCACATCAACGAGAAGAACTTTGTAGGCCTTGCGTCCAACGGAGACTACATTGCCTGTGGTGAGTAGAGCAGCCATCCCGACGTGCTAATGGGATTCCTCGGAGCTGGGGCCCCTCCAGTTCCAAAGCACAGCAGCACTTGTGCTATGTAACTGCATGGGCGTCTTAATAGAGAATTATTCTGAACTTCCACCCTCCTTCCCTTGCCAGGGAATAGCGTGAACAGCCCTGCCCTAAGGGGGTCTATAGCTGGTTTTCTTCCATTTCAGATGAGTTGTGTATGATGATTCAGACCTGCTTGTCATCAAAATCAACCACTAGTGTAATTGCTGTTAATATGACTTACGTCTTTCAAGCTTAACTGGCACATCCTCCTGCATCACCAGTAGCCTGGGCCACAAGAGGGTCCTGTGCTTGTCACTTAGTGCAACATTCTGCGTGCTGAAGCAGTGACAAACAACTCCTTACAAGATTGAATCATCAGTTACCCCACTGGCTGTTCCTGTCCTTTCCCTGCTTAAGTTGGTCTGTCGAAGCTGTGTAAATCCACAGGTCTTGGTGGGAAAGCAGTGACAGGCTGATAGCTGTGGGATGAGCGGGACAGCTGTGCCAGCACTGAAGGGAGGACCTTACTTAGCTTGTGTGCTCTCAGATTCCTGTACAGATTGCAAGGCAGGAATCAGGATGGATTTCTAAATAAAGCCTGCACAGACTAGTCTCTCTTGCTTAAGCCTCCACAGACCAAACTGTCATACTTGATTATGGCAAGCAGAACTCTGACAGCGGTACCTGCCTCTGAGCTGTGACAGCGAGCGGGCTGGGTGCAGCGGTGTTTCATGTGGTAGCATAGATGCTCTGCTCAAAATGCCCTGAGGAAGTTATGGGGGGTTGTCAGGATCCTGTAGGTTTTGCAAGTGCATACTGCATACTGCAGTTGTCTTATAATAAAACCTGGTCCTGTTATTAAGCATGGTGGAAGTTTGCTGTGGAGCACTCCCAGCTGTCAGGGCACCACAAGCGTGATAACTACAAGAGGAAATGTTTGGTCTTGTCTCTAAGCAAGAGCTAAGAACCCTTATTTCTGTTCCTGCTACCAGAACCTAATCTTGTATACATTTTTTTTAATTATTTTTTTTTTTTTTATTTCTAGGAAGTGAAAATAATTCCCTGTACTTATACTATAAGGGCCTCTCAAAGACACTGCTGACATTCAAGTTTGATACAGTCAAAAGTGTCCTGGACAAGGACCGGAAAGAAGACGACACAAATGAGTTTGTGAGCGCCGTGTGCTGGAGGGCACTACCAGATGGGGTAAGCTTTCTGCTAGGGTGCAGAAGGAATGCCTCCTGCTTCCTCACAAAACAGCAGTGCTCTGGGTTTGACTGGTATTTCACTTGGTATTTTTCCATTTATGGGAAAACTATGGGTATTGCAGACCAGTGTGAGAACATGAATATCTGCGGGGTAACTCAAAAGCTGCAGGAGAAGGGACTGCTGTGCTCTTAACTCCTCCACCTGCATGTTTGAATTCCTCTACATGGCATCTGAAATCCCAAAAGCAGCACAGGATTTCTGGCACTCAGTGTTGGGTTTTTTTGGGTGCATTAGTGGGGTTTTTGTTGCTTTCGTGATGGCAGCTGCAGATACTCACTGTGGAGCCTTGTCTCAATGTTCCTGTATGTGTTTGGGGTTGCTCATTGGAATGCAGCCACTGTGTTTAGATGAGTAGATAAGTAAAGGAGGTGAGCCCAGGCTGCAACCACCTCAGTGACTGTTCCAGTGACACTTAATTCACATCCATAGCATGTGTCCTAATGCTGCAGGCAGACCTGACACAGCTTTTGTGAGTGTGGCCTTTTGGCACAGGGCTGCTCTGGTGGACAAAATGCTGCTTTTGAATTCAGAGTGCTTTTGAAAAGCTTGCATTAAAAAACAATGAGCAAGTAACTCTTGTATGTACAAGGATTTGCAGATCAGATACTTAATGTGCTTGTTGGGAGGGGGAGGAAAGGATCTCATCTTAATGCAGCCTCACAAGTAGCTGTAGTGGAATGTTGCCTAATTGATGTCCTGAGGTGTTGCATTCACAAAGGCAGGGCTTGGGAGAGGTAAGGTCTGCCAATCTGTTTCTGTACGAAGGAACTGCCCCCCACAACTGTGATTCAGTTGTCACTGACTTCAGATGGACACTTCTGAATCAAAACAAAAATAAACCCAGGTGTCTGGAACTGCGCTTTGTGTGTAAAAAATATGAAGTGGGCTGTTGTGGTTTGAACGGTAGGCATGAGGCTCGGTGCTGTAGGGTCACCATCTTCTTTCTGGCTGGGGATTTAGGAGGGTTTGGTGTACACAGATGTCATGTGTCAGATGAAGAGTGGCTGTTTTAAGTTGAGTAATTTGTCTTTCTGCTGGATAAAAATGTGATGTGGGAACCTGTGTGTCTAGGAAGGCCCTTCCCTGAACTGCCTTCACTACAGTATTTGGGTTGTCCTGCCCACTGCCCTCCTGGGCAGCTCTTCTACAGGGATTAACAGTGATGTCCCACTGTTATTTCTGTTACCATCTGCTCCATAGTGGTCTTTTCTCTGATAAATATGCTTTACTCTGATAAACCTTCTGCTTAAGTGACTGAGAAACTTCTGAGCAGTCACCAAGAGGCTGTCAAGCGATTCTTCATAACCAGTATGAAAAGTACTGTGCGAAAATGTAACAGTTAAATCAGGCCCATCAAGATTGCACCAAATAATGTTCAGGCTTCACTCCATTAATTCAGAATCCCCTGCTATTCTTATCTTTTTTGGTATCATTCCTCTGCTTTTCCCTGGTCTGCTTCTAAATGAGCCTATTTCTCCCATGGCAGCCCCAGTACCTGGCTCTAGTTTGTAAAGAGAGCAGCGAAAAGCTGCCTGTGGTTGGAGAGCTGCTGGCTGAGTAGTTTTTACCTCTACCTGTAGTGCATGCCATGCTGCTCTACATACCAAGCAAGCAGCCTCACTTGCTTCTGCTAAGAGGCCTTAATTCTTTCTTCACCATATCTCCAGACAAGAAGGACTTTTCACTGATCCAGCTGCACATTCCTCTTCCCTCTTGTACCGGCACAGCGATCCTCTTCTGGCCTAATTGAGCCTTTGCTCATGTTCTTAGGAAATTAAATTACTGCCCAGCCAAAGGTCAGCTATGTCCACAAAGTCTCGCTCAAACGATGAAACTCTTCTCTTCTACATTTCAATACTGTTTCTCGGATATGGCATGATTTTTTTCAAATCAGCTTCATATATACGGGTTTCCCTAAAAGCTGGCATGATTTTTTCTAATGTTGAGATGAACCAGAGAGCCTGTGCCTCACAGTGCTGTCAGCATCTGTGGGATTTGGGGAACCCACAGCTTATTCCTGCCTTAATTTGCAGACTTTGATCCTGGGTGAGTCACTCTGCCTTAGTTTCCTAATTATAAGAGTTACCACACCTCCCTGTCACCGCTGGCGGTGATCCCGCCTGCTCTACCGTGTGTGAGTCAGTTCCAGCCTGGCAGCCCTGTGAGCCTTGGGAAACCTGCCCCAGATCCACAGGGAGCACAGTGAGTAAGCTTTGTAGTGCTGTGGGCACAGTCTTCTCTGTGCCTTGCTGGGATGGTTCAGAGCATCTCCCTCATCCCCGTTCCATGGTCACTGGGCAGCAGCTTCAGTTTGCTGCTGAGGGTGTTCCTGAGGGGTGGGAGAGGCAGGCACAGCCTTTCCCCCAGGGCTCACCAGTGGAGCAGGCTCTGTTTCCTTACAGTGTTGCTCTCAAGGATTGTTCTTTAATTAGCCTTTGGAGATGAGATGAGTAAGTTTCAGATCTGTCAGTTGTCTGGGGAAGCACAAGTACACATACTCCTTCACTTCGTGCACTTAAGTGCAGAATCTCAGATCCTAATTAAAACTTAACTAAAACTTTCAGATGAAATGTCATTGATTCTTTCTTAAATTTATTTTTATGTAATTCAAGCTTTTACTTCCTCCTGAGCCAAAGTCAAGCTGTGCCAGCAGCCCTTGCCAGAACCCATATTTTTGTTTCTTTCCCTTCCGTGTTGCTTTTCCTTTGCTTACAAAGATGCAGAGACCTTTTTGCTGGAGCTGTCACCTTTCCAACTGCAGAGGTCCAGCCAGCACCTTCTTTCTACCTACATCAAAGCCATTACAAGAGAGAAATTATTCTTTCTAAGTGCTTATTACCATTTTGCACCAGGATTACTCACTTTTCAACTCTTAAAAATGTTTGGAAATAAGCACTAGCTTGTAGGCTAATAATTTTGTTAGATTCTTTGGAAAAAAACAGGCAAACAAAAAGCCTCTCAGCAGGCCAATATGAAGCAAACCTCTGCTTCTTGCAGTGCTGTGTTCTGGACAAAGGTAAATAGGCTGTTTGATATTTTTTTAAATAGCCCTTATTTATTGTTTGTGAGGAAAACCATTTCTCCCTTCTCATTTTATGCTAAAAAATTGATCAATATTTAAAAGTAGAGAAAGCTTGAGGATACTTCTGGTCTAAGTGACCTGATAAACATGATTTAGACACAGAGATGCTTTTCAGAACCTTCCCTGAACAAAATCCTTTTATTTTCCAAGTCAAGGATTTTATAATACATTCATGCCATCCTTTTTAGCCAGCTTGATTTCGAACATGAATTTGGTCTTGAGACTGGAAAACAACAGTCTTCTATTTCAGTAGCATTATAAACAGGGGATGCTCTTGAATACAGGGGTGCTCTTGCATAGGGGAAGGAAATTACAGCAGTGGGAGTAGTTCAGTGCACTTAAGTGAGTAGAGATGTTTTATCTGTCTCCGGTTATGTTTAGGTACATGGATCATAGCTGGAAGAAATTAGTTTGTACTTTGTTTTCCCTCACGTGTCCTGTGGGCTGTTTTCCCTTTCCTTGAAGGGGACACCTTTCGTTTGGACCTGCTCTGCCCTATTCCAGAGTTCAAGACGTGCCTCATACAGCTGTGTTAAATAATTGCATCTCAAGTAGCCCTTTTCCCAGATACGGTTAAGTTTTTCTCAGAAGCTGTCAAAAGAGAAACCAAGGCTGAACCTGCTCCCAGGACAGCAAGAAGGTATTACAGCTGAACACAGAAGCAATTTGATTATGTAGATTAAGCATGGCTCAATCTATCATAATCACTGTAAAGAAGCCATTTAATTTTGTACCTGTTTGCACGAGTATTCATTACTGCAGATAAGGAGGTTACCAGGGAAGGATTTCACAAGCAGAAATGTCGAGGCTTTGATACCAGGGAGGAGATGCAGATAAGAACAGGAGAGAGCCATGCAAATTAGCTTAGGTAAAGCTTTATGTACATTTGTGGGGGGTTTTTTTGAGGAGTAAAGAAAGGAAATCCACAGAGAGAAAACTACAGCCTTTAATCAAAGAGCGGGTGGGACGTGCTGGAAGGGTGCAGAGGTCTCCTGGCGCTTCGGAGGAAGGTCCTCAGTGCTAGGAAAGCATCTCCCCTGCATCAGCAGAAATCTGTGCATGTGTTTCCTCACTTTTCTTGTCACTCCTCAAAAGTCATTTTAATATATGGGGGCTTCAAAACAATCATCTGTCCATGGGTGAGAGAAAAAAAACTCTGGGGCTCCAGGCTTCGGGTTGCCTTTAGGCACCGTCATGTGATGGTAGTACCTCTGAACCTCTCTTTGTTAGTCTCCAAGGATGAAATATTCCCTTGAAATAGGACTTTGGTGTATCTTTTCAGAAAACAAGCTTTTCTGTTGTTTATTTTTCCTTTCCTCTGGACATTCGGCTTGCTTTCTTAATGATGTCTGGTTTGAATTCTTTAAATAGAAAGCTGTAATTGTACCACTGTAAGCTGGTCACTTAATAGGGCTGTAATCTTGTTCACAGATGAAAAGTAGCCATCCTTTGTTTTCCAGTAGCCTAATAAATAGTACACAGGAGCTACTCAGGGGCTCTGATAATTTACAATCAGCAGATTGGCTCCCTTCACAGAAATTAATTTAGCCAATACAAATTATTTCAGGAAGTGATTCATTGCCATTTGAAAGTGCTAATTAATTTGGGTGACTTATGAACATTAAAAATTAAACCTCCTTTGTCATTCCCAAGTAACCGAATGCTAATTCAGTGTCATTCTTAAGTAACTTGTATCAACTGTAACTACATCTCTTGTAGCTTGAAATACAAAATCCAATGGGATTTTGGGGGGAAAAAAAGTGTAGTACTCGAAATTTTTTTGTTCCGCTTTGCTGCTGAAATTTTCAAGTCTAAGAATTGATGAGAATTTTCACTTCCAGCTTCAGCTCAGTGTTGATTTATTTTTACAGCATCCTCAGCTGGCTGTTCAGATGTCAGTGAGGACGTACCTAGGTAGTAACCTAAAGCTTAGGAGATAAATGCCTGCCTGGAGTGATCAGACCCAGCTGCCCCTCGCCTGCCTCTGATACCAGCTGTGGCACAGTCTGCAGCGTGAGCAGCTCCAGCTGCAGTATTTTCTGGGAGGGAACCTGCTGTTTTCTGAGTCATCCTTTCTTTCCTGGACCAAGACTGGCCTGTAGCATTCATGTGCAGCCTCTCCCAAACCAGTATCCTTGCAGGTTATTCTCCAGTGCAGTGCTGCTGCTTCAAGCTGCAAAAACCACGGAGACACCTTTGCCCTCGCCCTCGCGATTGAAATGCGCAGCAGTTTATGGGAGGCTGACGATGATCAGCTTTTAAGAAAAGCAAGATGTAACTTTGATCAGCTATATTCCACTGGTTTTTCTCCCCCATGTGAAACTCTTCAAAGATTTTCCTCCCTCCCGTAGAAGCTGTCCAAGCCCCGTAGCCTGTGTGCTGTGAGGCTCACAGCTCTCTGTGTGAGGCTTCCCACTCCTCCTGACATGCCCTCTGCTCTCTGGCCTTTGGCAATGCTTTAAACATGAAGTTTTCTTTGACTCTATTTTTTTTTTTTTTTTATTTTACTGCTTTGCACTTTCCTCAGGTAGTAAATGTATTTGATTTCTCTTCCATCCTACCTTTTTCATGTCTGTGCTCCCTTACTTGTTTGAAAATCTCATACTTTGTTAAAAACAGGTGGAATCCAGAATATCAGAAGATACATCATACATGCTTGATTTTTTTTTTCCCCCCCTCAGATTTGAGCATATTACTTATGTGTACCAACACACATTGTATACACTGTTTTATGTGCTGCTTGAAAGCTATTCTCTTATGCAGAATAATTTCTACCTTGCTGATAAAAGATGTCACAAGCTGAGTATGTATATGTTCCTTTGTGCTGAACGTGCTTGTGTGCTTTCATACCCATCTCTCTTCAAAAGCTCATCTTGGGCTCCATTTTTGCTGTGGCTAAGCAGAATTAATTAAAAAGTGCTCAGGTGACGAACAATATTTTACTACCTGTCACAAACCTTGGAGTCCAACTGCGGAGAACTTTGGGGGGGGGAGAAAATCATACTCTATTATTAACAGTTCATGCATTATATTGAAAACTCAATGTGTTGACACCTCAATCCGTGTGAAAGACCATCTCAATAATGTGATTATGCAAATGACAGGCTTTAGGAGAAAGTGTTTAATTTTGAGTCTTCTGTAGAAGAATAAAAACAGTGGTAAATGTTCTTTCCTTGCTGCCTTCTCCCCTGTTGTTGGACATCCTCTGAGCTCCCTCCTGGTGGGGGCAGGATCACACTGCTGCCTCAGTCAAGCATGGCAGGGATGAAGGGAGCCGGGCAATTCCCTCATAATCCCAATCTCTGTTCACTGTGCTCCTCCTGCCTAGTGTGTTTGGGGGCAAAAAGGTATATTGCACCACTTGTTTTGCTGTTTCAGGGCTCAAGGTGGCTGGTACATCAGGACCTGAGTTAACTCTTCCTGGATGCAGAGAGGCTTTTGTTCAGCTCTGGAAGTTCAGGTCCCCTGTGGTATTGCAGCACTGATATCATTCTAACTTCTATTTTAAGAATAGCTTCTTGAAGAAATGTAGCTGGCTTGGGTTTTTCTTCTTTGTTGGTTTTAACTTTACATTTGCAAACTCAGTTTCTTTCCTTCTGCAAGGTGAGGCAGGTTTTTTTATTTTTCCCTTGTATAATTGCAGAAAATTGCCACGGGGTTGATGGTTTTTTTGAAGTGAAGGCAGATGAAAGTCGCACATGTTTCTTGAATGAAGACAGTGTTTACTCTTTCAGACTTTTACAGATGATATTTGCTTACCAATGTGTCTCTTGTAATGCCAAGAGAAGTAGAGCGTGCTGTAGATAGGACTGGGGTCCTCCTTATTGGAGTCATCTTTCCTAAACCAAGTGAATGACACAGTGGCCAACATAACTCAGAGTGCTGTTGACATTACAGTTCCAGTAGCTGATCCCAGTGGTGCAGCCGTGGAGATAATGGATTGCAGATCATTGCTGGCACAAGGAGAGGTCCGAGCAGGCTCTTGCTGTTTCCTAGGCTTTAAAAAATCAGAACATCCCAATGCAGCCACAAATCGTATTGCTGCGAGACACACCGTGAGCTGGGGACGCAAAGAAGTCTCTCTGCAGCTGTCGTTAAACTTGTAAATGGATGGTTTTTTTTCTCCTGTTGGGACTCAGCTGCTTTAGTAGCCATCAATTTTTTATTCAAGTATGAGTTTCATGACAGTCAAGAATTCACCTGGCACCTGGACTCCATGCCCGACTCCATCCCTAGCTCTCTGCTGAACCATAACATTACAGTATGTATTGTGTGGCCCTTGTATAAGCTCTGTCCCAAACAGCACAACTTCAAAGAAAATTATTTGTTACTTATACTGGGCTGGAGAGGGAAAAAAGAGCAGATTCATGTTCGGAAAGCACTTACTTTTAGAATGAATTAGCTGGACAACTGTTTTCCCTTCCCACCCAACCTCTGTATATCCTGCTGTTGGGCCTCTTGGTCTGAACTCTGATACATATTCTGCTGGGTTCTAGAGCTGCTGATTCAATCACTGATTATGTTGTTATGATGCTTGGCGGGGGCTCAAATGGTGCCTGGAAAGATCTGTATCAAGAAGTGTGAGGTCTCTCTTCCCATGCCTGAACTTAACATTGTGTTGTTGTCTCATGGGCATGTCACCTGCCGTGGGGATTAGAGGTGGCAGGCATGTTCTCTGCTCCCCCACAGCTCAGCCTTTGGGCAGGAAGGCTCATTCCTGGTTTTTTTTTTTTGAGGGGGGGGAGATTATAATCACAGAATCATAGAGTAGTTTGGGCTGGAAGAAACATTTCCAGGTCATCTAGTCCAGCCCCCTGCAATGATCAGGGACACCTCCCACTGGGGCAGGTTGCTCAAAGCCCTGTCCAACCTGGCCTTGAATGTGTTGGAGGGTGGGACATCCACCACCTCTCTGGGCAACCTGTGCCAGTGCCTCACCACCCTCAGTGTAAAAGAACTTCTTTGTTATATCTAACCTTAATCAACCCTCTTTCAATTTAAAACCACTCTCCTTTGTCCTATTGCAACAGGCCCTACTAAAAAGGTTGTCCCCATCTTTTTTATAGGCTCCCTTTGAGCACTGGAAGGCTGCAGTAACGTCTTCCTGGGGCCTTCTCTTCTCCAGGCTGCACAACCTCCCCTGTCCTCACAGGAGAGGTGTTCCACCCCTCTGATCAGGTTCATGGCCTCTCCAGACCCAGAGTATATTATGTGTAGTTTAGTCCTGGAGCAGAGCCCCCTGAAAGCGGTGGGTAACAGCAGGAACCCGGCAAGTTTTGTAGGTACTGAGCCAACATCTATTGCCTGATCTCAAACTGCAACTAAAGCTGGTCTCCTCTGAGTCAGAGCCTCTCCTACGTGAGCAGCCTTTGCTTTACTTTCCACTGCTGGGCTCGTGCTGGCTCTCTTCTGTGTGAAGTGCCATCTGCTGAAGTCCCTGGTTGGCACAAAGTGCCGGTGAGATGAGGTCTGAGTGCTGGGAGCTGATCTCAGCTGGGCAGTATTTAGTGTGCTACAAAGCAGATGAAGGGGGTCACTTAAGACAAGAACTGCAGGGGTAGAGCTGTTTCCCAACACTTGCTGCTAAAGGAGGACTTTGGTTTCCGACCAGAAAGAGCGAGTGAGGCAGGTTTTGAAAAGGCCTTGGCACTGGGCTCACCACTGCTTTTGAAGTGACTTCAGTGCAGCCTCAGAATTCCCACACGAGGGTGGTGGTCTGCTGTCACTGCTGGTTGAAGGTGGGTTTATAACCTCATTCCCTCTAACAAGTGACACTGCCTCAATTACAGCCAAAACAACCTCACAATATTGTCTTTCTATTTCTTTTCCCCATTCTTTAGTGCTAATACCAATGGTGAGTCCTGCCAGGCCACTACCATTCAGCAGTCACAGCTCACGAGCTGCATCAACCTTTTGCTCTAGTGCTCCTAATTAAGCAATTTTAATGACAGGATTTAATGTTTTACAGAGTCTAAATGAAGTGGAAAAAATATGAACTGATTTTTTTTCTTTCCAGCACAAGATTTTGATCAGATAATTTAACCTCTGGGTGAAATGGAACTAGATGCCTTTATGCATAGGTGGTTTTCTCTGCAAAAGCTGTACTTCATGTAGATCTCTGCATTAATAGAGTTACTGCTTGGCTTTGGGCAATTGTTCTGAAGGTTTCTGCCCTTTTGTTATCAGTAACAAAACCCCAAAGCCTTTTGAAACCCAATAACTTGTGACCAGCTTAATGCCAATTGCGTCGCATGTTAGTAAAGCAAAAATTAAAGCTTGTGAAAACAACTGCTCAGACTCGTTTTCCAACAGCAACACGGATTTGTATCCTTTTAAACTGTTTAAATAAGACTTATTTTTCTTTGGGTGCTGTTCAGCTCTAATTCTAGGGATGTGCACGGGAGTGAAAACGGTCACTCCTTTGAGAGCAATCTCGTGTCTGAATTGGAACTACTTGGATATATAATTAAGAGACGTAATTATTTTATATAGGATACACGCAGAATTATAATAATCAGTCCTTTCTAAGGAAGAGAAAGCCAGTATGACAGGAAAGTTATGTTTAGTAATGTAATGAGTGCCTTTTTGACAGAAATGGCACTGTTAAATTTGGGGTTGTGCGGCTCAGTGGAATTCACCCTCGCACAAGGTGTTTTCAATTCTGCAAGGGAAGGGCTGCTTCAAATAATTATGTCTCTGATGGTATTGTATATCATAATCACTTCCAAAAGTCTTATTTGATGCAAAGCTGGAGAGAAGTGAGCTGTTTGGTGCAGTACTGGATTTTTTTTTTGTTGTTTTACTTTAGTATGTCTGAAGTGAATATTAAGTTAGGCAGAGAGGTAGAGCTGGGGCAGCCTGGGGAGCTGCAGATGAGGCAGAGTATTGTTTCCCATGTATTTATAATAATGAGAGATTCTGGAGGGAAGATAAGCAATATTACATATACTGGGAAGAAAGATTGGTTCAGATCCATTATATAAATAAATAAAAGTTCCTTTTACCTGTAATCTGCAGATAGCACATAAATTAACTGCAGCAGGAGGAAGAGAAGCTGTGTCCCTCCTCACTACCCACCCTGGCAGAGGCTCAGCATGGCCAGCCAAGAATCCCTGTGTTAATCAGGCATATGATTCATTCTTCCTCATTTTTAGGTTGATCAGTTGAGACCTCGTTGCCTTTTTTCTTCCAAGAACGACCTGCTACAAAGCAGGCTGCTCTGACCAAGTTTGTTCTGACCACCAAATAACAGCAAGTTGCTCTAGTGTGGGGAGTGTGTGCTTGGGGGATGTCTTGACTCATTTAGAGTGAAATACCCTTGATTAAAATAGGTTAATAGTGCTTCTGTGCATGTCTTGCTTCATAACTCGTGTGTTAGCTCCGGCGTTCAAAAAGATGAATTTGGGCCAGCAGGAGTTACAAAAAAAACCCCACAAAAAATAGGAGAGAAAATGAGCTGGAAGTGAAATACAAATGTCCTTATTTAGTACAAAAGGATTCAGCTCGCTGTTGGCTTTGTTTTCACCAGATTCACGCTTCGCTTGACAAAGCAACAGAAGAAATTTAAATTGTTGGGAAATGCGTGAAAATCTGTAATACAACAGGAGGTAGCAGCTTGTGAAACTTTTCTTCTAGTGTTTATAGCAGGCAGCAGCCCACACTGGGAGCTTGGGAGTTTCCTTTGTTTCAAAACTTAACGAATATATATGTATTTACCATGCCAAAAGTAAGCAAAGAGCCACACTGAAAAATCACTCCGAGGCTCAGGTGTTTGTATAAGATAGACACTGCTTTGGAGATTTCTTTTGGATAAATGTTTGCCAGATGTACTATAACAAGGTGAAGGGATGCAATTTGGCCACTGCTTTCCCAGTGCATCCTGGAATGGGGACTCAGACCCTCTCTCCATGCCTCTTGGCCATCCTCTGCAGCCATCCCTCCTTTTCCCATTATAAGGCTCCCTGGTTTCCCCCATGAGCGTGGAAGGGGCCCCAAGAACAATCTCCTCATAAGCCCACCACCAAGTCTTTGGGATTTGCTACCTATGAATTACCCATTGTGGAGTGGGAAGGGGAGCTAGGAAAACTCATTTTTGTAGAGATTTTTGAAGTTTCCATTGCTTTCCTTAGAGAACAGGTTAGAGGTAAGTTTGGGATGTATTTTCAGTCAGGCTGGGGCTTCTGTATTAGTTTTGGATAAGACATGAATGTGGAATTTGAGCCCAGCTCATTACAAATGAGTTAATGAGGTAATGAACATGGCACAGGGTTCAGCTCCATTGTCTCTGTCTCTCCTTATCCCAACAAACACGTACTGTGTATGTGCTCTGTGTGTGGCTTCTTTATTTTAGAGGCCATTTCCTTATACAATCATTTATCTCTTCCTTGGATGCTATTCCTAGGGCAGGACATGATCATGAACTCTTTGTGAGATCTTTTCTGCTGATGGTTGTAGCAGTACAGGTGAGTTTGCTGTGACAAGAAATAAATCATATAGTCCTGACAGAGGACAGTTATTTTTATTTTCTTATAACCCCTCTATTTTGCCCTGTATTTTTCACCATCTCTGCTGTGAAATGTTTTAAGAATTGTCAGGCTGAGAGAAAAGCAGGGGGTACCTTCCATATGCCTCAGCTCTGTGTGTCTGTTGAGGAGTGACTCAACAGCAGCATCTCTTCGGAAAGAATATCTAAAATCAAGGCAGGATGAAGCAGATTAGCTAAAAAAAAATAAGAATCAAAAGCCAGAAGTGTTTGTTTGTCTTCCCTCACCCTTTGTCAGCAGAGCTGGGGTTTGTATTCTAGTATTTATGTAGCTGAAGGGTATTAGAAAATCAGAGGTACTGTGGTGCAACACAAGGGGTTTTGTTCGCTCCTATAATCCCAGTAGGTAATTATTTTTTTTCTTTATATACTTGAGTCTTTTTAAACTTCCTTTTTTGCTATTAGTGTCATTGGTAGCTTAATAGATTTCTTGATTGTTGAGCTCTTCTTTTTGGTGCAGTATTGTTAGTCTTAGCATGCATTCAGAATGACAGGGAGCATTAAAAACAGTCATTTCAATTTGAGATATCTAGAGATAATTTTTTTTTATACCCAGTGTGTGAAAATAACTTGAACAGTAGCAGAATCATCCATTGTAAGAGAGATGATTTTACTTGTGAATCGTGTTTAAAGATAAAATCTGCCTACTTCCCGAGTCATGGATTTCCTATTTATTGCTCTGTTAAGATTAATCGGGAGCAAGACTTAATCCAGAACAAAGATGATTGAATTGTCCTTAAACAGTGATGTAGAACATTACCCAGATCTCACTTTGGTCTCGCAGTGCTGAGAAATCACAAGCGTGAGAGAGCTGCTTGTGAGTACGTTTTATGAAAAGAGATGCTTTTTACTAATTTGCTGGCTCATTAGGAAGAAAAATGCTCTGTTTTTTTATTGGAATGTAGTTGTGAGGAGGTGTAGTATGGAATGGGTTAAATCTGTGTAGTGCATTAGCCAGAAATTATTTTGGCATGCAATAAAAAGGGCTCACTCCACCTGTGAAAGCCTCTGATGGCTGTAAGTTTTACCATTAACTGAGCTGCTGCTGTGTTTGTGGAGTAGCCAGGATGGAAAATGGAGTACCTTAATGCAGCTTTGGTTCCTCTTTGGGAAGCCAGAGGAGGACAAGCTCCAACTCCCCGAGCCAGTCGGTCAGTGTGCCAGAGTGATCCACTGCTCCCCAACTGCTCACTGCCCATACAGTGGTGATAACAACAAATCCATGCTTTTAACAGTTAATGTCTTTTTTTTTTTTAATCTCTTCTTTTCCATCAGAAAGTGTGTAGAGCTATAAGGTTGTCCTAAATCTCCAGTTACAGCCTAGAATGGAGTTATGATGTCATCTGGTTTTTGCCCTTTCAGAGGGCCAAGGAGAGAGCGTGGGGAGAAGCATCTAATTCAAGGATTTCCAGGATGTAACATGGAAGCTTGGCAGCCCCTCAGTTCATTTCATGACTCCTACCTGAGAGAGGACTGTGATCAGTGATGTTTGGGAGCTGGCACTGCATATTTCAGATGCGGGAACCACATTGAAAATAATTAAAATAAAAATAAAAAGGGTAGGGAAGCATCTTGCTGTGCAATGGCCTTGCCTTTGGGACGCTGACAGGCAACACACCATTGGCAAGCCGTTCCCTGGAGTTTAGGAGTGTATTCAAGGCCAGGAGACTTAGGGACTTATTAAGGCACTGCAGCTCCAGGCCCTGCTGTTTGCTGGCAGTCACTGAGCAGGGTAAGGAAGGCGCTGTTGGCGCCACATTTAAGGCCGTCAGGCATGTGTGTGTGCCCCTTGCAGCATCTCTCTCTTGTGGCTAGAATGATTTTGACCTTCTGAGTTAAACTTTTCCATTTAATGATATTTTCCTATTATTTGAATCCTCTTTTCTTCAGCTTATTTGCATGCGTTACATCATGTTTCATTTAGGATTTGATACGGTCAGGAGCCCGGGATAAAAGACAGTGTAATAAAAGGCTGGTTTAATCATAAAATTTTTGAGGACTGGAAGCTGCTGGGGCCAGTTGGGACCAGTCGTGGGCAAAATAAATATATTTTTGTCCGCTGTTGCAGTCTTCCTAGAGCGAAGTGGAGGTCTCTGTCTGCTTTAGGAAAACCAACTAAACCGGATCGTTCCCCTCCAGACACCTTATCTCCTGGTGTGCTGAGACTGCTCCTGCAGGGTCCTCAGCAGTGACTGCTGCCCAGCCACAGCATTCCCACCACGTGGGGACAGCCCTTGGGCAGGATTTTGTCTGCAGCATCCTGAGCTAAGTATAATTGCCAAGTGTTAATCCAGCTCGGTCGTTTAAAGCAAGACTGTAATCATAGTTATTGGGTTTGGGATTAAATACCCTTTTTTCTAATGTTCTTGTCAGGTTTAGTGAAGTGGCTGTAGAGGTGACTGTGTTCTGGTTGGAGACATGGGCATGAGTGGAGCAGGGCTGCATGTCTTGAGGTTCCCCTCCCCTCTCCATCCTTGCTGCCTCAAGAAACAGTCATTTGCTGTAAAGTCAGGTTTGCAGCTTTGATTGAAAATGACTGTGCAAAACCCCATCAAAGCCGCGCACGCCACAGAGTCATTTAAAATAAAAGAGAAAAAAAAAAGAATAAATCTAAAAGGCACCTTGGAGTGTGTGAGCACCCTAGGATGCCAGGGGCCATTGCCTGTGGTTTGCTGGTGTCCCCAGGCAGGACCTAGAAAATCTCTGTCTACCCAAAGAGCTCCGAAAAAAGGGCAGAAAGAGAGAAAGAGTGGAATTGCTCACTGACGCTTGGGATGATTATTAAATGCTGGCCCACTGCCTGATGGCTGTCACGGGTTTGCAGAAGTGAGACAGATCTGGGAGAGGCAGCTGCAGTTGTGTAGCTGGGAAGTCGGGCTTTTAATTGCTAATTAAAGTTACCGTTTGCATTTGGGGTTTTCCTTTTCAAAGGACATCATACTCCACAAGAAACCACGAGCGCTGTGTATTTATAGCACAACCAAACTGGCAACCTCTCTTGCTGCTTTGTGGTACATCTGTATTTCACCTATTGCCTACTTTTGCTTTCCCATCTGTATTTTTTATGACTTCTGTCCTGACAGCCCTTGTTCTCCTAGTCCTTGACTCCCTTCCCGTGCAGACACACGATCCCATAATGTTTTCCTTTTTGTCTTTATAAACAATAGGCAAGCAGTCTGATAGCGTAAGTCCAAAGTCAAGGGAGCTTTGCAGATTCAGCTTGACAGCTCCGCTCTGAATTATTTAAAAGCCATAAACAAAAGAAAGCCCATCTACAGCTTCAGATGACTTCTCCTCCAGTATTGTGGAGCGTGCTTGGTAGGCAAATCCCACTAATTTTGCCCATTTAAATCTATGGGATTTATTGGAATATCAAAAAACAACTAGAATTCAGGGGCTGCCTCATGGTATTCCTTAGGGGAGGGTAAGTTGTAGGGAGGTGAATGAGCAAGTTGAGAAGAAGGGAAGTTGGAAGGTGAATGAAAGAATAGAGAATTTCTCTCTAGTATGAGTTGTGTCTCAAGTTTGGATTTTTTTTCCCCTCTCACAATCAATAAACTTGTCTAAAGACATCCTGCATTTTGCTTCTGACTTTAATCTCAGTCCTTGGTGGGTTTCGTTGTTTGTTCTTTTTACATCCTTTGTTTTCAAATCTAAAATGCTTTTCTACAGCTGAATGACCCAGTGATTTCTGACTTCTCAGGTGCATTTTAGTTGCTGGTTTCACTTGTCCTTCTGGATCAGGAGAGTTTTATATGGCTGGGATTAGGGAAGCAGGCAGCAGGCACAATTGAGTCCTCTAGATGATGCCAAGTTCATTATTATCTGTTGAATAGTTCATTCTGCAGAACAAAGTAGGGAAGGTGTCATGCATTGCATTTATTGTGCTAAAGCTATAAAGCTGAACTCTCATCACTCCTAATACCTAAGGCATAGCTGTCTTCTCTTCCCACTCCCTTCTTCCCTCAGATAAGTACAATGGAGAAAGCATCAGTAGTAGCATATTAGAGACACAACTTTATATGTATCATCTGTACTCTGGATGGTTTTGTTTAATGAAGTTTTTCACCTTTTCTGTACAGTCAGACCTTATTAAAATGCAATTTACTGGACTGTCTTTCAATACCAGCCATACAATTTTGTCATCAAAGCTAATATTTTGCAGTGTGGCCTTACTTTGAAAACTGACCTGCAAAAATGGCTTTGACATATCTTCTTTCAGAGATTCCAGCGTCTTTCAGTGTACAAACCAAGGATCCCTGTCTTCCAAACAGCCTTGCAGACATGACCCAGCTACAGCCCAGTTCAGCTGACTCTTCCATACAGTTATTACAGACTCACAGAGCCAAGCCAGCTCTAAACCCTTTCTCGGCCACAGCTGTAAGGAGGTGGTTCTGCTGGCTGGGGGAGGATGCTCAGCTCTGCTGCCCCATCCTTACCTGTGCTTACCCTGTACCACAGAAACACAAGACAGTAAACTTTTTTAGCACAACCCTATGACTTGAATTTGTGCAAGGAGAAGATTTAAGTATAACTGGAATTCTACTTAGCTACTGCTCGAGAGAAAACTTGTGCTTGTGGCATGAAATGCAGTTTTGGATGCAGGTGAAGGCTCTGGCAATTTTTCTCTGCCATTCCCAAGTTTGTCAACATCTCTCCTCCTTCATCATTTCCCTGTGTGCCTTGGCTAGTGAAAATATGTGCCCACTGCACTCGGGGCGTTTTTGGAGCGGCATTTTGAGGAGACAAAGCTTCCTTCCTCCCAAGCCTGGAGGAGGCCACGTGCTCTGGTACCGCTTGCCCAGCCTTGTCTGCATTGCGGGAGGTTTCAGGTAGTGCTCCACTTGATCCTGTTATAGCATTAGCTGAATTGGATGGTGCAGGAGAGCAGCAGGTTGTGAATTCCTTCAAGATTAATGGAAACTTTTGTTTTACCTTAATTAAACTTCCATTCCTTAAATCAAAGCCCTCTTTCCCAAATGGGTGTATGTTATAAATTGCGTTAGTATAGGTATAACTTTGTGAAGCTCCTACGTTGCTAATGTTAATGTTTGTGCCTTGAGTTTTCTCTGCAAGAAACAATTTGTCACTTCTTTTATCTCACCAGGTCCTGGTGATTACACTTCTCTGGCATGTGTTGCATAGAAAATATAAGAAAAAAATACGTAAATATAGATATTTGTATAAATAATGGCTTATGCGTGTACAAGCTGGGTCACCTTGCAGGTACCCTTCCCTTTTGTGTTCTTCTGCCAAGCAGATCGTGGCCCTTTGGGTGGAAGCAGCCTCCAGGGATGAGGTATTTTTGCTTTTCTGCTGTGTTTTGCTTCCCCTCCCCTTGCTGTAGCCCTGTTTGCCCCACAGATATGTAACCCCCCAGCCTCCCTGCCTGCAGCCTCAGCTTTACATATGCTGTCATCCCCCCCTCAGCCAGCACCCTCAGTGCTGACACTTAGACCCGTGACTCCATTCCTGTTGCTGTTAAATACACTGTTCTTGGCCTAAAGAGAAATGAAGGCTTTGATTTCCACGGCTGCCAGACTTCTGGCCCGTCCAGTAACACAATTAGAAGGTTTGCAGATGCAGCGAAACCATCATCCTTCTTTTCCAGCTGGCATAAGCAAAACATTTAGAAGAGTTAATGTGTTTATTGAGCACTCGAGTCCCCCTGCAACGTTATTCCGAGACCCACTAATGCAATGGTCAGGATTTTAACATATGTCCAGAACTTTCAAAGTTGGTTGGCTTGGGATCCTGTAATATCAGGGTTTGGCTTTGGTTTGGTGGTGGGATCCCACTTAAAAATGGTAGGGTGTGTTCAAGGGATGTTATTACAGTTAAAGCATGGAAACTAAACGTCAGGATTCAGGTTGTACCTCTTTTGCATCTCTGTGTCAGGCCAGTCTTGGTAGTACCTTGGGAATAGTGTCTTTAAGAAAAGGGGGAAAAAACCTGCACAACTGCATCAGGGAGGGAGGAGTGAGAACATGTGAGAGCAACAGCTCTGCAGATCCCAAGGTCCGTGAGGAAGGAGGGGCTCCAGGTGCCAGAAAATCCTGTGCAGCCCATGGTGAAGACCGTAGGGAGGCAGCTGTGCCCCTGCAAGCCCATGGAGGTCCATGGGGAGCAGAGATCTCCCTGCAGCCCATGGAAGACCCCATGCCAGAGCAGGTGGATGCTCAAAAGAAGACTTGTGACCCTGTGGGAAGCCCACACTGGAGCAGACTCCTGGCAGGGCCTGTGGACACATGGAGGGAGGAGCCCACACTAGAGCAGGTTTGCTGTCAGGACTTGTGACCCTGTGGGGGACTCACACCGGAGCAGTTTGTGGAGGACTGTCCTGTGGGAGAGAGCCCACGACGGAGCAGGGGAAGAGTGTGAGGAGTCCTCCCCCTTAAAACTGAGGGAGAGGCAGAGATGTGATGAAATGTGACCCCCATTCCTTGTCCCTCTATGTCGCTGATGGGAAGGAGGTAGAGAAAAATCAGGCATGAAGTTGAGCCTGGGAAGAAGGGAGAGGCAGAGGGAAGGTGTTTTTAAGATTTGGTTTTGTTTCTCATTATCCAACTCTGATTTGATTAGTAATAAATTAAATTTTCCCCAAGTTAAGACTGTTTTGCCTGTGATGGTAACTGGGGAGTAATCTCTCCCTGTCCTTATCTCAACTCCAGGCCTTTTCTCTCCCCTGTTCAGTTGAGGAGGGACAGTGACAGAGCAGCTTTGTTGGGCACCTGGCCTCCATCCAGAGTCAAACCACACACTGGGTGTTGCCCAAACAGACAGCTTTCTGCCCCAAATTGGTGACAACCAACCATATAAAAGGAACAGCAGCAGAGTATGAATCCATTATCAGTTTTAAATAAATTGATTTCTTTGTTCCATCAGCCATTTTATGAGTTTCTATCAAAACTTTTCCCTCGTGCTGACCCAGCCAGCCCAGCTTGGCTCCCTTCATCATTCCTGACATCTCCAGTGATTAACCCATCCTCCTGTATTGATTGCCACCATCCTGGCTATAATGCATTAATTGTTCTTCCACCTTTGCTTTGAGAGGACAGTGTCATGTGAAGGGTTAGGGAGGTTTTTCCCAGCCTGTCCCACTAGCCAATCTGTGTTCCCACCAGTTACATGGCTGCAAGAACTTTTTCTCCAGAGATTAGTTTGTGAAATTCCCCAAGGGAATTTGGATAAGTTGTTGGAGCACCTGGGAGCTACCAGCTTTAAACCTCAGCAGTCTTTCTCCTTGCTTTTTCTCCTCAACACCTCATTGTGAACATCTGGATTAACCTTGGGTAAATCCGAGTGTGTTGCCTCGGTTTCCCCACATGTCAAAGTAGGATAATACTTTGCTACCTCACCAGGGCATTTGTTACACTTAATTAATGTTGTAATGTGTCTTTGGTTCCTCTGATAAAATGTGCAGTGCGAATGCAAAGTTGTTTTTGCTGATTGGATTGTTAATTAAATGTGCACATATAAGTGATGTATTGGCAGTAGAGAACTAAGACTTTATAATTTAAAATATTAACATCAAGGTGGTTGGGTCAATTTAAAGCCTGTATCATTCAGCTATTTAGAGACTGAAACTAATGGCACTGGGAGAGGAAGGGGAAGCAGGAACTGGGCCAGCTAATGGCTTATTTCGTGGCATTTTTATGTGGGGACTGATTTAATAACAGCATGTGAATTCTGGTGCCTGGCCCAGGGAGGCCACTGGCAGCATCAACAGTGTGCTGAGTTTCACAGAGCACAGGAGACGTGTCACCCAGCAGTGATCCCGCTTGGCCCAACTTGGAAGCCATTTGTCAGCCCTCAGAAGGAGCGTGCTCCAGTTCAGCACAGCAGCTGACGTGCAATAGCAGCTCCTGTGTATCAGGACAAAGCATGAAAGCAAGGATATCTGGGGCATGTGTGCGTCTGCAAGCTGCTGACGTGGGTCACCTCCTCCCGTTGGATGCTCCCGGCCCAGCAGCAGTTTGTTCCCAAAAAATAGCATGGGGTTGCAGTCTCTAACCATAAGGCCTCTGCCTCCTTATGTCCTTCTCTCCTCTGGGGTTTGTCTAGGCAGATGTTTCTTAGGTGGATGTGGGAATGAGCTGTAGCTGACAGCCCAGGCAGGGCCCAGAGGAACAGATGTGTCATCCTAGCTCAGAAATGAGTTCTGGGATCTAGAAGGGAAGGCAGCCCGTGGGAGCAGATACACTCGGTTGATTGGATACTGGGACCAGAAAGTAAGGTTAACAATCACCTCTTCCCTTTCTGACCCTAAGGAAGATGTGCATATGGGTGTTGGTGCCAGCATGTTGGAGGGTTGGAAAGGAAACGCTTCTATAAGCAGGATTTGTGGATTGACAAGGGCAGGAAGAGATGGGAAGAGGTACATAGTGCTGTGGAAGATGCAGTTGAAACTAGGTTTTGATGAGAAATGCCATGCAAGGAGCAATGATCTCACAAATACAAAAGGCCTGATGGATATGGGACAGATGGTCTGGGAAGGATGAAAGTGTACATGCACAAACTAGGGAATTGCTGATTCAAGTGTGAAGATTTGAAAAAGGGAACTGAGGAGTATTTGGTGCAGTTGAGCTGGAAGAGAAATCACTGACTAGGCAAAAGGAGAAGGAAGAAGAATAGAGAAGGTAAGAGGAATGAGGGAAACACATCATAAGGGGGAAGGAGGCACAAGAGAACCATCTGAACATGAAGCAGGGCTTAAGCAGGCTGGAGCTTGCCCTTCACAGTAGGGCAAAGCATGTGTTGTAAATTAAAGAAGCCCAAGGAGCTGGGACAGAATATCCTGAGTTGGAAGGGACCCACAAGTATCACAGAGTCGAGCTCCTGGCTCTGCACAGGACACCCCAGCAATCCCACCACGTGCTGGAGAGCATTCTCCAAATGCTTGTTGAGCTCTGTTAGGTTTGGGGCTGTGACCGCTTCCCTGGCAAACCTGTTCAGAACCTGAACTCTCTGGGGGAAGAACCTTTTGTCTCGGAAGTTTCCCGCCAGCACCCATTCACAGCTCCCCAGTGCAGCAGCTGGGAGCAGTGGTCCTTGCTGTGTTTTGGGACTGGGCTGTGTATCTCTCATGGAAGGCTGTGCTTATAGGGAGGGCTGCTTGTCTGTGTAATTCAGGGCAGCCTGGACCGAAAAGGCTTTTCACATTCTACTGATCTCTGTTCACAGCTCCGATCCCTGATGGTTTGCCACGGGGCTGTGCAAAATCAAAATCCAGAAGTACCAGATTTAGATCACATTTCTAAGCAATCTCATGCAGATTGGTGGCTGCTTCTCCAGATCACATACTTGGTTTCTGATGCAGGTTTGGAAGAGAGACATAAGCACTAGCAGTATTAATGATAACACTCCGGGACTCGGGTTTGCCACATACTGCACTGATGGGCAGGGCAGCCTGACCTTGGCTAAGGAGAGATTAAATACATCACCTTCAGCATGATGTAATGACTGACTGCAACAAACAATAGAAGAGAAAGGAGGGAAACATATTGACAGTGGGAAGGCAGGTCTTGAGCTGTGCAGTTGTTGAGTGACCTACGGCATATGTAGAATTGCCAAATGTGTATTTGGAAGTTTTAAGTATTAAGAGAATAGATCTTAAAAGCTGTTTTCACTAAACTAATGCTTAGCCATTTCCTGTGGTTTTGCAGTATTGATGTAAATGTATTTCATGTTTATGTATGCTTTTTGTAAGCTTATTGCAAGCTATATTTATGTACTGCTGCCACTTCCTTCAAGGCCTTGAGCATATTGTTTATGGGGAGCATCTGAAATCCCAGGATTTATGACCACAGGAACAAGTAACTTTAGAGACCCTGTCACAGATAAATGGGCAGTGGCACTCAATATTCCCACACGGAGAGGAGGAGAAGACTTGCCCTTTGGGGGTGGAGGGTTAATGCCAACATAATTTGTTTTTAACATGTGTCTCCCTACCTTGCCTGATGGGGAGTGTGCAACAGCTGTTAGAGCTGTGTACTTTGCCTTGCCGTAGGTACAGAATAATAAGTGTCTAACGAGATTTTCTCATCTAGAATTCTAAATAAATTAGGCGCTCATCAAAACTAGTTTTGTTCCAGAATGACTAAATTACAGAGGCAGTTGCCTGTAATGTATCAGCAGTTCCTGGAGGGGGGCTTTGCTGGCTGGCTCTCCTGCCTTTGCAGAGCTTTCTTTGCCCTCTTCACATCAGGCTCGTTGGCCTCTATTTCCACCTTGAATTCGGTGTAGAAACAAGGAGATTGATGCCTGTGTGCAGCACTGTACGTGTGGGTACTTCTATTTCCTTCTAGCCCCGTCTTCAGTTGCCTTGTTGATCTTGTTTTCTTGAGAGCTACACGCTGAAATGAAAGGTCATGCTCAGAAAAAGGGATTTCTCACTTGGCTGAGAGATAGCTTACTCCTCATTGGAGTGTGTCATTGGAGCAAGGCTTGGACTGCTCTCCTCAGGGCATCCGTGTGCTGTGAATACAGCACATAAGCTCCCAGCTACACAGCATCGTCTTGGGCTGGGTTTGGTCTGAATAGGAGTAGAACAATTCATCGTGTAAAAGACAAAAATGAGAAGACTGTTTCAGGGACCAGGGAAAGGGGATATGTTCGCTTATTGAATCGCAGCTAGAAAGCACCAGATGTGGAGGTGTCAGCAGACTTGATGAAAGAATCCCAGGTACAGAGGTGAAAGTCCGGAATTGCTGAAAAACAAGGGGAGGGATTCCAGGAGATGGTGCATTTCTACCTGTGCACGTTTCCTAGAGAGACACACTTCATCTTGTGTGGAAGCTGCAAGCTGTGTGTGATGCAGGATGTTGAAAACACTAAATTTGCTTGAAAGCTTTTTTCCCCTTTAGAGTGTGCCTGTGAATTCTGACGTCAGAAGAAACTATAGATATATATGATTGTAGGCAAGTCTTTCTACAGAAAGCGAGTCAAAGGAGTGCCATCATCTGTAAATCTGTGGGTTAACTTGTTAAGAAAATACCTCTATTATGCTGGAGGGGTATAATTGTGCAGCATTTATGAACTTAAAACCCCAAAAGATTGTGTATTTTCATCTGGATCTAGAAGGAAGCACAAGGCAAAACCTTTTTCAGATACATTGAGTTGTTGCTTTTTTCTGGGGCCCAGCTAAGCCCAAAGAGGCTTTATCTCTGTGTGTATAAAGGAATTACCTTCAGAATGAGATAAAAGTACGGTTTCTAAGGATTAAAAGACATGGTTTAGGCGTGCATGTTCCGTTCCAGGTTTAAAGCCTGAAGAGTTGGGTGTTGCTGCTCCTGAAATGTTTTGGTACAGTGTCTTTTGTATGTAAGACCTCGTTCTGTAAAGAAGTGCTTGGTTTAAAGTAATTAATTTCTGCTTGGGCCTGATGTTCACAGTACAGATAATAAATATTCCTTTAAATTTGTTCAGAAGGGATTAATGTTAGGTGAGCGTGATGGCATAGAAAGTAAATTCTGGCTCACAGGGAGATAGAGGGTTGTGCACCACTTCAACCATCCCACTGTGCCCCCTTCATTGATAAGTTGTATAACAAGAATGGGGGGAAAAAAAAAGAAAACAAAATTGGGCATGCAGCACATTGTCCTGCTGGGAAGAGATCTAATCTAGCAGTTCAGCTTTTCAAAAACCGCTTTTTTCTTTTGCATGCTGGAGGTTCATTGTGTTTCTAGGGTAGAATTTGCAATTTTCTTTCGAAAAACAAAAGCTGACTTGAGTCATACAACAACAGAAAAATAGCCAGGGATCAGGGGAATTAGAGTGAAAAGCCATTAGAATCTGCTAATTACAAGATGAAGAGCAGTTAAGCAGTGGTGGTCTGTTGGGGAACCGCTTGCACATATTTAGATGTATGAAAAGACTTCACGTGTGACTTCGATGGGAGAAGTTTTGGTTAAATACATCTCTGCAGCTCAGACCTAAAAGCCAGCACCTGAGTAATCAGTTGCCACCTTCAGTAAGAATGAGTAAATTTACTTAAACTAAGGGCTTTGTGTACCAAGAGCACTCGATTTAGTTCAACTGTATACTTTTATTCTACCCATAAATAACAGAAGACAATGGCCACTTGAACACAAGCTTTCTCACCCAGGTTATTTTCCCATGGTATCAACAACTTTGCTTAATCAGGCTCCAGCTCCTTGGAGTAAGTGTTCAGGGTTTGCTGGCAGCGAGTCTGTCTGCTTGAAAGAGAAGTGCTGACAAACCAGCCATTTGTTAGCCAAAACATCTGCTGGGGAGGGGAGGTGAGAAGTTGTTAATTTAAAATAAGATCTCTAAGAATCCTAGCTGTGAATCTGTAGAACAAACCTAGCTGAAAATCCAGAAAACTCACGCTTACCTCAGTGTTGGCTGTGCTGGAAGTTTGAGGTGAATCTCCTTTATTTGTGCAGAAAAGGGAGGGTAACAAAGAAGCATGAACTTTATGGCCTGTAATTATTTATAATATGGTGAAAGTCCCAAATAAGGTTTCCAGTCCATTGCATGAAAACGTGCAACTTGGAGACACATCCTGCTTTACCATTAGCATCTTTATAATCCTAAGGAACAACCTCTTCAGTTTTTCCTTCAGCGTGAACGTCAGAATTTGACTTTAAGGATTGATATGTGTGGGATAACAGAGGGGGAATGGTCTCATAAAGGCATATATTAAAGGGAAGAAAAATTGTCTGATTTGTGCTCATCTTGCCTGCTTCGAGCCCTTTAGGGACAGGCTGTTTGGTGTCAGGAAGGGAAGACTAAAATACTCAGCTGCGATTTTTGCACGAGCCCACTGCTGAGAGGGATGTGTAACTCCTGGAGCACTGTGGCTGCAGCCAGGCATATTTACTGGTGAAGAGGGATGGCTAGAGATGAACCTTGCAGGTACTGAGAGGCCTTGCAGGCCACAGCTTGGCTTTCCCGTGCTCTGTAGAGTTGGTCCACTTGGATATCTCCAAGGAGATGCATATGTGGCTTTAAGAGCTGCCCACCTGGGGTGACATTCATTTAGTCCATCCTCCATCAAATGGTTTCTTGCACAAAGATGTAAAGAAGGAGTGGAAGAGCTACAGCCTCAGCTGCCTTTTTTACTCCGTGATGCACTGAAGCAGCTCCAACAACTTCTCAGTTGTTCAGCCGAGTTTCCTCAAGCCTCGCGACACATCCAGAGCATTTCTGATTGTCTTAATGTTGACTGCTCTTGCATGAATACCAGCAGTCAGCCAGACTTTCCTTCTCCTCCCTTCCTTCCCAAATTGCTTCCCCAGGGCCATCCAAATACAGGGCTCATCTAGGAGGGAAGGAAATCAATGTGCTTCAAAACCCAGCTGTCACTGGGTGAATAATTCCTCCAAATGATGAATGTAGCAGGTATCTCATCTACTCAGGAAGGTCCTAAACTTGATTTTGTTTTTCTTTGCCATCCAGAATGTGCAAATTCCTTTTTTGGTGCAATCAGTGAAGTCCCTTCAAATCCTAAGGGCAAATGCTCCAAAGTTCCTATGGGTGCACCAGTCATGTTCATCCAGAAGAAACAGGGATCTGTCAGGTTCAGGACAGAGGTGCTTCTGTCTGGTCTGTCTTTGCACTTGAGACTGATTTATTTATGTATTAACCTAATGCTTACCTCCAGGTGGATATGTGTCCAGTCTGCGCAGTAACAGATTTGTGGTGGAGTCAAGGCCTTCCCATGTCAAGGAACTGCCCTTCAGACTTCCTATAATGCAGTAGGGAAAAAAGTTGGCAGATGTAGGAAGTTTTTCATAGGTCATAGCCCAGAACTGCAGCCCTGGAGCATGTTAGAGCAGTTCTGGACCCTATATTAATCCGAACATGAGAGCTGAGAGGCACCTACCTTTGCCAATTAAATAGTTAAATTCCCATGTAATGCCAAAAGACAAGAAGATGCATCCTTTTGACATCCCCAGAGCTTGTTTCTATTGGCGCAGCAGGAGCAGGACTCTTCAGCTGTCTCCCGTCAGTTTTACGGCTCTCGCTGGCTCCTTGAGATGCCGCGTTATCTCCTCGCAGGGGACTCCCCCGATCGCTCCTTATCTGCCGTGATGTGCAGAGCAGAGGTTTCCACATTTCATCAGGTGACACAGCTGGTGGCTTTCCACTAGAGTGCAACAGTACTTGAGATTAGCAGCCACACAGAACGAAATGCTGTTGCTTGCCAGGCAGTAAACTAAACCCTCATCTCTCGATTTTTGTTGTGTTGGTTCAGTTTTCTCCTGCAGTCTTGGCAAAGGCAGCTGGCTCCTCCTGCCTCTCCTGTTAAGAAGGGCTACAGGTTCAAACCACTCAAAGGAGGAGATTCATGTGTAGGAGAGTCATTTCAATAACTGATTTCTTCAGAGCAGGACTACTCAGCTGGGCTGGATCTTCACATCCCCTTTGCCTCTGCACTGGGAGTTGCTGGCTCCTGCAGGCAGCAGATTTGAGAGGGATGAGGAAGGCTGCTCTTTCAACCTAGTTGTTCTGCATAGAAGCACCAAGTAATTATGGTAGAGTAGAACACGCAGCCACAATGGCTGGTGAGACCCTGTTGTTCATGCCTCAGAGATACAGATGCCCACAGTGGTGTGGTTTGGGAATAGGCATTCTTCCAGTTGAGCAGTGATGGTGGTTTTCTTTTGAGGCCATGGTGACTCCATTCATACATGTCCTGGCAAAAAAAATTGGTTTAACGTGCACACAGCTGTCACGAGTCACAAACCTACAGGTCTGAACAACTTCACAACTTCCTTAGGTGTTTACATGTTGAGTATATTGACTGTTTTACAGGCAACACAAACGGAAGCGAATTGTTTCTTTGGAGGATTAAAAATGAATTACTTAGCTGTGTTTCTGGAGAAGCTTTAACAAGCAAGTCACTGTTTGTTCGATGACAGATTTGGTGCTAATTTTGCTGCTGTCTGCTCCTGTTTGCATCTCGTGGTTGTGGATGAAAGCAGCAGACTGGTGATTAGCTCAGACCCTGCTGAAAGAAAACAACACCCAGTGGCTTCTGAAGAACAAGGGAGTGAGAGTATATTACCCTCTGGCATTTTTATTTTATTTAGCAGGTAAAACTGTTCATTGAACCAGAGTTCATTTACAGTGGCACCCCAGCAGACTACAGCAGCAGGATGAATTACCAATCACTCACAGTGCAAACAGGAATCATTCAAACCCTGCATCATCTGTAGTCAGGAGTTCAGGTCTCCTGCACTGCGCACTAGGTAGCTGCCTGTCCCTCTCCCTTGCCTCCAAAATCCTATTGGGCATCCCAGTCCCTGTTTTAGTCCCAAGTAATATTTTTATCTGAATTCCCCACAGTGGGTTTTGATTTTCATACTGTTAACCAGAAGCTGAGCAGTTCAGTGGATTAGACTCTTTTACCCACCAAATTAATGGGAATTGGAGTATATGCTTCCTTTGAGGATATACTTTTTTTTTTTTTCAGAAGCTCTCACTTGGAGGATCATTGGTGAGATAATATCAGGAGCCTTAACTAATCCTCTAATGATTGTACCAGGGTGAACAAATCTATCTATATCAATTAGCCCAGTGGTCCACCACAAGGCTACTCCTACCTGATAAGGTTTTTACACTGAAGGGGATTTTTTTCCCTTTGCCTGGAGGCTGGTGGCTGTGCAGTCGTGACTCAGCGTGTGCCCTGTTGGGGCTGTGTGGAGCTGCCTTCTCCCTTCAGAGCAGGGCATATTCTAGTCACTGATTTTATTAAAAATGCATGCGTTAAGCGATGGGATAATTACAGCAAGTTTGTCTGGGGATGGAGAGCAGCAGCAAGAGAAATTTAAGAGGTGTCTGAGAGAAGATATCAGCTGTCTTGAGAGAAAGCGGTTCACAGCGGGCACCTTGGCAGCGTACGCTGCATCTACCAGCGCAAGGACGGCTGCAGGACACCATCTGGGAGCAGTGGTGCTCCCTCAGCACCTTCAGGGCTGTTCCCAGCACCCCAGTGCTCGTGTGCTTTAGGTTTATTGGCACTATGTCGTCCCTTTGGGTTTCCCCCTGGCCGCGGGATTAAGGTTGGGGAGGGCGCGTCTGCACTGCTGGTCGCAGGAGGAACGTGGTCTGGAGAGCAGAGCGAGCCTGCCTCTCCCCCAGTTTTTGCCTGGGGGTTGCCTGACTGATGCAGCAGACCATTAATTTGCAGTTAACCAGGATATCTCCAAATGCAACTCCATCAATTGGCAGGAGGTAAATAGGTGCTGCCTCTGCTTAAAAGCGGGGCTGGAGCCCTCTGTGTTTCTTTCCTTCCAAACTGGGTGCATCTGCCATTGCTTTCTAATCTCTTCTCCTCTTTGTTTTATTTGTCTGAAACTTCTTGGCTGAGGGAGAGGTTGCTGTGGCCTCGGAGCCAGAGAGGTTTTTGTCATGGTGATTAGCTGGTTTAGTTGGGGCGCTCGAGACCTTTGTCCATGTGCTGCCAAAAGATGAAAATAACTATTATTATTATTAGCCCACTTCACAGGGAGGCTGTGAGGATTAGTTCATGTTTGTAAATTACTTTGGAGATTTAAAGCTCTGTACAAGCACTAAGGATTATTGCTTTCTAGTTCTTCAAGGTAGTATAACTTTTATGAAGACTTTTAGTCTCAAAAGCATCTTGGAAATAGAAAGAGTTAAATCCCTTTGAAATTAGATATACTTCTAATGTTTAAGATAAAAATAACTGCTTCTTCTCTGCTGCTTCTTCCAAAAAAAAAAAAAAAAAAAAGGAAAAAAAAAAAAAAAGGCAGTGGCAGGTTGTGATAGTGCCTCTTCTTTTTTTTTTTTCCAGGAGTCCAATGTGCTGAGGGCTGCTAACAGTCAGGGTACAATTAAGGTAAGTTATTTTATTCATCTCCCCTTTAAACACTTGAATCTGTTGATAGTAAAGAGCAAGGTCAGAGAAACCAGGCTGCCAGGAGAAACCATTAGAGGAGGTGATCCCAGCTGTGGAGGTTTGTAATTTAAATGATGTATTTGCCTCTGGCACACACTGGAGCGAGCAAAGAGTGCACCAGCAATGAAACCAGTTACAGTGAGGTGTGGAAGAGCTGCTGGTGTCCATCCAGCCCCCACCACTGCTCCCTGGGGTCCTGGCAGCAGCACCTCTCTAGGCTCGTGCTGCTCCCTGTGGCAGCAGAGGCTGAGTGTTCACTCACCACGTTAACCAGAGCCCATCCTCTGGCTGCTGCAGGTGCAGTGGGGCTGAAAGCTTTGCTCCTGATGTGGAGCCAGCTGGAGCAGGGCTGGGATGAGCAGGGATGCTCCCTGTCTTTGCTTGCTCCGGTGCCCAGACAGGCAGTGACAGAGCAGCTGCCGGCGCGGGGTTCTGTGAAAGCAACAGCCTTGCCCCTGCACCGACACACCAGCGCCGTGCCAGGTTTGCAGCACTTGGATTGTCTCCTGGAGTGTCCAGTGTATTTCTATCCGTGAAATGTCAAGTGGTATGGAAAAGACTGTCCTTCTTTATATGTCCAACAGCCAAGCAAAACCAGTACCCAAGCCAGTACCGAACTCAGCCCAAAACCAGAACCTTACCCCAGACTCTGCACAGCAGCACTGACCTCCGCCGTGCTTTGGAGGCTTGGTGGTTATTACCATAAGTTCATAGCCCGGAGCCACAGGCTGCAATTCTGTAGCTGATGATAAAGGGATTTACTTGCTGCTTGCAAAGTTACACACTGCTTTGTCACTCATGAGCCTGAGGTCCTCATCGTGATTGTCCCTTGCATCCCTGTTTCAATAGCAGCTCTCTGGAGCCAGACCAGGGTTGCTGGTCTGAACCATCCTGAAAAAAAAATCACCAAAAAAACAGGAATGGGAAGAGACCCAAATGGTCTGTGCTTGACTGTGCATCAGGGTTTATTTTTTTCCCCCTTTTTAGACCATGAGTGGCTCTGTTACTCCTGCTGTGCAGCATGTGATGCTGTGGTCTCTTATTTATAGGGAATTTATTTATTTATCAGATTTGGAAATTGGTTGGTGATTAATTTGGTCACTTCCTCCTTAGTAAAAAGGACAAAATGCACATTCGCTTTTGATATTTTGAAGTGAATCCAGCAACAAGATCAGTGATTAGAGAGGAGAGGTTTTGCTCATGCACTTGGCTTTTTAATGAGAAAAGGTAGACAGAGCAATGCACAAACAGCCAGGGCTGTCAGAACTCTGGTATCTCCATTTGCCTTTGGCAGCACGCAGTGGGATGGGCTGGGAAAGGCCTGGGTTTGCACAAACCCACGCCAGTGGGGGGGGAAGGTGCCATCCTGCACATTTCCCATGAGCTCTGGAGCTTTCCCCATAAAGCCAAACCAGGTTCAGACAGACCGTGGCAGCCCCACAGTCACTCTTGTGCCGCCTCCAGGCCGTGCCTTCGGAGGCTGCTGCTCCATCCCAGCCTGGAAAAGGGAAGTGTGAGCACAGTGGGCTGGGAGGACAAAAGCTGATCTCCGTTACGAGATTTCCAAGAGCCATTTGATTGGGATGAGGGGAAATGAGGCAACTGTGAATGGTTTTGCTTCATGCCTAATTTATCATCACACAAGCAGACATCAAAATTGGGATTCTTGCCAAGTGCTTATCCCATTTGTGTGATATTATTGCATGCTGGTGAATAAAGGGTAAGGGGTGGAGACGGAAGGGTCAGTCCTGTCCTAGTGATCTATATGCTGATGTAGGAAATAATGAATGTCATAAATTCCTTTTCTAAATGTCTTGTCTTCCCTACTAATCAGGTACTGGAGCTGGTATGAAGGGGTTTCTCTCAAGGCATGAGGTACTTGGTTCTGCTGATATGCTACAGTATTCATCTGGGATCCTCAGTGGGACAAGAAACCAAAACCACCTTGATGTTCCTCCCCAAAACCATCATGTTTGGGTTTTTTTCCATTTATGGACTTTCTAGGACATTTTGAAACACTGGAAACATCAGTGGACTGTCTGCCATCAACATTAACTCCACAGACTTTGCTGCTGCTGCTGCTTGGTGGTATGGTTGTCTAATTTTTATGATAGAAAAACAAATTCTTTTAAATAAAAACAAAAAGGAATAATAAAATTTATTGAGCCACAAGCTGAAGCTGGAAGATTCTCTCTTGTTGCATATGGGAACAGATTTACTTGGGTAGGGAGCTTACAGGAGCACACAGGGCTGTCCTCAGTTGCACATCTCCAGTTACTTTCATCTGGACTGTTTTTCATCCCATGGCAAAAAGAAAGTCTCAGAGCCTTTCCTGGACATGCAAGCAATTCACTTTGAGATCCTGTCATGATCCAGTTCTGTTGTTCCTTTGATTTATTATTTTTTTTAGATGTTGAAAAATGTCACCCAGGTTGATACCCCTGGAGACTGAAGTCCTCTGGTCATCAAGAAGAGAAGGACACCTTGCCCTTCCTCCCTCTCCTTGTGCCCCTGCCTTGACCCAAAGGAGCAGCTCCAAAGGAGAGGTTTAAGTTGTCCTCCTGTCCGTGTGAGCCACCTGCCACCAGCAACGTGCTGAGAGGAGGGGACCCGCAGTTCCTGGGACCTGGACTGACCTCACCAAGACATTGTGGGATGAGGATCTCCCTCCCACTGACCTGGCTGTGTTTGACTGTCTCAGCTAGAGGAGGAAGCTTCTAGATCCAGTTACCAAAGCCCTGCACCACTCAACCGCCCGTGGGGTCTGGTTGTGTTTGCCCCTCTCTGCACACCGTGGAAGCCAAGTGTTCTGAATGTTGTAATGAGAGAGGGGATGGAGTTGGTTTGTAATGTGTTTCAGAGCCATGATATAAGTAGCCTTATTTTTAATGGTCATGCATACACTTAATTGTACATAATAAACCATGATGCTGAGAGTGGTTGTTGCTTTGTTGGCGGGACAGTGGGGTGGGTGAGAAGGTGCAGACGGTCCTCAGGAGCAGCAGCCGGGCTGGGCTGTCAGGATTGCTGCCAGAACTTGTCACACTAGAAAGTGGAATTGGTGGGTGTAGTGTCTTTTCCCAGCTGTGGAATACAGACAGTGATACCTGTGGGAAGTGTTTTGGTTTGCAAAAACACTCTCCCTTCATTCACTGCATTGAGTCCCCCTGGTGCCTTAGAGGCTGGGACTGGCACGGGGACTTTGCTCTCCCTGTTGGCAAAGCACAGCCCTGCTGCAATCTTGGGTATCCATCAAGGAGCCATAACAGGTCTTATGTCCTCCAGGTGTTAAAATTGTGACTCTGATCTTCCCAGGAGCATTGTGTGCTCTTCTTCCACCCTTTGGTCCCAGAGCAGGGAAGAAAAGCAAGGATGCTCTTGGAGATATATGAACAAAGAAGTGGGAATTAAGCCTTGCAGCAAAACTGGGGACAGATCCTGTCCCGGTTCAGTGCTTGTGCCTGTTTCTAGCATGGCCATGTGTTTGACTAAGAAGGATGTGGGACACACCAAAATTGCTGGTGGCTTCTGGAGAGTTGTCCAGTGGGGAGAAAAGTGATGCTCAGCTCCAAGGGAGGGGTGGCTCGCCTTCAGCTGCTGTGTGCTGGCTTGTCTCCATGATTCCTGCAGTGTCAGGGAGGCAAGAGGGAGCAGAGAGAAGAGAGCAGACTAGCTTGTGTCCTGCTCGGAAGTGCTACCTGCAGGGCTCTGTGGTATGAGTCACCCGAGTCACTGTGGCAGAAGAAAACGAAATTGGTTCCTTCTGCCTGATGGCAGCTGTCTGACGCATCCCACTGAGCACTAGCTTGATTTCCATTTTGCTGCATTTTAAGAGGATTTGGTGTGGAGTGACAGCGCGGGGCTGTGCAGAGCATCCTTCCCACCCGGCCCCCTCCAAAGGCAGGGCCAGTTCGATGATGCCTTGCCACTGCTCTTCCTGCCTCCCCAGGTTTCAGGTGTGGGTTTCCTCCAGTTTCTGCCTTGTTCATCAATGCCTACTAATTTATCTTACAAGCTGCCGTGGCTGCTGCCGTCCCCCAGCTCGGTGCCACGCTGTTGGCAGGTGACCTCAATCCTTCTCTCCCCCCCCCTCAAAGATCCTCTGTATTTTAAATTGAAATCACTCTGACAAAGCCGAGATCTTAAAAACAGAAGAAAAAGAGCAGCTGTTTTGAATGCTGTAAGGTTACTCCCTGAATTAAGCAGGGAAAGCTGTTTAACATCGGCCGCCTTTCTTTTTTCAGTTTTCATTCTGTTTCAATCAAGATAAAATGCAAATTTGGTCTCTGGCCCTAATTAGAAGCACAGCAGCTCATAAACACAAGTTGATGGCATTTTTTGTCTTCATCCCTTTGTCACAAGAGGAAATGCTCCTTATTTTAATCCCTTTAATTTTCTTTCCTTCAGGTAACTCTTCACAGTTGACATACTAAGTCGCATATAATTACTACTGTAATTTTGTTGGGTTTTTTTAAACAGCATGTGGTCAATTTTTTTTTTTTTTTTTTAATTATTCGCCTCCTCAACAAATGGTCCCTGTCAGGTTTTCAGGCTTTTTAGATGATTGAGTCTGGGAGGGATCTCCAGAGGTCTTTGGTCCAACCCCATGCCCAGAGCAGGGCTTACTGAGAGTTGGATGAGATTGCTCCAGGCCTTGGAGATGGTCACAGCTCAACTGAGCAAGGATTGGAGATTCCTAAGTCCCTCTGGAAAACCTGTTCCAGAGCTTAACTGCTCTCCTTGTGAAGATTAGTTGCAGATGGTGGGCACTTAAAAATCTTTATTCTCACTTTCTTCTTTTGAAAGAACAGGGTTACAAAGTCTTTGGCTGGAAGCTGCCCCAGAACAGTTTTGCCTCCAGTGCTCATGTCCCTGTGAGAGGTGTTGGGTGAGTCAGATTTTTCTTTGAGTAAGGGAATTTAAAACCCTGCCTGGCCAACCAGCCTCTTTAATTAATTTTAAAGCATTTAATAGAAGAGTGGGAGGAACATGCTTCAGTGCTAAAAAGAAGCCCGGTGCTGGAGGGAATCGAAAATGATGGTCAAGGGGAAATTTAAATTAATATCAACATGTCAGGGCTCTTCAGCAGTGAGTGGGGCCAGCTGCTAATGCCAGCGTTCAACCCCAGTGCTGGAGCCTTGTTTGTTTAGGGTAATTTTGTTTGACTATGGAAGGTCATAATGACATCAGCAGATAATTGGGAAAGCAAATCTAACTCCTCCCTTGCTCCAAAGTCCTCTCCCCTTTCTCACTGCTTTTCTGGAGGCCAGAAATACCCAGCAAGGACCTGCAGTGGTCCAGGGGCGAAGTAGAACCTTCACTGTGACGTTTGCCTTGAAGAAACCATCTTGTGTGCCAGCAGTGGTGTTAACCCTGGCGTCCTGCTGGGCATCCAGACGTGGTGCTTGCACCCTGCCTCCTGCCAGCCCTCACCACTGCCAGCAAAGATTGTTCCTTGAGGCCAAACACATGGGGATGTTCCTTGCCTGATTTCCAAGAGGGATTTTTCTTCCCCTCAGCAGTGTGGAGACTGTGTGCTGTGCTTGGTCCTGGGTGGAATGCTCTTACAGAGACCCCACAGGAGATTGGGAACTGTCACCTGCTCTAAACATTGAGGAGATGAGGGGTTTGGCTGGTGGGAAGGTGTGCTTGAGACCATAGGGATCCATGAATTAAAGCAGCATCTGTGGCATAAGGACCAGAGCCCGCATCTGTCTCCTGGAGAGACACCTGTAGCCCTACAGGAGTCCCCACAACCTCCTGATAACCATCATCACATGGTTTGCTTTGATTTTCCTTCCAGAGCAAGCCGAAAATGGGTTCTTCAAGTGAGGTTCATCTCATCCTTGTCTTAGGTCAGCTACAAGGCAGCATTTGTGTATTCTAAGCCTTCAAAGTCTTCATAAATTAATTAAAAAGTGGTTGGTGGGGTTAAAGCAAGACAACTTCTCTGCTCTGTGTGTTAACCAGCCCTTTGAGGTGAGTCGGTCTTGCCAAAAAATTGTTTGAAAACTCTCCACCTTAACTCACACACCTTAAATCTGGTGCTGGCTGATGGCTGGCCACTGTGACTCAGCTGAGGCAGGGCAAAAACATTGGGCAGCAGGGAAGATTTCGTGTGAGGGCAAGAAAAGTGAGATTTTTGACATCTCTTAGAAATAAATGAGAAAGAAAACTAAGTATGAACTTGCCTTGACCAGTCTGCAGTGCAAGGGGGGAGGGTGGTTCCAGCTCTTGCAGGACTGCAGCATCTCACAGGGCTCCCTGCTTCATGAACCCTCAGGTGAAGGGCAGCTCCACACACCCATCACAGCCTCTTTAATCTGCCTGGAATAGCCAGTGTACACGTGTGCCTGCGACTATCAGTGGGCTGTGGTGGAAAATAGCTCAGCAGGGAGTGAGGGGGAAAAAAACAGTCTCACTTGTCACAGCTGTTTGCCCAAAGCCTCTGATCCATGCACAGAGAGACAAGTTGGTTTTATTCCTCTCCGCTCGGTGGTGGTGTCTCCCCAGTCTGTTCGGGGAGGTGTGTTAACCTCAGTGCTCTTGTTTGAGTCCCAGATTTTGGGGGTGGAGATTTGCACGGGTAGCAGAGGAGTGTGAGCTCCATAAGCATCTCTAACACCATCATCCTCCTTGAAATGCGTCCAGTGCCTCCACCCCTCCGAGGGCTGGGGAGAGCACCCTCACTTAGCCTCATAAGATCCTTTCAGGCAGCCAAGGAAAATAACTTGGAGATTTTCAGGAAAAAAGAACCCCAAAGGTAAAGGCACCTTAGGAGGTGTAATAGTATGTGACAGCTGAAACGGAGCCAGCAGCACGAGCTCCCAAACCCACGAGCACTGATGTGCCCTTGAAGCCCCAGGAGCTTTTAATTCATAAATTAGAAGTGTTCATTTAAAAGTTACCTCATCATAACTCCCTCGACATCAGGAGCTTCCCAGAGGGGGCTGACAAACACCCTGGGGCTGTGGGGAGCCACGAGCACAGTGCTGGGCTCTGATGGACCGAGCTGTGGACCTGTGAAGGCACTGGGCCATCCCATGTGTCCCCTTCTCTGGACCCTGCTGTGAGGACAGTGGAGGATGAACAGCTCCTGCTGCAGGTAAGATCCCATCCCACCACCTGTCTCTCCACTGTGAGATGTGCAGGGTTGGGAAGGGAAAACGCTCAGCAGCTCTGATTTTGTCCTCAGGGGCCTTATTTAAACAACAAGTTTGTCTTGATTACGGTGCTTAATCTGACTTGTCAAAATCCCCATAAAACAATTTAGGTATTTAACAGGGAAAACACACTCCTCTCATCCTCCTAGGTCTGAGCAGGAGCTGGTCTGAACCACCAGCTCAGCTGCTCCTGTCCCCTTACCAGTGCCCTGGGTCAGAGGGACGTGCTGGGTGTACTGCCTCCAGGGACAAACCCTCAACCCCCAGCCCAGTGCCACGGCTCGGCTACCCATAAAATAAAGAGAGTTGTTTTATAGAGTTATTTTCTTTGTTTAATTGTTACGAAAACAATTATTGAGAGCCAGCGGCTCTTTCCCGGTCCCGTGGCGACTGAAAAACATCCTGAAGCTGGCATTGATCTGTGGAGCGCAGAGCAACCCGTGACTTAATGGGGCAGGGGGAGTTGGGGCGAAGCAAAGCGGGGCTGACCCCTCAAAGTCAGCAGAGCTGACCCCTCAAAGTCAGCAGAGCTGACCCCTCAAAGTCAGCAGAGCATCACGCTCGAGCTGGTGCCAGACGGGCGCTGGGCTGGCGTGAAATGGGCCAAAGCCCAGCAGACCGCGATGGCTCAGCCCCAGGGAGGGTGGGCTGAGGGGGAAGGTAGGGGTGCAGCCACTGCTCCCCAGCTCTGCGGGGAGGAGGAGGAGAGCTGATTGCCAACCTCTTTAAGACGGGCTGAGAAATTACGGCTTCACGCTGCTGGCAAAGGGCGGGGGGCTGGGAAGGGTTTGGAGCACCGTGTCTATTTTGTGAGGTCTCAAGGAGCAGCTTATGTCTGGTGTTAGGGAAGAAGACATCCCTGTGTGTCCCAGCTCACCCAGAGCAAGGAGGAGGAGAGGGCAGCATTGATTACAACCTGTGCCCCCCCCCTCTTCTCCTGTTCAGTTTTTTCCCCATTGAAGATTAATGGGAACTCTTTGTCTTCCAACATGACTGTACCTTATGAATTCTCTGTCTCACCCTCATCCTTTAAATTATCCACATAATAAAATATGTATTCAGTGATTTCAGGTCATAATTTGATCTGCTTAGGGAAGAAAAGGAATGATAGAGAAGGGTTGCTGGCATGCTCAGCTCTCCTCCATTTATCTTTATTTATCAACTTTTTTTTTCCCCTAAAAACCTGTATGTAGCCAAGTGGTGAAAATTCTGATACCTGTGTGCTGGCTCCTTGTAGGACAAGCACCCCACCAGAGCCCCCAGCTTGGCAGGACCTGCTGAGCTGCCCTGGCTGCCCCCAACCCCCCCCTCTGTTGGCAAGGGTGATGTTTGGGGTTGTCAAAGGGCTGAGCCACCCCTGTAACTCCTGCCTTGCCCTCGCTGCTTCTGGGCTCAGTTTTATTCAGCTGTAAAATGGGCACGAATCTGCCTCCACGCAAACCCCGCCTGTGGTGGTTCCTGCAGGGAAGTGGCTCTCCAGAGACAAAGCTGGGGTGGCACAGGGAGCACCTGGGGTGTTTGACAGCAACCTGCTGTCAAAGGCAGGAGGGCACAGCCTTATCCTTAGGCACAGACATGGGGTTAAGGTTCCTTCCTTCGTGGAGCTGCTGTACAGCACTGGAGCTGCCAGAGTTTCATTTTAATACCAGATTTTAGGTCTGAACACGGGGTTTAATTATTTCACTACAGCCCTGTGACATCTAAAAAGCCTCGTGCATGGCAATAGCTGCACTTTAGAAAAACCCAGGAACCTGTGAAGTCCTGATGTCGCTGAGGGATATGGCAATTCCCACTGGAGATGGGAAGCTGCTTTTGCCCCATAGGGGTGGGAGGAAGAGGAGGAAGGAGAGGGAGCCCAGCACATGGGACACGCCCGGTGTGGTGTGTGCCAGGCACAGGGCACCCCCAAGGCTCTCCTGTGGAGGGGCAGGAGACAATTTAGTAGGGGGGAGGGAGAGGGTTTGGCCTCTTCTGCCAAGAAGGAGACCCTCCCTGCTTGGCTGCACTGAATGAGGGATTGTGCCAAGAGCACGTGACGCTTGTTTGCAACAAGTCAGGATTTAAAATCCTTGCACTTAGCCTGGTCCTTAGAGTGATGTCCCCTGGGTGCCTCTTTTCCCCGAGGCTGTTTCTGTAGCTGTGTGTCCGTCTTTGAGCCTGCAGAGCCTCTGCTGACGGGATGCAAAGCCACGGGTTTCACTGGAATGGGCTGCGGGGGTCAGCACTGCTGCCTGGGAGGCAGGGATCTGGGGGAAAGCTTCCAAAAGGAAGTTTTAAGGAGCTCCAGCACCACACATGCTCCGAGCCCCCAGAGGCTGTTTGCCTCTCGCCTCTGCTTTTAAGGGCTATTTGTTCCGGCAGCGGAGATGCTCCGCGTGGCTGGCACTGCTGAGGGACGGGAAAGGAAGGGCTCCTCACACTGATGATGCTCTAATGATGATGAAGTGTCACCATCGGCATTGCTTACCCCGGGCAGGTGGAGAGAGGGAGAAAAGCCAAACTGGTGTCACCTGCGCAGGGAAGGGACACGGCTCAGGGCACTCCTGAGCAGCAGAGGGTGGCCTTGCTGCTGCACCTCCTGCTGTGAGCGGTGGGACAGAGCGGGAGGAACGTGAAGGCAATGTCCCAAAGCACCCTGTGTGATTTACAAAGCTGGGAACTGTTGTGCTTTGCCAGGGTGCGAGAGGCTGGGCTTAGATAAACCCTCTCTTTGGTTGGCCCTGGGAGCAGGGAATGATTTCCAGCCTGCTTTGCAAGGAGGAACCTTAGCACACCAAAGAGGTCGGGCTGTGTTTTGCCAGGGGAGGAGCTGCTCTACCCCAAAGCCAGCTCTCAATCCCTGCCTGCCCAAGTTCCCTGCTCCTGCCTGCAGGACTGTGTCCCTGTCCTGCAGCTGCCACTAGTTGCTTTCCAAGCTTGTTTTGAGGCTGCAGGGTCACAGCACCCTGGCAAACCCCCCGTCACCAGGGCAGTGTGCTGCCCCACAGCCCTGCCAGCCTGTGCCCGGTGCCTCCCACTGGGGTATGAGCATCCCCACCACGGGGGTGCAGTGCCTGGGATGCTCCCCTGCCCAGGACGAGCCCTGAGGGCTGGAGACCTCTCCAGGGCTGTTCCTGGGGTCCCTGTGGGGGGAAGGCAGTGCCTGCCCTTGGTTATAATTGAAATAGATGGAATCAGGGCGGATCAACATCTAATTCCTCGCCTGGGTGAATGGAGACATATGTTTAATTTTCTGGTAATTCAGGCTGGGAGCTCACGGAAGGATCACCACTGGCAGGAGCGGCTCAGCCTCGTACACGTAGCTCTGCATGAGAGCTTCTCCCCGGGGCTGCCGGGAGAAGGAATAGGAGCCATTTCCCAAACTTTTTCTGCAGAATACCCATCGCCACACACCCCCGGGGGAAATAGCAAGGATGCCCAAAGCCCAGGGCACCGACTGCATCTCCACCCAGATTTTTTTGAGGGCTGTGCTGGGAGAGGAGCGGCGGGAGGGGAGGGATGGTAACAGCAGCAGCTCACAGCTGGACATCCCCCCAAATGGGACTGAGCAAGGAAGGGATCCTGGGGCTTTCAGGCCAGTCCAGGAGGTCTTGTTCACTGGGGAGTGCTTTTCCCCAGTACTTCAGGGATGGAAACCCCTGTGGCGTCCCCGAGGCTCAATTCCCACTGGCATCAACAAGGCAGGCTTGGGAAGCATGAGAGTGCCTGTGCTACATTGGTGGTTGTGGCCCAGAGTCCCAAAGAGCTGGAAACAGCACAAGCAAAATAGAGGGGGAAAAGGGATTTGAAATGAGCAAGGGAAAGACTTTTTCTCAATTTAGGTCTCTACTTCTTCCCAGCAGGGCCCCCAGGGACCTCTTCAGACCATCCATGCCTCATGCAAGCCACATGCATCCCTCCAGAGGAATCCCTTAGAAAACTTCTTGTGCTGGCTACAAAACAAGTGAGTTTCCCAGTTTGGGGGTGTTATGTTGCTCTGAAGTACATTTAAGAGCAAGGGAATTTGTGTGTCGCTCTTCAGCATCACCGTGGGTTTCATTAAGGACTCTCTTGGGCTGGGGTGACAGCCTCAGGCTCTGCCTGACCCTGCTTTTCCCTTGCACCTTCACTACGTGGGAACTAAAACACGTGGGTTTTACAACCAGCCACCCTGCTCTGAGACTTGGGTGAGAAACCCCTCCTTGGTGTCAAAACACCAGTTCGGGACACTGGTTGCCCCCCTGACTTGAAAGCCTGTCATCATGGCTGGGATATGAAGGAGGGCAGTGACCTCTTCTCCAGCTGGAGAAAGCTGGAGGGTGTGATCAGCTATTTCAATCTGTTGCTTGCATATGGCTTTCCTGGGTGTTTATCCGTCAGCAGGGCCCAAGGAATGTGATTTTTGTCGTGCTGGTCCATCTGTAAAGCCAAAGCTGAAATATCTCACTTTCAGCTCAGGCTGTCGCATGATAAGTCAGGGAAGTTGGCTGACGCTTCACTGGTGGCACCTGTTGGGTGTAGGTTCTCCCTGATGTCTGAGGCCACCCAAAAATCACTGCCTGCATCCTGGGAGCTGTGGGTTTCCCTCCGTGCAGATGTCTGTGCACGTAGGTGGAGCATAGGACTCCCCACACATATAAGTGGGCACTTACCTACAGAGCTGGGTATCTCATCCTTATTAATGGGCTTTACACCTCTCAGTGAGCTTCCATTTCATGGAGGTGGGAGGTAGATCAGGCAATTTACCCAAAGCGATGTGGGGAAACCGGGAAATGAAATCATATCTCCGGAGTCGTGGATACGTTCAGTGCCACCTTGTTCCTGTGACTAAGGAAGGTCTGTTTTAATGTACCAGGATGGGAGTCTCGCAGCTGAGGGAGCAGCTTGCCAGGAAAATGTCGGAGCCACCTGTCTGAATTTGTATGCAGAACTAGACAGAATTGCTCTTCTAAACTTCAGTTCACCAGCTCAGCTGGGGAAAAAAAATGCTTTCTACTGTCAACAATGTTTCTCACCGTTGAGCAAAAACCTTTTGGAGCCTTGTTACTTTGAATATTCAGCTAGGTTCTGATGTTAAAAGGAATTAGAGTGCTCCAAATATGCTAAAATACAACATTACAACCTCTCCAGCATGTTTCCTGCGATATTTTGGCCGAGTGATGGTAACCTGGTGAATTTGTCACAAATTCAGAAATGGCTTCGATGGCTCTCAACCTGCAAGGAGAGAATTCCACTGAAAATCTCTCCCAGCTGTGTTTGAGGCAGTGACCACTGGGGATGGGGGCTTGTTTCACACGTTCTTGGTGAGGTTGATCTCTGGCTGTAGAGGAGCAGTAGGGAATGCAGCTTTTGGGTCCTTTTAACCATGTACAGTAAGGATGCCTGTAAAAATACCCGCTGCCAGCTTGGCCATTTATCTTTCCACTTCCCCAGGGTCTGAGAGCTGGTTGGAGGCAACATATAATGCCAACGTGGATCTTCCTCCATCCTGCCTGGAAGGGGAGCTGCGTGTGACCCTCAGCAGGAGGCTCCTCAGCCTTCCCACTGAGGCTGTGGCTGCTGCCCTCTCCTCTCCAAGCAGCTCCATTCCCGTGTCCAGAAATCATGTAGGATTGATCCCCCCACCTCCCAGCTGAGTGAAAAGTCTCCCCCAGACCAGTGACTGCTAATTAACTACGGGGTCGGGGGGGGGAGGAGGTGTGGTCAGAAGCCAAACTTGTGGGTTCTGCCCATGCTTCTTGTGGGGGGTTACAGAATCCCAGAATGGTTTGGGTTGGAAGGGACCTTCAAAGATCACCCAGTCCCACCCCCTGCCATGGGCAGGGACACCTTCCACTATGCCAGGTTGCTCCAAGCTCCGTCCAACCTGGCCTTGGACACTTCCAGGGATCCAGGGGTAGCTGCAAGACTTCTCTGGGCAACCTGTGCCAGGGCCTCACCACCTTCAAAGGGAAGAATTTCTTCCCAAAGTTCCATCTAACCCTGCCCTCTGGCAGTGGGAAGCCATTCTCCCTTGTTCTATCACTCCACGCCCTTGTCCCAGGCCCCTCTCCAGCTCTCATAACCCCTTTAGGCACTGGAAAGTGCTCTCAGGTCTCCCTGGAGCCTTCTCTTCTTCTCCAGGCTGAACACCCCCAGCTCTCCCACCCATCCCTCACGGCGGAGGGCTTCCAGCGCTCTGACCATTTCTGTGCCCACGCTGTTTTGCATCCCAGAGCCCAGGAAGGTTGAGACCAAACTCAGTTGACTCTCACTTTTTTTTTGCATCCCATTTTCCCCTCTTTCCTCGCTCCCCTTTCCCCCTCCCCTTCTTTTCCCGTGGCCGGGCTGCCCGGGGGCCGTGTCCCGGCGGCGGGGGCGCGGGGGGGCCCGCGGGGCA
>VXAY01003978.1:176477-210439 GCA_013399855.1 Oxyruncus cristatus
CCCCACGCGCTTCCCGGCGGCGCCAGGAGGAGCCGGCCCGGCCCGGCCCGGCCCGGTGAGTGTCCCCAGCACCGCGGACAGCTCCGCGCTCGGGCTCCGGGATGCGCGTTCTGAGCCCTGCGCTCCGCGCTCCAGCTCCGCGCTCCAGCTCCGCGTTGCCTCTGAGCTCCGCGCTCCGCGATGCTGAGCTCCGCGTTGTCTCTGAGCTCCGCGTTGTCTCTGAGCTCCGCGTTGCCTCTGAGCTCCGCGCGCCGCGATGCTGAGCTCCGCGTTGTCTCTGAGCTCCGCGTTGCCTCTGAGCTCCGCGGCTCCGCGCCCCGCGCCGCTCTGCCCCGCTCCCCGCGCTCCGCTCCCCGCGCTCCGCTCCCCCGCTCATCCCATCCCCGCGGCACCGCGCCCCGTGCTCCTCGCTCTGCGTGTGTCCCCCCTATCCACCCCCGCTGCCGGGCAGGGGGCGCGGAGTTGGGCGCGGAGGGAAGAGGCGCTGGGAAGGGACCCGCGGATCCCCCGCCGCGGTGCGGCGTCTGCCCGGCCCGGCCGCGGGCGGCTGTGCGAGGGAGGAGGGCTGGGTGGGTTATTTTTTGTGGGGTGTTGAAGGCTGCCCGCACTTTCTGTAAGTTCCTTTTGTGGCTGGAATGAGGTTGAAGAAATTTGGCTCTTGGCACCTGCGTCATACGGAGACAGTTCGCGGAGGGAGGAGGCTCCTTGCTGCATCCTCGCAGGCAGCGCTGGGGGGGCTCATTCACACCCTCTCCCCGTCAAGCCCAGGCTCTCTCTCTCCTTCGCACCCCGCTCCCTCCCTTCTCCTGCCCACGACTCCCACTCCCCTCAGGGAACACCAGCATCCCCAACTCCGGGCGCCGCGGACAAGCCTGAGCAGCCTTTCCCTCCCTCCCTCACCGGCTGCCGCCTGCCCGTGGATGCTGCTGGCGGACGCGAAGCCCACCCAGGCTCTGCTGAGCCTTATCTCCGGCTTTCTGCTTCAATTCACCAAAGTTTGAACGCGGTTTTTGCCTCCTCTCCTGCCTGCTCAAGCAGCGACGGTGCCCTTCTGTAGGAGAGCTGACCCTGGAAGGGGCCGTCGGAGAGTTTTGGGCTGAAAGATGCTCCCTGAGCCTGCGCTGAGCTGCGACTTTTAAAGCCGGGGAGCGCGGAGCGCTCGCTTGGCGAGGTCACCGCTGACGGAGAGAGGTGGCCGAGCATCTGGAGGAAGGGACGGCGAGGGTGTGTCCGAGGAACACATTAATTAGGCGTGCCTCATTAGCGGTTACCTGTTACGGCTTCTGGCAGAATCCAGCTACCCGGAGAGGAGGAGAAGGCTGAGCCCAGCGAGGGGGGGAGAGGCAAGGGGTTCGCCGAGGGGCTGCGGAGCCCGGGGGGAAGAAGCATCCCCGTATCCTGCACTCCTGGCTGGAAATGGGGAGGGCCTCGCCGCTGTAAGCTCCTGCCTGTGTGTCGGCCGGGCAGCTGAGACCAGACATCCCCTCCTGCGGTGGCGTTGGGGTCTCAAGGAAGGGTCACATTTGGGGGTTGCTTTCTGCTGGCTGCATCCCGGCTTCTCGCACCCCCGTGGGACATGTCTGCCGGCAGGGAAACTGCGGCGCGGGGAGCGGGCAGGAGGAGGAGGCTGGGCGGGCAGGCAGAGGGGCCAGGGGAGTTTCTCCTGCACCTTTGGTGGAGCATGAGCCCGGCTCTTTATTTGACCGTCGGGTCTGTGCTCACAGCGATGGGGTACCGAGCCCGCGATGGGAGGCTCGGTGGGAGAGAGGGGCCACAGAGCACGGCCAGCACCTCCAGCCTGCCAGGAGGGGCAGGTCCTCCCTCCGGGCACCTGAGCAGCAAGGGGTGGTGACTCCTCAGGAGCTGGGGCTTTTAGTGGGGCCACAGGGTAGAGCTGAGCCCCGGGGTGGTATGGATCCATAGGGAGATCCATACTGCCAGGACTGGAATAAACAGTGCTGGTTTCTGGGGCTCATCGTGCTGGTGCTGGGAAGGGATTTGACTGTAAATTCTGGCAAATCAAGATGAAGAGAGGATCTGTCACCGGGCTGAGGTTGGGGTTTTCTCTGGGCTCAGCTCCTGGCGAGTGAGGTGGCTTTGCAGGCAGGGAAAGGCTGGGCTCCCCGTGTCTGTGAAGTTCCTTGTGGGGTACAGGGGTCTCAAGCCAGACCCCTGGAGAACTCCCTGCTCTGCCTTGCACCCCAAATCTGCTCAGAGGGACTCATCAGGTGGCTTTGAGCATCAGCAGGGTGAGGCTGCAGGGATGGTTCATCACTGTGGGGCAGCAGCCGTGGCGGGGGGACATGGATCTCTTACTGTTCCACAGATTGTGATGCTCCAGGCTCCCCAGTCTCCCTAAACCAGCTCAAGAACTGTGTTCAGAAGCAAAAAACAAGTCCTGGGGATCCCTTCTCTGATACAGCTGCAGCTCTGACTGCCAACAGCTTCATCCACAGCTCTCGGAAAGTAACGGGCGCCCAAACCTGCTGGGCTGGGGTGGTGCAGGGTGTCTGTGGGGCTCCCAGCCCTCTCCATGCTCCTGTTCAGCTTGTCAGAGCCCGTAGCAAATGCAACGAACGCGGAGAAAAATGCTAATTAGCAAGTACAAGCATGCAGGGTGTAAAGTAGATGTTTAACCATATTATATAAACAAACATAGAGGAGCCATAAATTAGGCGGGGGAAGAAGTCGATTCATCGATGGAACTGCCCAGGCAGAAGAGATAAAGGCAGCGTGAGGCGGCTGAGGGACGGGGACACGATGTGGCTGGCGCCTGTAATCCTCTCTCCTTTTAATTGTGCCTGTAATGAGAAACAAAATGTCAATGTTGTTAGATGCTGCTTCCATCCCTAAGGTGGTCCCAGCCAGGGGAGCAGCATCCTACAGCCAGGGTTAAAATCCCAGCAAGGGTAAAGCCTGGGACTGCTTGGATCCTCCCAGCTCTTGGGTACTGCTCTATAAGCGCAGTTTGCTGGCTGGAGTTACTGGGAGGTGGCTGCTAAATTTGATGGCATTAAGTGGTTAAAGCTCAGGACCTGTTCAACAGCGTGATTAGTTCCTGGTCTTCCATAATCCACCCTCACCGTGAGAGAAATAAGGAAATCGGGAAGGACAGGGATGAAATCAGAAAGGATAGGGACAGGAAATTAAAAAATAAAACAGAAAACATGGGGCAGGTTTGGCAGGTGCCATTTGTCTCTCCCGTGGTCTGGAAGGGATTTTCCCCTCAGCACTGTCTCACATCTCCCAAGGCAGGTCCAGCCTCCTTTACCGAAGTGCCCGAAAGGAATCCCGGGATGCCCCGCACCACTTCAGCTGACCTTTAGCTAAAGATTTTCCCCACGGGCTGCCTCTGCTCCCACAGCCCCAAGGGCAGCTGCTTTAGCTGGGTTCCATGGGGCTTGAAAGGGCCTCTCCCCTCCACCTCTCTGCTATCTCCTGGCCAAAGGAGAGAGTCAGAGTGTGGGTGAGAGAGCCCCTTCCCACTAGAGCAGCAGCATCCCTGTGCTGGTTAACTGATGATGGTATTCCCTGAAATAGCCCCAACGTTTGCAGTAGTTGGACTGATCCAGCCCAGGGATGGGCAGCTGGAGCTGGCAACTGGCCTGTTGAGACATCCCATTCCCAGTCACCACTTGGCCTCCATATCTGCTTGGGGAGTTTTCCAAGCGAATTAGTATTCAAAGGAACGTCCTTCCTTGCCAAAATCCCAGCACCGAGCCTCCCATCCACAGGCTGCCACGGGGAGCTAGGACCCCCTCTCCTCCTGCACCTTCCTATTTCCCCCAGCTTGTTGTCTTCACCTCGGAGCTTGATTTTATTTTCCCTTTATAATTACCCATCACAATGTCTCCCTGCAGCTCCTTGATGAGTCCCAAGGTAATTGTTTGGTTCTGCTTTTTTTTTTTCCCCCCACCTCTATTTTCCTTGATGCTTTGCAATGTCAAAGCCCGGTATTTCCATAATTTCCCCCTGGTAAAACATCCGCAGGGCAGGAGCCCTGGCAAGAGGCAGGCAGCGAAGCCGGCAGCTGCCTTGCCTGTCTCCTGGCTTCCACCAGCTGCCTTCAGCTTTTCATGAGCCACCATGGCTTAGTGCATCCTGCTGGCATGTAGGCATCCGAGCTGGCAAAGTTTTGGAAAAGATGGGGCAGGCGGAGGTGTCACGGCTGTGGGATGTCACACGTCCCCTCTCCTCCTCCCCGGGGCTGTGGGGTTTGGTACCATCCATGGCTGGTTGCCGCCAGACTTGCTGGTCCCAGGGACACTGAATGCTGTGCCTATGCTCCCTGGGGTGTCTGAGGGTCCCCCCAGAACCCCCAGCGAAAGGACAGCAGAGGTGGTGTGGGCTCGCTGAGGTCCCTGTCTCCAAGAGGTCTGGGGAACAGACACCTTCATCTGAACATTTTTCTTCTGAATTACTTTCTGGCGGCAACTTGACCCAGGACATTCTAGAACCCGCCCCAGCTACCACCTCACACGCCTCCCTGCTGCTCTCTAGGATTTTATTCCTAAATAAAGGGGGTTTTGGAAGGCATTTCTGCTCCCCATCTCTTTCCCCAGGGTGGGCAGAGCCCCAGGACTCGTCCTCCCCAGCAAGTCACCACAGGAAGATGAGGTTTGGAGCCTCCTACTAGCATGTGGTGGAAGTGAAGTGCTTGTAGCTACTACAAGTGTAGGAATGTCCTTTGGTAACACTGGCTGTTCCCCAGGAGGGAGGTCTGGTGGAGGTGAGGGGTTGTGTCTCTCCTTCCCCTCTACTCATGAGAAGCATCACAGGAGGGAGAAATTATTTCAGCTCTTCATCCCCAGGGCAGTTCCCTGCTCTTCATCTCACTCATTTGGGAAGATGATCCCACTTAAGATTCATGCAGGGCTGCAGGCTGGGGATAGGGCTGGAGAGGTGCCCGGGGAGCAGAGATGCTCCAGTGGGTGCTGGCTCTCCCTCAGAAGTGCAAATACCCTCCCCAGAGGAAGGAAAACAGCCTTGCCCTGCCTGCCCAGCATCATGGGACGTGTGGCAATGTCCCAGGGGAAAGCTGCTCCCTTTGCATTAGCTGGAGCACATGGCTGGCTGCTGTAATTACTCCTCCTTGGCCTGGCTGCCTGGGATTTGAAAATTGATTGCTGAGTCGATACCGATGCGTTTGGGCCACGCTGGGCTGCCGGAGGCGGGAGGCAGGCGCTGGGGGACGGCTGCCCCCACCAACAGCCAGCATGGGAAAGGCTGGGCTTTGCCTTTCCAGCTCATGGCAAGCAGGGAAAGTGACCCCTGAGCTCTGCCTGCGCCAAACCCGGCCAGCATCGCGCTGGAGCCGCGCGGTGGGTGCAGGATGGATGAGCTGCAGGAGGAGCAAAGCCTGAGTCACACAGCCCCTCGTGGTGCCCACCCTTGGAGCTCAACGCCCTCCATTGTGCTCCTAGAGCATCATCTCCAACAGGGAAATGTTTCCTGGAGAAGCTCTTGAGCAGTTTCTCTGATGGCTTCCTTCCTTTCGGCTGAAATCATGTTAATCGGCAGAAATCTCTGACAACGTGAATTCCTAAAGTGCATTGTTTGTTTTTCCTTATTTTTTGGGTTGGATGAGTCCTCTAATCCCCATGGGGTTTTGCAGCCTTGCCTGGTTGAGCACCAGAGAAGGGAATAACTGCTGTTGGTGAAGCGCATCCATGTCCCTGCTACACGATGTGGGGACAAGCAGGGAGCTCCTCCGGAGGCGGTTTCGGCCGCTCCCACCGCAGGCGGCTCAGCTTCCCCATGGAGAGAGTGCAGCTGGTAATTAAAGCACAGATTGATTTGCTTCGATCTGGGCCTTATCCCCCGGGGAAGTGAGGGGCTCCCCAAGGGGACACGCTGGCACTAACAGGACATGGTGTTTGTTGTGGGGGATCAGTGCCCTGTCTGGTCCTGCCTGGCTCTGCCCGTCCCTGCCCGTGGCCAGGGCCCCTCACGTCATGCCTGTGTTGCTTCTACTTGCGTGGAGACTTGAATGAAAATCCCTCTGCAAAGCATCAGCATTAAAGTTGTCTTTAATTACACAGTTAATTTATTATGTAGCAGTAGTAACAATGTAAACCAGGCAAACGGCTGGGAGATAGCACGCCGAGAATTGCCTCATTTGGTAAATAATTCCAACTTAAGTAATTATTTCCTGCGAGGGGGACGATGCGGGAGCACCCTGGGGACTCTTCTGGCCGCAGGAGGGAAGAACTGGTCGTGTAATTCCTCATTAATTGCTCCACGCTGTCGTTGCCTCTTCCCCACACCTTCCCCACCCCGCGATGAACGATGGGGCTCGAGGGGCTGCCTTTGGTGCTGCCCATGGATGCTGCTGGATCCAGCCTGGCAGCATTCCTGGTTGGTTTTCCTTCGGGTCGTTTTGGGGTTTTTTATCTCCCCGATTTTCCCCCATCTGCCTGTCACGTTATTAAGGCAGCACCCCCTTTCGCCAGCCCTGCTTCGTGAACCCTGATTGCAGCGGGACACTGGTTACCGTGCAGGACTCTGCCCCGCCGGGTGAGTGGCACCGGGCAATGGCTGAGCTGGAAGCGGGCGGTGCTCCAGCATCCCTGGAGCCCGGCGCTCGCGGCACTGCCGCCTGCATCCCCAGGTCCTCCAGCTGCCCAGTTTTCAGTAGAAAACATGGTTTAGACAGAGCTGCTTCATCTCTGTTTTCCCCCCTCGTCCTCCTCTCCAGCTCATCCTGCAGCCCCTCCTCCCGCGGCTCCGTCCCTGTCTCCCCCATCCCTCTCCCGCTTCGCCCACACGCTCTTCCCCACTCCGACCTTTTGTTTCCCCCGGGGCTTCATTTAAAGGCGCTATTGATGCCCTTGGGCGCTAATATGAAGAGAGTCTCTCTCCGGCTGCCCGCCGCAGATGGGGACCTCGGCTCAATCCACGTCCTGTTCTCCACCGGGGAATAACAATGAACTCGGGCGCCACAGAGAGATGGAGAAAGAGCCGCTCTGTGCTCTGGGAGACAGCCCTGTCCCCAGGGCCAAAATAACTCCACTTGTTTTATTTATCAACTCCGGGGGGACGGGGAGTGAGTGGCATACAGATGTTGGCACAGCTGGCTCTGCCAGCCCGACGTGCCTGGGACTGGTCCCGCAGCGGGGTCCTGTGTGGAGTGGGGGGATGCTCTGCAGTGTCGGGGTCTCAGCATCCCATCCAGAGCTGGAAACCCCCCTGGGGGGTGTTTTAAAACGAAAACAAGATTTGGGCTGTGGGCATCCCTACAGCTGAGCCTCAAGGAATCTCCAGCTGCCAGTATCCCACATGCCATGAATTTCTACCTTCCCCTGGGCTGGTACCCCAGTGAAGCTCACACGGAGCCTGGGACAACTCAGCATTTACCAAGCAGCTCCAGAGCCTGAAACAGGGACGGGAAGTCCTTCTTCATCGTTTGTGCACACACACAAAATGAAATGAAGGGTGATGCCAGCTGAGCTGATTTTTTTCTCATCCCCTGCTCCCTTCCTGCATGCACTCAGGCTCCCTCCCTCCTGCTCCTCACTCCCTGCGCTCCCACGAGTGAATTGGATTAGTCACCTTCTTAATTAACTGTGCCGGTGTGAGCTCTATTAGGTATTAAATGTTTGTCACAATCCAATTTAAAAAATCCATCCCAGCAGGGCAGGGTTTGGGAGGCACTGGGGGGGGTTTGCAGTTCTCACACCGGAGGCTGGCAGGCATGAAGCCAAGTGGGATTGAGGGGGCTGGTGGGGTGTAATCCCCCCACCTGCCCTCCCCACAATTCCTGCAATTCCTGGATACCCCAGAGGCTTGTTTTGCCTTTGGGAAAGGTCATCCTTGCTCTCTCAGCAAGGAAGGGGTAGACATGAAGCTGACACCCCAAGGAGAGGCAGGGGTGGCCCCATGTCAGCCCCGAGCACCCCCTGAGCCAATGTGGGTTGAAAATCAGGATAGAGCTGGTTGAAAATCCGTGATGGAGCTGTGGTATTCAGGCCCTGCCCAGCAACAGGGTGCCTGGAAGCACCGGTAAGGCTGAGCTGGGTAAACTCAGCCTTTTGGGGGGGGGGCAAGGGCTGCGTTGTTGATGTGCAAGGCTGGATGCTGTCGGGAGGGAGATACCATCAGCATCCTCAGCAGCAAAGGCAGCGTTTGTTTTGAATGAACGCCCACACTGGGGATGAATGAGGCTTACCTTCTACCTTAAAACCAACCCCGCCCCTGAGGATGGGCCTGGAGCATCTTCCTGCAGCCCTCCCGTGGTCCAGCCCCCTCCTCTGGGCCAGTGCTCCACCGGAGATGTCCCAGGCTCCCACCCCCTCGGATGCCTTCATCCCCCCTCGGCTCTTTTATCTTTTCCTCTGTCTTCTAGACCGTTTCTGATCCATAACAAACTTTCACCTCTCGCCTTAGTTCCCTTAATAGCCTCTGCAGAAGGAGTCTATTAAAGCCTGGTGGAAACTCTGAATTCATTACAGCTCCTTATGCTCGGTCACACAGCACTCTGCTGGCTCCCCTGGGTCAGGGCTCTGGTAGTTTATAACGGCCCTATGGAGCACTTGGGCTTGTTTCTTCCTGGCCCAGATTATTATTTATCATTTTTATGTCTTTGTTAATTATGTATCATTAATTATTTATTATGATAATTGAATTTGTTTTCTCCCCACACCAAATGGCAAGGCTCACTGGGCAGGGATGCTTCCCAGCATCACCCTGCGTGTGTTTTGCCATAGAGGAGGTGAACCACTGACTGGATGGGTGGGCAAAGCACCATTTTGCACAGTAAATTATATGTATTTCAGCACTTTTAGTCTAAAGAAAGTACTTCTGCAGGTACCCCGGGGGTCTCGGTGTGTATCCGTGGCCACACACCTCACCTCACCCACCCTGACGCACTCCAGGAGGGGAGAGCACGATGGGGGAGCATCGTATTTGTGGCAGTGGCAAAAAAGCTTAATCCCTTTAAATTTCTGTTTATATCGACTGTGGCTTCACAGCAAAACCACTCCCTGCAGCGACACAGGAGCTTCCCCACTGCAGGTGCTTTAGTGGCCTGTGGGGCTCCGGCCATCACACAGCACCACCTCGCCTGCTGGCCCCATCCACGGGGCTCTGGCAGCCCCCAAGCATTCTGGATTCCCAGCCTGAAACGGGAATTCTTGGGCAGGCCCAGGGAGGAGAAGCAGGATGCGATGGATCCCAATTGCAGCTGCACTGGGGCACTTGCCCGGAGAAGCAGCTGGAGGGGAATTGTCACCCATGGGTGCAGCATGGAAGAGGACAGGTGGATTTATAGGTGCCTCATCCCGTGTGTCTGCTTCAGGTGTCACATCTTACATCCAGGAGGGAGGTCTGTCCCATCTCCACTCTGAGAGAGTCCCCAGAAAGCATTCTCCTCACCAGGATGGAGGGCTGTGGCACGGAATAAGAGGGATTTTGGAGGTGTTATTGATTCCCAGAGCAAATCCTCCCCTGGAGGATTTTTTTCTTTCCAGCAATCAATGGAAATGTGTTTATCAGGAAACCGTGTTTGCCCCGGACAAGCGGTTTAGTGATGTAAACAAAGCTGGGCAGAGGGATGGGGAGGGGTTCTTGGGGGGAGAACAGATAAGGAGGGCTGGGAGAGGAGAGGCAGACATGGAAAGAACCAGGGGCAGATGAGAGGGGCTGAGATGAGGAGGGGTCCTGCCTTCCCCGTTGAAGAAAGCAGGACTAGGGGCACGCACCCACCCTGAGCTTTGCACAGCCCCCTGTCAGTGGTGCACAGGGCACTGGTGGGCAGGGGGACATCACTGCCTGTCCTGCTGGGATGTCTCCAGGCGGGCCGGGGGACACGGCTGCCTGCCCCAGTGTCATGTCTCCGGCCCATCCAGGCAACTCCTCAGGGAGCAGAAAGTTGGTTTCCTTAAATTAGCAGGAGTGCAGGCAGGGGAAGGAGCGAGGAGGGCAGGTTTCCATGGAAATGGGAGCTGGCAGGAGAGGTGGCGAAGGCAGAACAGGCAGCGTGAGCCCTGGCAGGGGTGATGCTCTGCCATGCCCCTCATTCCCGAGGGAGGGCTTCTCCCTGCAGTTTTAGGGTATTAATTGGAGCAGAAATCGCTCTCTTCGTGATGGAGACGTGCTTATCCCTGATGCTTTGGTAACAGATCTCTTCTTCTTCCTCCATAGCATCATTTATGCTGTGAGATCCTCAGGAATGACAAGAAGCGAATGCCCAGCCTCGAAATGTTGGGTTGGGAATGAGAGTAGGCAGCAGGTTTGGAAAAAAAAGAGCAGTTTCAAATGTCAGGGGAATTGGTGTGATGAGGACGTGGTTAGCGGAGGGCAGCCAGGCCAGCAGGTTAATGTGCCTACCCTTTGCAGAATGAACCGGGGGACATTTAATGACTCTAAATAGCGAGGGCTTGGGTTTTACATCTGGTCTTAAAAATGCCTGTTAAATCCCAGGTGATCTCTCACTCATCTGTATCTCAGCCTCAGTCCGTGTTTCAGCTCCCAGGTAGGAGCACTGCTGCCTTTCAGTCCTGCCCTTGCACATCTCCTTTGTTTCACAGTGTATCTGGAGAAGAAATCCTCATATGGGATCCCACAAGGGCAGAGCAAGATCCAGCTGGGAAAAACTGATTTCTGACATCGCCCAGGCCTTGTGCACGTGGGTCCTGTGCAAGCAGCAGGATGAGCATCCTGATGAGCATCACCTGGGAGCTGGGAGAGGACCACTTCTCCTCTGCCCCAGGCTGGGTAAAGCAGAGCAGAGATGGAGCTGGTTGTACCACAGAGAAGAATAAGGCATTATCCCGGGATTCCATACAGCTGGAGGAGGGGACGTGTGTGCCGTCGCTGCATCCCGCACGTCTGTGTGGTGCCACTGGCAGGATCACTCATACCCAGGTCTTGGGCAGCCTGGGTTCGGGGGGAATTGAGGAGACAGTTCGGCAGCCCACGGATGAGGATCCTTGCATTTGCAAACCCTGGCCCAGCACCAGGGACATGCTCTTCTCCCACATCCATCAGGATCTGAGGCAGGGTGGGGATGCCACCACCATGTGCAGCCAGGGACCGTGTTGCAGAGCAGTGGAGAACCTGCCAGAGACCAGAGCTGGTCCTCACCCCACAGCGCTGATTTGAAGCCACCCAGTCCCATGTGAACCTTCAAGTGCCAGGAAGCCGGGGAAGGATCCACCCACACCACCAGCGGGACAGAAGGGACCCCCCAAACCACACGCAGATGGTGCTGGCACACACGCCTCTCCTGGGCTGGGGCAAACAACCCATGGCAGCCTGGTCCTGATGGCCTTTGAACAAGCCACTGCCTGACATGAGGCCACTGAGCGCAGTGGGTTGGCACCAGGAGTTGGGTTCCACTGTGCCCGGTGCAGACAGACCTCTCCTTGAATTCAGGCACGTGGTCCACCCCATCCAGCCAGTGGGACAGTCCTCCCTTGGCTGGGACAAGGAGGGAGGGACCCTAAGGGAGCTGGGGCAGGCAGCACATCCCTGTGCTTGTGTCCAGGCTGCTCCTGCTGCTGCCAGGGAAGATGTGTGTGTGGGACCTGCGGAGTTGGCACCGAGGAGCTGCTGAGATTCGCTCCAGCATCAGCTCCCTTCCTCCTAAAATAAGTGTATTTGGGGAATGTCCTGCTGCAGAAACCAGTGGATTCATCATTACCTGCTCAGGACCAGTGCTGGGATCATAGTAAACAGGACACCAAGGGAATTAGAACAGACCTAAATCTCCAGGGTACCAATTGATCCATTAGCCAATGCCAAGCTGGAGTTGCTTTCTTTGGACTTTTTTTTTCCATCTTGAGTACTTTTTGAACACGAACCTCCACACCCGTCTGCCCAAAATGGGAAAAAATCTCAGCTTTCTTTCCACGGAGAGGCTGCGACCACCCCACTTTGTCTGTGTGCCCGGTCCCGGTAGCATCCCGCCCACAGCCATAAACCACCCTCCGGAGGGAATCTGCCTTCCTGACCCCAGGCAATTAGTATTTGCCTCTCACCCCCATGCGCTGGGGTCTTTTATCCCCTCTAAGCTTTTATCCTCTCTTGTTATCCCCTTTGGTGTCTAATCCTCCCTCAAATCCCACTAAGCCGCTGACGTGGCTGTGCCCAGACTCTGTCAGTTATCCAGGGATAAGTCCTGCATCCGAGGGTGGGATGTCTGGGATGCTATGGACCATAACAGAGCAGACTCAGGAGGGAGCACGGGCCATCGTTATTAAGCTAAAAATCAAACGTGGGGTGAAAAAACAGCTTTTTGGGGCTATTTCCTCCCAAATCCTGCAGACAGCTACAGCACAACATTCATCATCACTTGACCTTGATAAGAGCCCTCACTCCAAATGAGATCGGAGGCACCAGTGCAGCTCAGTGCTGGCTTGGGCTCCATTCCGAGTTGGGGGGCTCCCTAGGGCTCAGTGGGTGATGGGACAAGGGACACCCCAAGGGATCGCTGCACCTCCTCCAAGGCTTTGCAGAGGGCAAAGCTCTCGGCTCTTGGTTCTCCCCAGCGCTCTGGCTGCCCCAGCCCTGGGCTCAGCCTGGCAGAGGCACTGCGAACTCGTGACGCTTGTGGGTACCACCAGCTCCCTTCTCCTCCTTTCCGTTTTTTTCCTCCTGGTCGCTTGGAAATAAATGTTTCAATGCAAAGAAGGGGGGAAACAACCCCAAATCTTCCATTTATGATGTATTTATGGTGTATTTGAGATCAAAAATGCCCCGTGGTGTCCCACGCCCACGGCTGCAAGTGCCACCCCGCGGCATCACAGGCCAGCAGCGTTCACCCCTCGTTACTTGGCAATTACCCACTAATTACTGTATTCGCATTCCCCAGCCTTCCTCCCTGCAGCCCGCAGCCTCAGCCCTGTTAGGGGCAACTCGCGATTATCCCTAATGATGGTGATGCAGCTGAATGCCAAAATCCCCATTTCCCTGTAATGTGCACCGCGGCAGAGCTAAAGCCACCCGGACTTTGTGGCTGCGGGGCTCGTTACTCGTTAATTATGCTCTGGACTCACCAGGATGACAGGAGAGAGGGGAGGTGTCCTCCGGGATGGCCACGGGGGGACACAGAGCTGTGCTGGCCCCAAAGGCAGCTCGGTGGGGTTTTCCCATCCCGGGTGGAGTGTCCAGGAAGGGGACAGGCAGCATTTGCCACCAGGAGCACCCCAGTGTGGCTGAGACCTTCCAAACTCATTTCACCCCATGAGGACGCCCTGATTGTGCGGGTGCACCCCGGAGCTCCCCCAGCCGGGAAGGAGAAACCCCGAAGTGAAGAATTTAATTTAAGGTCTATTTAGGGAATTCCTTATTCAGTTTGTTCCTCATCCTGCTTGGGGAAACTGAAGCCCAGGCACCGAGCCAGGGGCTTTGGCTGCAGGGATGTGCCACTGTCACCCTCCCAGGGCAAGGCAGGAATGGGATGCATCCCGCCTTCCCTGTGCAGGAGTGGGACTCTGCCCACGGGCTGCTCCCTCATCCCCATCCTGCGAGGAATCAGGTGCCCAGCAGCCATTCCTCCACGGTGCAGGATTTGGAGAGACGTCCCTCAGGGGCCATCAGGGCCCTTGCCTGAGCTGGGCAGGCAGCAGCACTCCTGAGCCGTTCACAAGGGCCACTGCACCCCTTTGCCGAGTGGGAACTTCTTGGATTGCTTGGAATTCCCAGGCATTGCGTGGTCCTGCTATACCCCGCTGGTGAAAAGCAGGATTACTGCTAGGCAAGGGGTTGGCAGGGATGCTGAAATTCGTGGGGTTTGGGAAGGAGGGGGCTTGTGTGGGAGGATGCTTCCTCAGGCTTTTCAGGAGCAAAAAATAAAAGACAGCTCCCAGGATAGAAAATAAATGGAAAAGCCCATTGAAAGTGCCTGCTGTGGCATGAGATGCTGGTCCTGCTGGGCAAGAGACCCCTCCCTAGGAGACGGATCTATCTGGGGCATGGATGGAGGGAGGGAGGTGGGAACAAACAGAAGGAAGGGGGAAATCCCCAGCAATTACTATCCCAAGGAGAAATCAGCAGAGCTGTACACCCAATCCAGCTGTTGGACCCCCCCAAGAAGGTGCCTGCGGGGGGATCTGGATGCTTCCCTTTCCCAAAATGCTTCCAGGGCTGCAAATGCTCCAGCCCACCAGGGATGCACCATGGGCCCTCCAGCTTTTCATGCCACTTTAATGGCTCAGAGAGAAGAGCCAGAGGATTTTTATACTAAAAAAAGCTCTTTTTTTTGGAGCTGGAGGTGTGCCATTCCCAGCATGGGGACTCAGCTGGGAGCACAGGGGTGGGATTGGGGCAGCGGGGAGAAAACGAACCCCCGAAATTTCCCTTGTTTGACCCCGGCAGCGGGAGAGGTTTGGGTTTGCTCAGCACAGGTGCAGGGTTTTGGCTGAGTTGGCAGCACGTGGCTGGCAGAGGGCCCACCCCCGAGGCAGCAGCTTGGGGTTTCAGCCTCTCCCTGGGGTGAGCGCGGCAGCGGCAGCGCTAAAATAAAGTGTGACGTGATGGAGGCGTGAATCAGCAAGAGGAAAATTCCCACCACCCACAGGGAGGGAGAGGAGGTGGAAAAACCACAGGCTGGACTCTGTGAGGCAACTGTATGGGATGCAGTGGATGGGGTGGGAGGGCGAGGAAAGCCACGGAGCTGGGGTGCCGGAGCAGCCAGCGGGGTGTGGCAATGGGGTGATTGACCATTGGGGATGGTCAGCTGATGATCCTCTGGGCTTGAATTTGAGCTGCCAGAAGCTTGGGAAAGCTGCCCTGGGTACCAGTCCCAGAGCATCACTGAAACGTGAGCTCTGTTCCCAGACCCACCGTGCTCAGGTCTCGAGCATCCCCAGGGGAAAGGATGCAGGAGGTTGGGTACCGCACACGTGTTTGTCCACTGCAGGTTTCTTCATGCTCATGCACAGGGCAAAGCCTGACCCCCAAAATGGGGCAAAAAATATGTCAGGGAGGGGACAGCATCCTCGGTGGGGGGGGATGCTGTGCTCCTGCACCTCATGTTCCTGTGCCAAAATGTCTTCTGCCACCACGTCTTGGGGTGTGGAGGAGCCAGAGCTGAGGATGGCTTAGGAGAGAGGGCACAGAGATGGGGCAGCATTAGCTCACAGGTAATGCATGATGGAGGCCATAAACGAGACTGATGTGTGGGTTAAAGAGACGGAGGAAGGAGAGGCAAAGGTTAAGCATATAAATAGGTAAGGCTCTAACCAGGAGCAAAAGGTAGAGGCTGGGCAGGAGAGACAGAGAATAAAGCAAGGGCTGAGTGGCTGGAGGGCTGGATAAATGTGCAAGGGATGGGGGAATCGAGACAAAAGCCAGGTGGATAAATAAGAAGCAGAATGAGAGCAGTAGTGGGGAGCTGAGGGTCAGGGAGAGCTGGGGGTGGGGGGTGGAGGGATGGCAACGTGGCACCTGCTGTGCCAGGGCACTCAGCATCTCCGGAGGGGACAGAAATACAATCAAACCCCAGCATCTCCCAAATGCAACTCATCTCAATTCCCCTGCCAAGCACCAAGTTGCTTTATACAGCCTCCTATTTTCCCAGCTATCTGCTCAGACATTAATTTTATGGCCCGAGTCGAAAGAGCTCTTCGAAACAAAGCGAGTGGCAGCTCGGTGCTCGTTCCTGGCTGCAGCCAGGCGCCAAACCAGCCCCACGCTGCCTTCCCTGACCTTAATGAGCCCCTGGCAGGGCTGTGCTACTAACTGCATGGCCTTGCACCCCAAAAGGGTGCTCCAGAATATACATGCATGCAGGCACAGCATGCACACTGCTCCCATTACCACTGATAGTGGGGGATTTCTGCGGGCTTGAGGGTGCCAGCACTGTGGGGAACACGCTGGGATGTCCTGCTGTTGGAAAGCTGCAGAGGGGCAGAGCAAAAAGCAGAAAATCTCCCTTATCCATAGAGGCATTTTTTACACCTCATGGAGGAGCAAGCCCTTGCCGTGCTCAGCTTTGCTCTTGGCTCACTCCCCTCTCTGTGACTAGCAAGGGGATTCAGTGCTCTCTTTACAGCATGGCCGGGGTGGACAAAAAGCCCATCCTGGGTGCTGCTTTGCTCTCCCCAACAGCCACTGGGTTCCCATGCATCCCCTGGGGTTAGATGCTGATGGGGATGGGGCTCGATCACCTCGTCCCAGGGACACCCACATGGCAAGGCACCTGGCTGCAGCCGTGCCCCCTCATTATTGGAGACAAGTTTTTACAACTGCTCGGACAGAGAGTGGTTTTTTACAGCAGTTTTTACAACTTCTAGAACCACTGAGTTGCAGTTCTGGTGTCTCAAAATAGGCTGTCGTTAAAGTGTCAGGATGGCAGGTCCCTTCGGTTGTCAATTATTCATCTTTATTATATCACAGACACTCAGTGAAGGCCAGAAAGTAAAATAATCTGGATGATATAGTCCCCTTCGGAATTAGAGTTGGTAATTAGGCTGTCCTTCGTAACATGTGGGTTTGTGTCCAAGAAGTGTTGGGGATGTGGATGTTGCCAGGAGCCCTGTCCCGAGATCTGAAACTCTCTGGCTCTTGTGGGGGACCACGGGGCCGTTGCAGGAGTGTCTCCTGCACAACTTCAGCAGGGGATGCACCCCCACACACCCAAAGTTTCAGGATCTCTCTCCTTATTTGTTCCAGCTTAGGATGACTCTTGTTCGATGCCAAGATGGAGAGGACCTTGGAGCACCCGCTGGGTGCTGAGGGGACCCAACAACTGCTATGCAGGTTTTGAGAAAATTACTGAGAAAATGGGAATGACCAAAAAATAAGTAGAAAAAGGAGTATCTGAGGACTTGCCATTACTCAGAGGCTTTCCCTGGGAGCTTGCTCCATTGGGGAAGGAAGGTGCTGGTGCAGGGTACCAAACACAGGGTTTGCCCCCTGTTTCCTTCTCCTCAGTGCTCACCAGTGATGCTGCTGGGACTGTTTTCTCTGGAAACACACTGGGATGGGATTTTGCTCCATGAAAGAGCATCTCCTGTTGGCTTTCAGTGCTGCAGCATGTTCCCTTTGGGATGGATTTATCCGGCCGACACGTGAGACTTGTGACTTGGCACTTTCCTTTGGATATATTGACTCCAAGGGTCTGCTGGGATTTCTAAAAATGAAACAAAAATGAGAGATGTTAAAAAGTCACTTCGGCTGAGCCCAATCCTCTGAAAAAAAGTGGTCTGTTCAAGAGGCAAAGGACCGAATGGTATCATTTTAATTAATCCTTATCAGCATCCCCTTTATGCCCTATGACCCTTACACCTGGTCCTGGTGCCTCCTCACGGGGTGACCATGGGCAAGCACTCTATTCCTCCCCGCTCCATCCCACCCCATCCAATTCTATCCCACCCCATCCTAAGGTCCCCATCACTTGCCTCATCCTCAGGTTGTGGGGTGACTTTAGTGCTGTGTTTGCTCTGGAGCATTCAGGGTTTATTGCTATTTTTATTTTACCCCTGAATTGGGAAGGAGAAGGGACGTTTGGGGAATTGTTTTCCGTTCAGTTTTAATTCATTTTTAATCGGCTGATGGCAATGATTTGATACAGACAATCTTCCCCAACTGAGGTTAATCAGGACGGAGTGAGCCTCTCACTTGGCGTTATTTAGAGAGGCATTTTATAGAAATACTGTTAGAGAGGTTATTTAACCATATATTTGTTTTCATTGTGTACACAGCTTTTTCATGGGCTTCCCGGCATTTAATGCTGAGAGATTTTATTTATTTTTGTCATTTGGAGGAAATTCAGGCCTGCCAAAGTGCCCGGGATGGATAGCCCAGGAGGCTGCAGTAATCTGTTCAGACCATCTGGGCTCCAGCTCCCAGAGCAGCCCTGGGGGGGATGGAAAGCTTTAACAAGCCCCAGCCACATGAGCCTGGGAAAGCTGGGATATTTTTTGGAGGTGGAGAGATACCTCGATGGAGATGTGCTGGCTCCTGTTTGCCCTTGCAATGCAACACTGCTCCCAGTTCAGCATCTCCCAGAGGTGAGCAACGTTTAGTCCCTGGGGCGGGTGCTGAGGTTTGCTCTGGTGGATTAGGGGCAAAATTAGACCGGGAGATGGTGCCAGCCCCACAAAACTTGAAGTTTAAACCATGAAACAACAGAATGATCCAGCAGCCAAGCTCCAGAGCAAAGCTTTCCAGCTGGTGGAGACCGGCGAGCATCCACCTCACCTCAAAAAACATCCTCCCCGGGGCAGCAGGGGAGCAAACCCAACCCCTACAGAGCAGCTGAGCAAATATTAATTTACTCCTACAGGTAGGGCTTTACGTGGGTAATCCCGGGCCAGGCGCACATGGAAAACCACTTGTCAGCAAAGCCCCTGGGGCTGATGGTGTGCAAGGAAAGATCAGCAGCTCTTGACCCGTCGGAGACGCTCGGGGACCGCAGAGTCCCCGGCGCGGGTGGCGCCTGCGTGGGGCCGTGCTGGCTTTGGGTTCGTCTCGTTGCGAGGAGTACAGCATCTGTCTGGAGACGGTAGATTATCCCCTCGGCTGGTGTATCGCTAATGTAATTGAGCTGCAGTTAAAGACTCCCCAAGGCACTCCCTTCTCAGCCCGGCAGTTTGCAGCGTGCTCGCTGCTGAGCACAGCCCAGCGCCTCCCTCCCGGAGAACCAGCGCCCCCAGCTCCCACTCGCAACTGGTTTGCAACGAGGGGGGGTGACAAAAGCCGCTCTGCCCGGTCCAGGTCCCAGCCAGGAGGTGATGGATTACTTGCAGTCCAAGGTTGTCCGTGCAGGGTGGAAATCAGCCGCCGTTAGGGAACGGGGGCTGCCAGGCAGCGGATCAGCCCCTCATAAGGGGCTCTGCGGAAGACGGTGCTACCCTGCTTCAGCCCCAGGATTATTTACTAAACTCTCCAAAAATTTCCACCTCTTGGAAGCTCATAAGAATCTCCGTGCTCCACTGCCCCTCGTAACACTGTGTTTTACAGACAGGAAACCCGTGTTTTCTTTAATTTATTAACCCTCCCAGCCGTGCAGTGAGCAGCCTGGGCAGCTCAAACCCTCCAGCCAGGGCTTACTGAGGGCGCTGTTTTAATCCCAAAAGTGTTTTCCACCACGCTGCCTGCTTCCTGCCAGCTCCCTGCTTTTATTTACTTTAAACCCCAGAGTACAGGTGGCAGGTCGTGGCAGGGAAGCAGCTCTCCCTCTGCTCTCAGGCAGCCGCAGGTTATTCTTATTAACAGGAATGAAACTTGTGGCTACAGATTAAACCCAGAAGCACCAGTCTCCATCCTGGTGCTGCTTCTCAATTCTTCAGTCAAATCCTTCCCCTTGACCCCAAAAGAGTTTAAGTTTCCTGCCACCCTGTCTTACATTCTGAGCCTTCCCCAGGCCCTCTCCGAGGTGTGGAGAGGCCGTCAGTGAGTGTTTAAATGCTCTCCCCAAGTCCCTGTGGGAGTGGCAGAGCAAGAGTGCCAACTATCCCTTCCTCAGGGAGGGCGCTGTCCCGTGGTTCGCACCAACCTCAGCTCTGTCAGGTGCCCTTGCCAGCAGCAAAGCAAACAAATCATAGGAGAGAGATGCTAACTGCTTCATCTCCCTTTCTTTGGTAGCGTTTAACCAAGCCAGAATTAGGAAAAACTCCCCCAAATTTTGCAGGGGGGTCACAGTGTGGTGCTGGGAGCTGTTTTCTGCCCCTGCATGGCAGCTCACCCCCCTTCATTAGCTTTTGATCAGCTTTCCCCTCCCGGGGCTCCCCAGTGGCATCTCGTGGGGGGCTGCACAGCTCCCTGGCTGTGCCGGGGCCACCCCACACACCCCCGTGCTCATTTATAGCTTCTGTTTTTCCCTCTGAGCCGTATTCCCTCTCGGCGTTGCTAAGCCAAACGAGTACAAAATCTGATAAGCGCGAGGTAGCGGGTTTTCCCCCTGGGGGATGCATTATTTAGGAAGCTTATCGATTGTGGGAAATAACCCAGGGGCGTTCCGACATGAGCTACGTCCCCCCTCTTACACCAGAGCTGCTAATTACCTGCAAGCTGCCACCAGCCCGTCTGCCCACCGACTGATAGGGTTTAGGGATGTAAGGAATATCACACCCCCCTCGCAGTCTCCCGGAGAAGGGCATCGCTCTCACTTAAACCCCACACGGTGCATCACTCATCCAAATTTGCCTGCCTCAGCTCGCAGCCATCGCTCCCGCGCTGCCTTTCCCTGCCGTAAAGGGCTCTTTAGTACCTTCTTTAGTATTTCCCTGCCCTGACAGTTCTTATAGGAAGCCATGAAGTCACCTCTCAATCTTCGTGATAAACTAAGCAGCCCGAGCTCTCTAGAGCTGGCAGCTTCCCCATCCTTGGGGAGTTTTGTGACTCTCTCTGTAACAGCTCCAATCTCTCACTGTCCTCTGGAGGAGCGTGGGCACCAGACCGGCCGGCAGGGCGCTTGTCCTCGGCTGCACCAGGGCTGTATAGGGGATAGCCCAGTATATATAGGGGATAGCACGGTACCCTACTGCTCCAAGGCACCTTAAAGGGTGCAACCCACCCTCTGCCAGCCAAGAAGCCTTTTTTCTCCTCTCACTGTCGATGAAAAAGCTTCCAAGGGCTGGCCCCGAGTTCCCAGGGTGGCTTCTGGAAGCTGACATTGGTGTGGAGGCAGCGCGGGCAGGTCGGGCAGAGCCTGGGGGCGAAGGGTGGGAACACAGCTGGGACCACGGGGAAGGCAGGAGCGTTCAGGTCAGGAGGGAGCACTGGCGGTGAGCCAGTCCGACCTCCCAGCTCGAGCAGGGGCTCCTGGAGCACATTACTCAGAACGTGTCCAGAGGACCTTTGAGTGCCCCCAGGGAAGGAAACTCCACAACCTCTCTGGGACGCAGCGCTTTGGGCTGTACCTTGAGAATTCACGAGTCTTTGCAACCAAAGCACTTCTACTAACATCACACAGATACTCTTCTCATTTAAAAGAAAGAAATGTCCCTAGAGCCGTTGTCCAGCTCCAGGTGTGGAAAACTCAGAGGGCCAGGGATGCTCCTCCACCGAGGAAGGAGGAGGAGGGGCCCCGCCGGTTGGAGGAGGTGATGATGCCAGCCAGGGAAGCTGCAGGGGAGATGAGCTGAAGGATAAGGGAACGATAACGTCAGTAATTAGGGCTGCAATGAAGATGAAGTGCTGGAACCGCAAAGGAGGACGGGGCTGGGGTGTAAGGACCTGCTCAGGGCTGGCGCGGAGCAGCGTAGTATCACTGACCTGAGTCTCAGCTCCCACCCCCGTACCCGTTCCGACTATGATACTTCAGGGAGAGGAGAACGGCTGATAAAGGAAGCAATAACAGCAAAAGACTATAAAACCATAATGAAAAATAATTAGAACCATTGGTATGGGGATAGTTAGGAGTGCAGGGAAGGTGGATGAAGGCAGTGAGGAACACTGAGCAAGAGAGGCTGGTGATGGGGCTGATGGAGACACCGACTTGTCTGAATGGAGATGCAGATCTCAAAATTGTAACGGGAATAATTATGACTGTAATGGGGTGGTAATAAAGATAATGGAATGGTAATTGAGGAGGGGATGGCTGTAAAGGAGGAGGTGCAAATAACAGCCTTGTAAAAGAGATAAGAAAGATAATGGATGGTAATGGGGTTGTTGCTAAAGGTAATGGAGTTATAATGAGACGAAGACTGCAGCAGGTAGAAGGGGATGGTCGGTTTAACGAGGACTGTGATGCAGAGAGGATTCTATTTCTGATTCATCATGACAGGCAGTGCTGGAGGTGACCATGAGGCTAATAATAACTGAAGGGTCAATCCTTGAGACAAATGCAGCCATGCCATGAGCACGGCAGGACCGCAGTCCCTGGAGATGCAAGGTGGAAGAGGATCCTGTGCTGCAGCACGAACTACAAGACAGAGGAGACAATAAAAGGCACCGTGACAAATGACCTGGCCAAGTCCTGCGAGGTTTGCTTTTTAGGGCAGGGCTGCCCTTCAGTCTTGAACCCAGGAGACAGGGATGGGGCGGGGGAGAGCAGCAGCTAGTGATTGCCACGTGTCCCCAGTGAGGGCAGCCCAGCACAAGGCTGAGGATGAGGAGCCACTGCAGCACAGATGACTGTGGTTGAAACAGGCTGATGACCAGAAGGAGGAATTAGAAAGGGCAGAGTTGGTCCTTGCAGGATGGGGACACACACACACAAGTGAGCACATCAGTGTGCAGCAACATAGGCATTACCACAGGGGGGCAATTCAGAAAGCAGCTGATGGCATCATGCACTGAGGTGTTTGTTTGAACTCCTGCGTGATGGATCAGCTCTTCACCTCCCCCTGAGGCTCAGCCCAGTGCCCCCAGCCCTTTCTGCAGAGCAGGTTACCCTCCCAAGGCTGTTTGCCACACTCCACCAGCCAAGCCCCATCCCATCCACCACTGCTCCCCTAACAGGACCCCCAGTTATCCTGTCAGAGGAGAAAATTACATTCATTTCACTTGACTTTCACTTGACAAACCCATGTCAGTTGTCACAGTCTAACCTCATTATCCTCCAGGTTCTTACAGATTGATTGCTTAATAACATTATCTTGCACTGCTCCCTGTTTTGAAGCCTCTAACTGTTGGGGTTGCCCCGCCACAGATCCCAGCTTGTCCTGGGCTCCTGCAGTGCTGGAAAATCCCTGAACACTTCCAAGGTTGGTTTAGCTCTGGAAGTATGCCCAAGGGGGTTCTCAGCAGGTCCTGCCAACATTAGCACACCTGACTGCTCTAAATACCCTGGAAGGTCTTCCTTTCCCAGTCCAAGTTGGGCTCCTGCCCAGTTTAATCACCCTGTCCTAAACAGCTGGGTGCAAGGAAAGGCTGAAGTGAATTCCACAGTGAATTCCTTAGTTTTCCTCCTTCATTTAAGCAACATGCTGGGGCTTTCCTCAGCCCCCCTCCTTCCTATGCATTTACAAAAGGGTTTTGCCCAGCCTTAAAATGTGCAGCCACCGCTCCATTGTCCCTGTTTCCAGGTCTCTGGCATCAGGTCCCCCTCTTCTGCAGCTCTTCCTTTGTGTCTGAGGTCCATCGGGTCCCTGTATCATCTTCCTCTTTTTCCTGTGCACGGGATGGGTTGTTGTAGTGCCCCTAATGCAGTCACTTGAAGTAATTGCCAACTCCCCTGTGCCCCTTAAGGCCTTGGATTACCTTCCCTAGAGATGCTACCTACTGATTCCCTGCGATTTTTGCAGCCCATTATCCTTACTCTGCTGTTCTCACTGCCTTTCTCGTGGCATTCTGGGCTCCGCTATTTCATTACTTACTCCCCGAAATTACCTTCCACTCTTTTCAGCCAGTTCTGCTCTATCAGCCCAAATCAGGCCCGTAAGAGCAGCTTTTCCAGTAGCTCTCGTCACCATCAGAACGGAGGTGTTGCACTAACACACCCAGGGAACTGAACGGCCCCGGCCTGCCCTGTCACTCCATGGTGGAGTTTAAGATGCCATTTACCACCAACCTGGAGGTGCTCCGGGCTTTAAGAGTCCCTCACGTTTGCCCACCTGCTCCTTCTAACTCACATGAGGTCTGTCCCACCAGTTTCACCCCTTTGAAGTTACTCACAGTGAAGTTGCCTGTTCCCAGCCCCTTGCTCATCTACAAGACAAGTGCACCCCATTCTTGGTTACACTCCTTTCCTTCCTTCCTCACTTGCTTCCCCCCACCCACCCCAGCAAGTCCTGTTCATCCCACCAAATCCCTGTAATGCTATTTAAGCCCTAGTCTGAGAAAGGTACTAAGGTTTTTTACATCAGCCCTTTTATTTGCCAACGCTCTGCCATGTGTTTACAGACACGTTCACCCTGTTATTTGCTTTCTCATCCCTTTTCTGACCTCTCCCCCTCAATTTTTCCTGCCATTTTGTTAGAATTTCTGCAGTTCCCCTGTGGATATGTGGCACCCCCTTACCTTGACAGCCTGTTGGCATGACCTTTCCTCATCAAGGGGATCCCAACCTCCCCCCAGTGAGGACACCCCATAAATATAAAGTGTCTCTGGTTCTGCTGGTCCCCAACCCATCTGCACCAGCCACCTCTCAGCTCATTTCCACCCAGAGCTCCCCAAAACCTTTGGATTCTGCCCCTGGAAGTATCCAAGTGTTTCCAGCACGCGGGGTTTAATGGGCTCGAAGTACCACCTGCACATGTCCAAGCAGAGGGGGAGAAAAAGTATCCTTCAAATGCAAAGGATCTGGGAAATAAAGAGAACAGCTAAAAAAATACTAAAGGTGAGGGGAAAATGGAAAAGGAAGAATGCAGGAGATTGCACCAGCTTCAGAGATAACCCAGGGACGTTTTTTTTATCATGAGAAGTCCATTTTCAGTCACAGATGGAACATTTTTCTCTTAATCGCTTTCCCAACAGCAAACCATGAAGTCACAATAACCCAACTCACCAAAGGACAAAGCAATTGCAAGTCCTTTCTCTCCTGGATGGTTGCCAAATCAAACTCTGCTAGATACAGGGGGAATTAAAAAAAAAAAAGAAAAAGACAACCAAAAAACACTACAACAGGTCTCCCAAAGGGAAAACAGGAAGAGGGTGAAGGATAGGAAGCGAAATTGGAAGAGAAGCTCTGCTCGACTTCAGGATGAACTTGTGCACTGACTAACCAGCTGTGGCTGCCTGGGGAAGTTTGCAGGAAAACCTCCCATTTTTGTCATCACCAGAGGCTCCAGCCCTGATAAATAACAAGTTGGAAGCTTTGTGAGCACTGCCATGCAATAGAAATCAAGGAAGGCAATGCAGCCCCGAAGGGAAACCATAATAGTTGGCTTTCACATGCTGCTTGGGAGGTTTGTACAGGGAAGATGCCCCTTATCTCTAGGACAGGGAACGCCAGGAGTTTTCACAAGGATTTCAAGGGATCAGGATATTTGCTGGATATTTTGAAACAGAGCTGCTTACACTGCCTGAGACAGGAGAAAAACATGAAAAAAAGCCAGAGCAGAGGAAAAAAAAACAGGCAAAGTCTATGGTAGTTCGTGGGAAGGCACCAGGACACGGAGCTGGAAGGGATCAATGCCTTGTGCAGCAGCCCTGGGATGAAGCATTTAAGCTGTTTGGAGCCTGCTTTCCCATAGAGCTCTCTGCTCAGCTGGCCTGTGAGTGCTGCAGCAATCTCACCCACACTGAGCAATGCCCAGGGCTGAGGGCTCCCCCCAGCCTGGGCAGGAGTGGCTGTGGTTGCCCTTTAGGGATGGCAAGACACAGACAAAGAACAAAAGCAGAGGCTGGGGGTGGGAAAAAGTGAGGCTGACCTGATGCTGGCTGCCAGAGGGAAACTCCGAGCAGGACTTCCCTTCCTAGTTAAGGGAAACCCCACAGAGTAGTGAACTCTCCTGTTCGCTCTCTGCCACCGGCTTTTCTCTAAGTTCTTTTGTCTTCAGAGCCTCCAGGCATCAGCCAAAACCCCTCCAGCCTCGAGGTAACCCAGGAGGGGCAAGTTTGGGTGCTGGGTGCAAGGCTTGTGGGTGAGGCGCTGGGCTGGGACCCAGAGGCACTGGGGTGTCTGCAGCAACAGGACCAGCTCCTGCTGCTGAAGGGAGATAAAATCCCCCTTATGCAGGAGAAGAAATTATGTTCTGCTGGATTTTGTAGATGCCTGACTGTTGGTGTACGTGGTTCAAACTCCCTGGGAAACTGCACCCGGTGGGAAAACCCTACAGGATGCAATAGCAATGCAGCTAATGAAGTTACCCTGAAACCTGCAGGATTTAATAGCTCAGGATGCTCTTTCAAGAGTGGTTTTAACCACCCAGTGCAGGTTTTCTTGTGGCAAGCAGAATTATTCTTGCCCTTTCATAGAGCATGATCCACAAAAACCTGCAAGAAAGCTGTTTTCTATTAAGCTCTGTTGCTTTCAAGGGGGTAAAAGAAGGCCAGGAAACATAATTCAAGATACATTTCCCGAAGTTATGGTTTCTTCTTAATTCTTAGTTTAAATAAGGATTTGAGAGTTGGACTCTCCCCTCTTGGCATCCACGGTCGTCTAGTTTGGAATAGAAATCAGGTATGTCACAGCCAAGGAGCTTGTGGGTCTCACTGGGACCCCGCTTCGGGCTGAACCCAAATGTACAGTTTCCAGTCCAGGGTTTCCCAGACAAACTAACAGAAGGGTTTTCACAGCCATTGCTGTGGTGTCCAAGTAGTGAGAGATACAAGGTTTTTTTTATTAAACACCCAGTCAGTAAGAAGTGGGCAAAAATTTACTGGCATCCCTGACAAAAAAGGGAGTCAAACCAGCCCCTAGGATTAAAGGCTTGGAGGAGGAAGAGAAAGGGGTTTCTCTGATCCAGAGAGGAGTCCTGCAGAGAATGGGCTGCCTTGTCCAGGTCCTGCAGCTTGACGGGTGCCCTCCTAGGGGGCAGTGTGATGGCACACGTGGGGGACACTTGGCTGTTGGGTTTAACATCTCTGGCTTGGAGCTGCTTGGTCAGATTTAAACTGAGCAGCCACCCCAGTCACCCACAGACATCCCCCTCCAAGGGATGCTCCTCGGCAGCCTCCTCACTTAGGAGCATAGGACAGACACTGCAGCAAGGTCCTGACACCCTCCCACCATCAGCATGACCACCCTACAGCCCCAAGCAGGGCTGTCAGGGGTGCAGGTGCTGGATCTTAGCCAAGTGGAGACACCACAGAAGCTGGCTTTGGTGCAGTCAAGGCATCCTTGCTGCCCTTGGCCACCCCTGCCTTCAGGGATGTGATTTTCCCCCACCCAGTGCAGAACAGGGGACTGCGGGGTGCCTGTCCCCACCTGGATGTACCCTATGCACAGCTGGGGAAGAGCGTGTCCTTCCCAAAGCCTGCTGATGAGCCCGGGGCTGTGACAGCATTTCCCATGGCAGCCAAACACCGGGAATGGAGTCATGAGCTGTTCCACCTGGGCATCAGCCCAGTCTGAGTCAGCCTTCGGGCAGCGGCAGCAGCTCTGACGTTGCACTGTCAGGCCTGGGTCTAAAAATAAAATTTGAAAGGAAAAAGGTATTCTTAGCCTCAGCTCTGCCCCAGAGCCCCAGGGGACACTGGGACTGAGGGGAGAGGAGATGGCAAAGCCCAGGAGGCTGGAAGCATAGCTCTAGACGTGCTGGGTGTGCAGCTGCAGCAGCATCTGCCTCCCACAAGCAGAGAGGGAGCTCCCACTGCTGCCATATCCCTCCCTCGTTTTTAGGGAGGAAACAAAAATGAAGCAAAGGAAGCACCCAAAAGGCCATGCCAAGCTCCAGGTAGCTGGTGCATAAGGCTGTGACCACGACACTGTAAATCCTCACCCACATCCCTCGGCTTTTGTGCTGGCGCTGCCTCCTTGCAGGCTCTGTCGCACTCTCCAGAGCAGTCTATTGGGGAATTTATTCTCCCCTGGCAAGCTCAGCTCACAGGCAGCATCTGGCTCTCTGCAAAGGTCACTCTGCTCTCTTAGCATCAGCCCTCCAGCCCAGTTTGGCAGCAGGGCACCAAGACCCACCAAAATTTGGCTTTGAAGTAATTTCTCCTCCCTCCCCTTAGTGCAAACCAAGGAAACCAAGTTATACTGAAACATGGCTTGAGAGATTTCCTTTAAAATAAACATTCAGGCTTTCAGGGCCATTTTTCAACTAAAGCCAAACAAAGTTTAACTACATACAGGTTTGTGAGCTGTTCTGATACGCCTCAATTTGCCTTCACCAACTAACACATTACTCCAGCAGGAAGACCTGGACCAGAGCCAGGAGCTGGCATGGTGCCCACAGGATGCTCCACTGCCACTGACAGCACTCACAGGGCTCACAGACCTGCTGCTCAGAGCAGATTTGCTCCCTCAATGTCCTACCTTGTCCCAGATCCCGTTTTTCTGTGTGTTTGGCAAGATGTGATGGTCCCTTCCAGCAGCCATGCTGCTGCCTCCCAGCCCCGGGAAGCAGGGACTTCCACAACTAATACACTTTTATGGCCATTTAAGATTTGATTTAAGCTCCTGCCTGTCACAGCAAATAAGAAAAATAATTTTTAACGTGCCAAGGCAGGCTGACATGAAATGCAGGCAAGTTTCCATCACTTATCCCCCCTAAAAAACCCCCAACTTTGACTAGATTTTTTTTTTTTTTTTTACAATAAGGGTGGTGAAGGCACAGGTTGCCCAGAGAAGCTGTGGCTGCTCCATTCCTTGAAACATTCAAGGTCAGGCCTGGATGGGGCTTAGAGCAACCTGATCTAGTGGAAAGTGTCCCTGCCCGTGGCAGGGGGTTGGATTAGATGAACTTTAAGATCCCTTCCAACCCAAACCTATGATTCTATGAAAACCCTGTGCTAACAAGGGCAGAACTACAGACCTGAGCCAAGAGCTGCAGCTGTGTGAACACACCAAAGCCACCACACGTGTTGGGGGGATGGATCCCATCGGCACCAACACTTTTTACTTCAGCATTTTGGGCTCTTCAAGCTAGCAAGCCCCTGGATTTTTAAACTTAGCTCAACATGAATTTGCATCTTCCTGCGGTGGAAAGCGCGGGGTGAGACCACGAGCACGTCAGTTATGGGATGGATATCTCATGGACACGGCCCAGTGTTGAAGCCCTTCTAGATAACAAGCCATCATCTCTCCCGTGTCTGCACAGCCTTGCTGCATCTCACACAGCCATAGATCGATGTCCAGGCTTTTTCAGCGTTGGCTTCATACCACCAAAGCCTCAGGTCACACATACTCAAGTGCTCCGTGGGGATTCAAAGGTCACTGGAGTGCTTTTTGAAAAATAGTACTTCAGCTCCTTGGAAAGGCAGGTGCTTCAGTGGGGGCTCTATCAGGTTTATAATCATGCACAGAAGCATTATCTTGTGGTTTAAGTACGGTGAATATGCAAAACATGATATCCAGCAAGGAAAAACAGAGTTTTGTTGAGCTGCTGACTGGGTTTTAAATCAGGAGAGGGAGCACGGCAGCTCAGGGGAAGCAGTTCCCTGTTCTCAGTGTCCAGGAGCTTGTCCCCATCCAGATGCACTGATTCCAGCTGGAACAAGATCCTCCTTCCATCTTTAACAGCCACACTCATCATTTCCCAGGGCAATAACCCAGGCACAACACGCAGAAGAAGCCCCAGGGCACGAGGATTGTGTTTGCCTAATTTGCTCAGGGCAGAAGTTTCCAGTATCTCCAGCAACCCCAGCTGGGGACAGCCCTGATTGCCTCTTGACACTTGTTCCTCCTGAGTTTGGCAAACAAAAAGCATCTCACTGCATTCAACTGTTCCTCTAAATTTTGTTTAGACCATGTCAAACTCTGTATGCTCCAGAGCATCCCTGTCTGGGGGGTAGGAAGGCTCTCAGGTCACCCAGGAGGGGCAGGAAAGCTGGGGACAGGCACTGGCACACTTGGAGCTGCAGGAACAGCTCAGAGGAGACACGAAAGCAGCTCAGAGGCAGAGCACCAGCTGGGCACACCATGAAGTCCTGGCACGAACCACGTCCCCCTCAAAACCACTGATAGGGAAACATGGAGTGGGAAGACAGGTGATGTGATGAGACCTTCCCACCCTGCCTGCTCCCATCCATGCTTGACAGGCAGCTGTGAGGAGCTCAAGGCTGGATGTTGGATTTTAAATGTCATTCTTCTCAGGGTGCGAAGATTTAAAGGCAATACTTGAATCTTCTCCAAACATGTGACTTTCCTTATGATTAACTGCTATGTCCCTTCTACCATCCCAGCTTTACATAGGCCAGGGGTCCACCACACATCAGAAAAATGGAACTCATATATATATATACTGGTGTTTTATATAAATGTGAGATACAGAAGAGGGCACAAGGCGCAGCATCGTGGAAAATGAGACTCGGCAGAAAATCAACACAAGCAGCACACCTGAATTCCAGAGCACAGGACCCAGGTCACAGAAGATTGATGCATTTCCTCCTCCAAGACTCCCAGGAAGGCAGCAGGCCAGCAGCATGTTAACACACACCCTGAAACAAGAGGGAAGTAGCACAGCTGAGCACTTCTCCCGCTCAGTATCAGAGGCAGCTTCCCATGGGCACCACACCAAGCATGGGATGTTTCTCTCAAAAACACAAAATCACACACCTCCCTTTCTTCTCCTTCTTACCCACGTCTCCCACCTGCCCAGAGCATCACAAAACCCTCTACCACAAATCCCCTGCTCCTGCCCTGATCTCAGCTGAAATAAATGAGCACAGGAACCAGCAGAGCCACGAGAGCTCAAAGAAGTTGATCCACCAGCCCAATTAGCCGTGGTTGGTACCACCCCTCCAATCACCCATCTCACCTGCCACAGCTGCTGCAGCTTCAGAAAGGAGAAGCACAGGGTGAAGAAGGTGGAATTTCAAAATAACTGTTAGCAATGCCCAGTGTTTTGTTTTCTCCAGAGCAAGAGTGTGCCTGGCAGACTCCATCCGCTGCCAGGAAACATGATCATACACAAAAATTATTATAATGACTTGCAATCAGAAAATCTTCTGTTGGAACATCTTGTGGCACTGCACAAGCACTAATGAGTGAAAGCCCCTCTGTGAGGCACACCAGGACACCAGAGGCTAAACACCAACTGGCTTTAGGGTGTCCATCTACTTGGGCAGGAGAAGGTCTGGGATGAGAACAGGCAGTCTGGGCTCACTGCCTGCCCCTGGCCATGTGGTTTTAGCCCCAGTGGCTTGGGTTGGGGAGGCAATTTGTGATAAAAGCCCAGAACCTGGCAGCAGAGCTCGTCATGTCCGTGTGCTGCACGGAAAGTAACAGGTTTTTTTCCCCAAAAAAACCCTACACAACTGAATACTGGACAAAAATACGTGTGAGGCTGCTGTTGATCTTCCAGACAAGGCTTGTGTTGAAAGAACATTTTTTTCAGCTTACTGCACTTATAAAAGAAGACGAGATATCAGAGATATCACAGCTCATTTGTATCGCCTAGAGACCAGCCAAACACCACATTAGATGTGGGCAAGGCCAGCCAAGATAGGAAGAGAACCCACACAAATTTCAGCCCAGACTGTAAAATTGTTTTCCACAGTTTGGGCTGTCACCCACCCAGCCAAGCACGTCTGAGGGGTCTCTCACTGGGCTTCTGTTTTCCTTTCTCATGAGCATTTTAATAGAGTATTTTGGACGTTGGGGGCAGAAAAGTACTACATAGATAATCCCACTGAAGTAAGAAGACTTTGGATTCTTAAATATCTGTCTAGAGTGGAAATCAAACTGGCAGCACTGCACAGAAGTGAACTTCCACCAGCCTGTGGTGCTATTCCTTAGGCTGTGATTTCAGCATTTCACAGGAAATTGTTCTTGCAGTTTGAAGCCATTCCCCCTTGTTCTGTCGCTCCCTTGTCCAAAGCCCCTCTTTCTCCAGGTTGAACACCCTTAGGTACTGGCAGGTGCTCTGAGGTCACCCCGAAGCCTTCTCTTCTCCAGGTTGAACACCCCCAGCTCCCTCAGCCTGTCTCCATGGCAGAGGTGCTCCAGCCCTTGGAGCTTCTTCGTGGCCTCCTCCGGACCTGCTCCAAGAGGTTCACATCTGTCTTGTGCTGAGGACCCCAGGCCTGGATGCAGCACTCCAGGGGTGGGGTCTCATGAGAACAGAGTGGGGCATCACCCTCCTGACCTGCTGTCCACGCTGCTGGAAATGCACCCAGGGTGTGAGCGGCTCTCTGGGCTGTGAACACACATTGTCAGCTCATGGCCAGCCTTTCATCCGCCAGTACCTCCAGGAACGACTTCTCAGGGCTGCTCTCTGTCCCTTCTTCCTCCAGCTTCCCCCAAAGGCTGCCCCGACCCAGGTGCAGGACCCTGCTCTTGACCTTGTTGGACCTCATGGGGTTCCCACAGGCCCACTCCTTGAGCGTGTCCAGGTCCCTCTGGAAGAAACCGCTCTGAACACTCTCCCATTTGTTCTGTTTCAGGTGTGTGGGAAGCAGTCCAAGGCCACCTTAATTAGCAGGTTGAATTTGCCTCATTTGACAGGACTGTGTGCTCCCAGCAGGCATCAAGGGGCATTTGCTCCTCACTTTCTGCAGGAACAAGATGCAGCCAGTAATTCCCCAATTTCAAACCACTGCTCTACAACTCTGCAAGTATTTTTGGCTGTTTCCTGTCTTCCCACAGTGCTGCAGTTGCTGCCCAAGCGATCTCGTTTCTCAGTTCAGCAAGCCCTGCTCAGATGGCCACAGCATGTTATCTATCATTATTTATCTATAGCTTTGATCAGAAGTGAAGGGGGGCAGCAAAGGCAGGGCAAGAAAGTGTGTTTCAACTGAGTCTGGTTAATTTTGGCTGAGAAATTGTAAGTCAGTCAGAAATATGAGGTGCTGAGCCAGCCTTCTGGGACACCGGGGACCAGAGGAGTCGATCCTAAGAGTAAATTCAAAGTCAATCCAAAGGAGTCAATTCAAGGATGAATTTTGACCCGTTCATGAAAGAGGTCAGATCACTGTCACAGGACTGAAGGGGTCTCCTTCATCCTGAGCCTTACATCTCCAGGCAGTTCTTCAGCATAAAAACAGCCTTAAAATTTATTTTAAGTGCTTGCTTGTGAGCTGTCTAACCCCAACACTTACAATACTACTGGGAGAAGTAAAGTGAGCAAAACCAAGCTCTCACTTAAATCCATGGCAAAGTAGTGGGCTGGCTTCCAGGCTGCCATGCCCCACACCAGCTCCAGGCTCAGCGAAATTATGCTGCACGTTTATATCCACTCCTTAGTGAGGTACTTGCCTGAATAGGGCAATAAAACCCCAACCTGACCCAGATCTTCGGCTGGTGCGAGCCCACCTCGACTAGAGCTGTTTTCCCTTCCTGTTTGTCTCTGCAGTAAAAGCACCGAGGCTGTTCCCAGCTCTTCCACAGGGGTGTAAAATGGGGAGAGAGGTGGCTCTTCCCACTTACCTTCCTTGACATGGCAGCCCCAGTCTTCCACCGAAGCCCAACAGAAGCAAATCGGTTTTTAACCAGATGGCTCCAGTCGAAGCCTTCAAGGCCTGCAGTAAAAATGACTGAGGAGTGTTATCTCTGGCGTGCCTTGATCAAAGCCCTTTTATATTCCTCCCGTGGCACCGGCGGGTCCGTGCAGGCGCCCGGCCAGCGCCTCAGCCCCAGACGTGCCCAGGGAGGCCATCCCAGCTGGCAGCAAAGCATAACCTAAGGAAATTTGGGATTTGGATTGCACCCCCCACCCCCACCCCAGCATGATTTATTGTACAGGATCCCCATCCTAAAAGCCCAGCCCAGCTCTGTCCTACCCCTGTGACCCCCTCTCGCTACCTGGGACAGGTTAGGAGATCTTTGAGTCACCAGGGTCTCCAAGGCTCAGGGGTGGTCACAGTCCTCCTTTCTCCTCCCCTATCCCCCCTCGGCCTTCTTCAGGAGCCCAGAAATGGAAAGAGGCAGGAGGATATTTCTCTCCCCATTTTTTGGCTTCCTAAGGAGACCCACTTTCAGCCCCCATTTTCCCACCCCCCCCATGCCTTGAGAGGTCAGAAAAGGTTGGGTTGCCCCACTGTGATGGCTGTTACGGTCCAAAGGGATGGAAAACTGGGAATGGAAAGCGATGGGAACACTTCAGGATTGCAGAGGATAATCCTTGCTCTAGCACTTGCAGGGATAACCAGGGGTGATTTAGCTGGTCACCTCCAAGGTCCCATCTTTGCTGTGGAAGCCCACCTGTGGGCAGTGCCATGTGCTCTTTGGGAAGCATGCTTGAAGCCAAAAAAAGACATTTTAGGGGAGGGATAAGGGATTTGGTCCTGGAAGGGGGAAGCTACATCTCCAGCATCGGACTGGACCAGGTCTGGTGAGCAGGCCAGGGAGCAGCACCGTGGTGTGGGGAATCCTGGTACCCACGTGCAGACCCAGGGCTGTGTGTCCCCTCTCATCCCTGAGTCCATGGCATGCGTTAATCTCGGGAGATTTCCTAAACCCTGCACCCCCGGCACATCCCTTTCCTCCTGCTGTGCCGGGAACGCCACCTCCCCTCCACACACACACACACACACACACACACACACACACACACACACACACACACACACACACAAGCCGCAGC
>VXAY01003978.1:210456-260324 GCA_013399855.1 Oxyruncus cristatus
CAGTGAGAAAGGCCCCAGATTAACCTATCTGACACAACAGAGCCTGTCTCACCGCCTGGAAGGAGGAATACATCCAGGATGTGTCACACCCAGCCCGGCTGCCGGGGTTGGAAAAAAGCGGTTATTACTGCAAACTCTGTATACATTATTTATCAAATGAAGTCTCTGCAGCAGGACTACGATTCATTGCTCTGCTCTGCCTTCCTCATGCTCTCTTTGGACGTCTTTTCAATGGGACACAGTAGAAAATCTCTGCAACCTCCTTGAGGTCACTGACCCAAGGTTGTTCCCCTCTTCAGGAGCAACTGCAGGTCCCCAAAAGTGACCTGGGACAAGCTTTGCCCAAGGAAAATCACCCTCTAGCAACAGCCAGCTCCACCGTGGCAGCTTTGCTCCAGCCTCAAATCTGTTCCACAAGTATCTGCTGATGCTCTGAGTATTCCAGGGAAGTAACTATGGGAAGGCAAGTAGAAAATATCAATTACTGGGGGGTTCAGACAGCGCAAACACTGCTACTATCTGCCAGGTTGCATATGTGTGTAAATCAGCCATAATGTGCTGTTTAGTTTGAGCAATATATTAGAAAAGAAGGAAAATCTGATTTTTTTTTCCAGTATGGGGGGTTGTAGAGCAGGTGGGGGAAAATCACAGCATGCACAACCCTGATCCCATCAGCTCTGCTTCATCTCTGTGGTGTAAAATTACACATCTGGGGGGGAAAATTAATGTGAAAGCTCACCAGATGAGCGTTTCTTTTCCACCCCCCTAACTCTGTGTCAGGCTGTAAATGACGCGGCAAACCAAAAAGCGAGTTAAAAAAACTGTGCTCATTTGACTTCAGCAGCTGGTTCTGCTTTTACAGGAAGCAAACTGAGTTCCTGGGTGCTTCTGCTCAGGGTTCCCAGAGAAAAGTGCTGCAATATACTAATTATGGTTGGAAAAAAGCCAGGATAATAGCAGCGATTTTCCACCGCTGGTCCGCGGCACTGTCATCCATTTAAACGTGGTCGGGGTGATTACACGGGGCGACAGAGGTTAAGGTGCATCCAATTGCTTCAGCGTGACTTTGCACTTCATCGCACCCTCCCTCCTGCTCCTCAGGCCGTATGTTCCCCGTGTGCTGGGGGTGACGGGAGGCAGCATTCTGGCAGTGGAGCATCCCGGGCCGGGCTGTTTGCATCCTCTCCGGCCCGGCCCGAGGAGGTCTGGGGTGAGTCGCCGACTCTTAACGCAACATGACAGCCCAGCACCAGCCAGACGAGCGCGAGGACTTGCTGCCGGCGCCCGGGCTGGGTGCTGGGGGCAAACGGGGAAAAAAGCCTCGTGCCCACGGCTGAGAGCGACCCCGATGCCGCCGGCTGGTTACGGGCTGTGGGTCCCCAGCGTGAGTGGGGTGGGACGGGTGAGCCGTGGAGGCTCTCACGCCTGCCTTCCTCCGGGCGGGAGGATCAGCGGGTACGACACTGAGCGGTCCTGCCTTATCCTGACATCCACAAGTCTCTGACAGACAGACAGAGGGGTGATGCTGCGATGGGAATGGGAAGGTGTGATAAAGTGGTGGCTGTTGGGGAGGGAGAAGAAGGGAGGTTTGTCCGTCCGGGGCAGCAGCAATGCTGTGTTAGCACAGTCCACACCGTGCGGGTCCAACATTACCCTCCGAAATTAATTATCAGTGCCCCTGCTGAAGATAAAACTGAAATCATATTTATTTTTGTGCTTACATTCTAGTTGCCATGTAATTAAGTGCTACCATGTAATTAAAGAGGATTTAGAGGGTATTTATGCCCCGCAATGCTCCATAATTACAGTTAATTTCTCCTTTACGGCTCCTGAGCATCTTAGGTGGAGCTCTGGGAGCCACCAGGGCAGGGAGAGTGGCCATCACGGGGCTTGGAAACACAGTGCAGAGCTTTAGCACTGAAGGGCAGCATCTTGGAAAGATCTGGCCCCATCCCAAAATCTTTCTTTAGAAATTTAATCCCTCCCCAGGCACAGGGGAGGAGCGATGCCCCAGGATCAGGGTTACGGGCAAATGTGGCTGCCGGTGAGAGCAGCAGCAGGAGCTATCCCAGCCTCTGCCTCCAGCTCTTCCTGGGAAAACTGCTCTAACTCCCACAGACACCATGTAAGGATGAAATAAACCCTTCTGCAACATACAGGCCTGCTGAGGGGGGATCTATGTCGTAGCTGAGTGTGAATAAGTGTATGGTGTGAAGTGCAGGATGTGATGACTTTTCCCGGGCAGGGGGTCCCGGAGGACGGGGCTGTCCTGGCAGCAGGGCAGCCAAGGCCATCTCCAACAGACATCAAATCTTAGTGCTTAAGGGGCCAGGCTACCAAATACTCACCTGCCACAACTCAAATCACATAAGGAGGTATAGAACAGCTCAGTTTTAGCAGTCAGAAACTGGCATTAGGAGCTGGGAGTTCAGGCATCACTGGACCAGGGTGTCACATACGGACCCAGAAGGCAGCAGGACACCCTCCTCCAGGACACTGAACACCGCGGGCCTTTATATTGGCATTAGAGGATGGAGGAAAGTGTCTGGACATGAGCTGTGATGTGCTGCACCATGGGCTGGCACAGCCTGTGCTGCATCCCAGCATTGCCCATGGAGCCCTGGGGCCAAAGGGGTACAGGCAGCAGCCAGGCCGCTGCCCAAGCTCACTGCTCATGGCTTTCGTTATGAAATTAGGTGTCCTCCTTGGCTTTCAGTGCAAAATTAGGTGCCCACCTTTGCAAGGCCATCCCGTGAGGGAATTTTGCACGAAGCACATGGGTTTTTGTGACGTGTGGTTGAGCGCGGTTGCTTTGAAGGGGGAGCTGATAACGTACCTGTAAATATATACATAAATGCAGACACTCAGCACCACAGTTTGCTCAGTAAAATGCTGGGACGGGCTCAGATTAGAGCTGGCACCATTGCTAATACGAGACTTAACCCAGTGATTGCCAGACTTTACAGGGGAGTGGGTGGGAGGCAGCAGCTGGATGAGGTGACATGAAGCAAGGCATGCCAGATCCCGGCTTTACCTGTTAATGGGAAAATTAAAGGAGATTCCCCTGAAACCTCTGTGCTAAGCTGCTGCCTGCTTTCCTGTTGGAGTTTATAGAGGCTATTGATAACACTCCATGGCAATGCAATAAAGGACTACGTAATGAAAGCAAGACAGAACGTAGGCTGCCAGGACAGAGGCGTGTGTGAATTATTAAGCTGGCAGCATTCGCAGTCAGTTGGGGGAACTATAGATTTCTTCCTCCACATATAGTTAGGGAACACTGGTAAAAGCATCAGAGTATTTCATCCTTAAACATGTAATTAGTCAGCAGGGTGAAAATCACTCCCTCTCCAAAGGCTGCTTGGTGACAGCATGGAATGACTCAGTTGTTTCTCCAGCATGGTGCAGGTATCCCTGTTGGTCGTCAGCTCTGGCCCTGTGAGTCCACAGGGTCTGGCCTTCAAGTAAGCAGTGTTATGGAGGATGCTTTGCTCCTCTAAGCTTTCGGTCTCCTTTAATTCCCCCCAAAATACTGCAACAGGCTGTGTTTAGAAGAGTGATAAGGATTGCAATTAAGCAGGAGGTGCAGAAGGAGTGGATCAGGGAGAAGCCTCTATTTGCTTGCACATAGGAAGGACCTTCACTCTGCCACGAAGCCCGGGGAACTACTGCAATGAAAACCTTTTCAAACAGATAAACTACACATCAGTAGGTCAGCAATAACTGGGAGTCAGTGCTTTATCCCCTCAGAAAGCTGCAGGAGGGCTCTGCAGGACACACTGCATCTCTACATCTGCTCAGGAGGGTCCTACTGGTGCAGACCAGTCTCGTGACACCACATTTGCAGCAGTTTCAAGCTGCTGAGGAGCTGACCCAATTATTTCCGCTATTTCTCCGTTAGCAGCTGATGCAACACAAATTCTTTCCAGTGAGATGGGGAAAATCACAAGAGTTTCTTGCTGAATCACAAAGCAAAGCAAAAGCAAGGCACGCACCATAGAATCCTAGAATCACTCAAGTTGGGAAAGACCTCAAAGACTGAGGTCTAACCATTCCTCCAGCACTGCCATGCTCACCACTAAACCTTGGCGCCAAGGTGCCACATCTACGTATTTTTTAAATCCCTCCAGGGATGGGGACTCACCACTTCCCTGGGTGCCAGTGCTTGACAATATGTGCTTCCCCATGGGCACATCCCCACCTGCCATGGCTGGAGGACTGTGGCACCCAGGAGCCATTTCAACACTGCTCCAAAAACGACGCTGAGGGACGGGAGCTGTGAGTTGCCCTAAACCAGCGAGTACACTGCAGCCTGTTTTTGAAGATCCTAAAAAACTCCAGAGTTGGGCTTCAGAGCTTGCAATGCGATCCCCTTCAGCTACCCAGCTGTCTGATCACCTTGGAATGGGAAGTGTATGGCCAGGGACACCAGGGAGCTGAATTTCCTTCCCCACAAGCCCGGGAGGAAAGCAGCATGAGCTGCATCTCGTCCTAACATGGAGCAGGCACCATCTGCACTGAGCACTTGGGTATCTCCAGGGTGGCTTTGGGAGCCTTGAAAACCATCCATCAGGGTTTTTGTTTTTTTTGGAATATGGGAAACCTCCAACATCCTTTTCAACACAGAAGTCCAAAAAATACACTCGGGTGCTTCCCGCACAGCCATACCCTGGGCTCGCTCCCACCATTAGCAGCAGCGGGAGCAAATCCATCACAGAGGTCTGGCTCCTGCCAGCTGAGCTCTGACAGGGAGCACATCACAGCTCCAATCAGCCAGCCTGGGCACGGCTCGGGGACTGCTGGGTGTTAGCAAATACCTGCCTGCCCCTGCCGTGCCGAGGAATCGGGCAGCAAACCCCATTTCTTGGTGGTTTGTTGGTCAGCATCAAGGATGATGAACTCCCAATAGATCTGATTGTCCAGTCTGTCATCTGCATCAAAAAGCAGGGCTTGGGGCCTATCTGGCGTTCAGGAAAAGGGAATGCAATAAATGCAAATAAATAGGTATATATACACACATCTCTGTGTGCTCTGGGTAGATTAAAAGGTTTCTCACCCAAAACAAAACGTTCCCTTCATTTTCACATCTTTAGTGACTTCAAAAACATTTTAATACACAATATCTGGCTGAAGCAACAAATGCTTTCATTTTTCAAGCATCTTCCCAGGCAGAATAGGGCGGCTTTATTTATTTATTTATTTATTTTAACCAAAGCAATTGACCAAAACTGGCATGAAAATAGAAATATTGTTGGGCCATCCAAATATTAAATTTTCCCCACAAAAAATACCAGAGATAACACCACTGCCATGATCCCGTTGCGCAGATCTGATGTCTCTGCACCCATCCTGCAGCAGCCCCTGGGGCACGGTTTGCATTTGCTCCCTTCCTATTGCTAAGTACTAAAAAAGGGGCTGCAGACGCTGCTGGGGGACATGGTGCTGCATTTTGGGGGGATTCTGCCCCCCCTCCAAACTGCTGCCACACCATTAATGACTTTCTCAGCACAGCTGCTCCAAGCACCACCACACACAGGTTCCCTTTTGCATTCCCAGCACTGAGCTGCTCACAGAGATACAGCCCATCAGCAAGATATAAAAATAGCTGAAAATATATAATTAGGGTGGATGCACTGTGGACTTAATAGGGTTTTTCTACTTCTTCCTTTGCTGGCCCATTAGACACAAATCCTGGATGGAGGGAGGCCACTGGGGAGGGAAAGGGAGCGCTTTGCTGTGGTATGTGTTTGGCAAAACCCTCAAATATTTCCCTCAGTTTTATATTGTCTGTGTTTTTTATTGAGCACCACACAGAAATTGCAGCAGATTGATTCTTTCACAGCTCCCCAAAGTTGAAATGCTTTGGAGCCGAGAGCTCAGTGCCTGCCAAACTTCATAATTAACTGTAATAACTCTTTAATTTGAACTTTAATTCAAACACCCATGTTTCTGGGGGACTGGAGGGGAAAAAAAATAAATAAATAAAGCAAAGCAAACCAAGTGTAACCAGTTCTGGTAAAACAAAGCAGCAGCCAGAAGCTTGTGCTGTGCCAGAGGCAACCGGAGGTCAACCATCCTATCCTGGGTTGAAACGACCACAGAAACTGGCTGCTTTTCATCGTATGAGGAGGGAGAAAAAACACATAATCCTGGATCTATTCACTCAGACAAGGGTTTCTGATGGATCTGTCGCTGCAGCGTGAGCCGGACTGGGAAGCGCCAGGAGCACATGAGAACGGGGATCTCAAAGGACACCGGTCATGCAACTTCTCTTCCCAAGTAGAGAAGCCCTGAGCTGTCAGGCCGTGCACACAGCTCTGGAGCTCTGCCAGCCAAACCCCGGCACTGCCCCACCTTGGCTTAGCTCAGCATGACGGCTCCTTCGGGGAAAAGCGGGTTGTTGACAGGAGGAGCAGGAGAAGGAGCAGGGCCAGATAGGGAATGGAGATGACAGACCCTGGGAATGCATCCACAAATTCAGCAGGGCTTCAGAGCTGTCAGCCCAAGCCTCCAGGACGAAGCTGAGGATGAACAGGGATATATGGCTCAAATGGTCTGCTCCGGGCTGGGGGACGCCAAGGAGCGTCCACCTGCCCTGCAGGACCTGTGGATTCAGCCTGGTTTGAGCCGGAGTCAGCCCAAACCATGGTGACTTTTCACCATTTCACAACAAAGAGCCTGACCAGGCACTAAGCCTGATCCAGCACCTAATCATTGCACGATTACTTTTTCTTTCCTCTTTTTTTCCCCATTCCCTGATCCTTTTTCTAATAATAACGCGAAAGGTCCCTAGCATCGTGCCACGGGGATGCCACCTTTCCCACAGCTTCACAGCCTGCCCGAGGGGCTGGACGGGGGTGCCGGGACGTGCCTCTCAGAGCCGAGAGCTGGGCAGCTGTGATGGATGTACCGATAAGGAGACTCAGATCAATGAGCCTGCCAGCTCCTACCAACAAATGAATGGCTTTCGCTCCGTGGGTTACAGAGTCGTTAACTACCCAACCCGATCGCTGTCATTAACGAGCAATCTCCGCCGTGTATCTGCTCAGCTCTGCTTTATTTACCGACCTATCTCCCGCTCCCTCCTTCCTGCATCCACACAGGACCCTTCTCCCCCCAGCTCTGTCTGTGAGTTGCGCTCACAGGCAGGCTCTGGCGTCTCTGTTGAGCCAGGCTGGATCCGAAGAGCGGGGAGGGGGAAGGATTTCATTTCCCCATGTCTAAGCTGCTCCTGTAATGCTGTAAGGAGTCTTGCTTTGAAGCTCTGGCCCGGCTCGGCACAGCTGGCTCATGGTCACAATTACTTCCACTGCGAGCACACACAAAAAGCCGAGTGAGAGGCCAAGGAGTGGGTAGGCAGCCTGGAACGACTCAATCAGAGGCAGCCGGCGCTAATTAGTCCCTGTGCCATTCCCTGTCACAGCCGCCCCATTACGCAGGGACAAGAAGTCTCTCCGTGGGTCAGCCAGGGCCACCCAGGAGCCACTGGAGAGCCCAGACAGCAAAGGAGGGTTTGAGGGAGTCAGAGTCTGAAAGTGCAGCCCTAAATTGCCACTTACTTGAGCACTGATCCCACCCCTCTCACGCCTTCCCATTGTCATGTCCGGTGCCCTCCTTCTTGCTGTCTTCTACCGGAGCCACTCCACTGCAGAGTTATTTCCATTTTGCTTGCTTTTCCTAAAACTAGGGAAAAAAAAGAGAGCCTACCAAAGGAGTCCCAAGTGCCTGATCACGAGAACCAGGTATTAAGCAGGCAGCCAAGAAGAAAAGTGCAGCAGAAACATTGCAGTAATATGGGATAATAACACTGCAAATGCTGTGAGGTGGCTGAACAGTGATATTTTCTGGAGTGGTGTGATACTGTAGGAAAGAAACCAGCAAACAAATACTTTCGTTCAGCAGCAGGGGAAGGGAGAAGGCAGGGCTGTTCCCTGGGGAGCCAGAGAGGAGCTACAGATCAGGAGAGCCATTAGAAGTAAGGGCTGGCAATTGGTCAAGATTATGGCACTGGTAGATAACGGGAAAGTCAGACATGGTGAGTGGCCTCGAGCAGAGCACTTGGTGCTCTGTTAGTACCAGATTAACTGTTTCCTAAATCAAAAAGTAAGAGCAACAAGAATCTGTCTTTGTCACTGTTCAAGGGCTATGACAGGGTCTCTCCCCTAGCCATGGGTTCCATGGGTTGATTTAGGCTCCACCAAAGCCAGCAGGACTGTGTGGGGGTCGAGTGACAATTGCCAGAAGGACTTGCCTTTCTATGCTGAGCAGAGTTTCAGGGCTAACACCAACCACGCTCTTTTTCTTCTGTGTCCCCAGGTCCTCCCCACTCTCGGCTGACCAAGGCTGGCTTAGAAAGCTGTTCCCTCTCCTGGGAAAATGGGGACTGATAGTGAAAACCCAGTCCTGAGGAATGTGCTCATCAGCTTCAACTTGCTCCTGCTGGGCGCTGTCCTCAAGCCTTTTGAGTGCCGGCTGGAGGCGACAACAGAGCCGGCCGAGAGGACAGCGGTGGATGAGGCGGGTGGCCTTGCCAACTGCAGCCCACCCATCAAAGAGCAGCCCATGGTCTTCCACCACATCTACAACATCAACATCCCGCTGGACAGCTGCTGCTCATCCATGTTCAAGTCTTCAGGCGAGGAGGTGAGTTCAGAAGACGAGCGGCTGGCGGAGTACACGGAGCAGACCTCCGACAGCGAGAGCCAGGTCACCTTCACCCACAGGATAAACATGCCCAAGCAGGCCTGCAAGTGCTCCACCTCCCTCCCGTCCCTGCAGGAGCTGCTGAGCAGGATTGAGATGCTGGAGAGGGAGGTCTCCATCCTCCGGGACCAATGCACCTCCAATTGCTGCCAAGAAAATGCAGCCACAGGTAGTAACGACATCCTGTTCGCTCTTGCTGGGGACTGAGGGCTGCAAAAGGCAGGAGAGAGAAATACAAAACCTGGTGGTGCAAAAGGCAAAAGGCAGGAGAGAGAAATACAAAACCTGGTGGTGCCACTCAGAGTGCTGATGGAGGTTCACCCATGGTGGGGCTTTGCTTTAGTGGAAGAGCTTGGCTCAGGTACTCTAGGGCAGGAAAAGCCCCAGGAAGGATTTGGTCACTTGAGTTTGGATGCCCCGCTCACTGTATGACAGCCAAAGCTGAAGTCCCTTGATGGATAAAACTGCAGCTGGTGAGGTGGGAGAAGGGGAATTTCCCAACCCTGCAGTCCCTCAGATGCTGTTAGACATCAGCCTCTGCTCGTGGGACAGGGAGTAGAGACAGAGCTGCTGCTCTTCCAAGCTGTCCCTGGGCTGAAGGCAGCACCATGGGAGCTGGCAATAAACCCCTTCATCTTCTCTGTAGGAGGAGTGATTGCATCTGAAAAGCTGAGTTTCAAAAAAAAAAAGTAATAAAAAACACAGAGAAGAGCTCCTGTTGCCATGAAAGATGCAAACAAAACCTATAAAAAAGGCACAAAACCATCAACAGGATATTTAATCTGAATAAAAATTTGTGCTTTTGTGAAGCTCTCCAAGAGCCCCCATTACAGTCAAAGACATCCCCTTGTTTCACCTAAGCTGCCCTTCAGAGCCGGGGAAGCAGCACGGAGCTGAAATGAGATGGGGAAGGTCTGGGCTAGAAGCTGCATTTCCATGGCACAGGAGCCAGCATACTGATAGTTTTCCTTATGTCTTGAGGAAGAGGGGCTGTCCCTAAGGCCATCCATCCCAAATGCAGCACAACCTTGCTCGTGGCTCTGATGCTCCTTGCAGGGAAGAAAACACCAAAGAGGGACAAACACGCAGGGCATCTTTCCAGGGGGAAACTGCTTCTCACACCAAGAACAACAGGGAGGAAGAGAAATTTAAAGTAACCCTTTTCCTCCCCAATACCTACTGGGTTTTTTAAGTGTTGCAGCTATGAGTGTGACTTTTCTGGTGGTACCCCAATTCCTCTATGTGTAGAACACATTAAGATGAAATGGGTGCAGCCCACACTCAGGTTAACAGAGCTGGACCAAGGGTGTGGGGGTCGGGGAGGGAGAAACCAGGACGGACACGCAGCAGGGCGGCTGGGGCTGGAATCTCCAGTGCAGCCAGTGGAAGTCAATGCGTTCCCAGCTCTGGGTTCAGCTCACATCCCACCTCAACGTGAAAGTCACCAGCTGCATTAACAATTAAACCAGAAAACACTGGTGTGTGCAAAGCAAGGGTTAAAATCATGAAGGAAATGCTGTGGGAAAAACCTGTTTTTCCAGAATTGATTTGAAACTCTGATGGGCCTATCTGGGTTACTTGCAACACAGGTAGACAGTCCCATTAAACATTCATCGCAGTGGAGTCCCCGCTCCCATCACAGATGCGCCGAGCTAAAAGTGGAGTAATTTCATTTATTTTTACCGGAGTTGCTTTCAATTCACTGCACTGCAAAGGAGATCAGGATCCTTACCCCACTGCCTGCGGCATTTCCCTGAGGAAAGCCTCTCTCCTCCAGCACACTTACTTACAAGCATCCTCTCTCCTCTTGATAACTTAACTAGAGGCTGAGATCTGAGGAGATCCGGATTGGCATTCCCAGTATTTGCAGTCTGGATGGAAATTGTTCTGCAAAGTAACCCAAAGGGTCTGTCTGGCCCAGCGTGCAACTGAGCCCCTTATAAAAGTGCATCTGCTCACCCCCCATAGGAGGAATTGCTCGGATAGGTCAGCTAGGATGGAAAATTTATACGGGGGACAAAGAGTCCTGAGGCTTGGGGTTCTTCCTGATGCAGAGGTTTCTCATGGATTGGAGGAATCACAGAAGGGTTTCTGTTCTTCCTCGGTTCACATAAGGAAGAAAAGCAGTAAAAATCAGCAAGGAAAATTAGCCTGGTTGCGACAAACCCTAAGCTGGAGCAATGGGTCCCTGTTTTGGGGGAAAACAGGGGAGCATTGGCAATATTAGTGACTGGTGCCTTGGTCCCCATGCACCCCTCCTCACCCCAGAGAATCCTGTACAAGCCTGCCAGGGAAAGAGGGGGCATTAGAGGTGGTGGCCATGGTGTCCACTTGGTTTCCCCGCTTTCCCACAATCCCAGCAGCCCAAACCCGAGATTTTGTGCACAGCCAGCAGATCTGTCTTAATCAGGCTCACTAGGATAGGGATGAAGATGATGCCTCTGGGCACATATCTGCTTCTCATGGGAGAGAGAGTGAGCAGACCAGGATCTTTTGCCTGTAAAAAGGTGGAGATGAGACCGGAGGAGCCATGGCTGGTGCAGAGGGTTTCGCCAGGGAAGGCTTTTTTTCCAGTAAGAGGGCTAGGGATGTTCCCATCAACTGAGCACTGAGTTGAAGAGAAACCCAAGGGAGCACTCGCATCCCAACAAGGCTGATGGCACCATAGTTATGGAGGCCACTGCTCTCTGAGGAAAGCTAACCTCTAGGAGATCCACCCAAACCCCACCGTGACCCTGTATCACCACCAATTCTACCCCTTGCAGCCCTACAGCCACCAGTTCTCAGAGTTGGGCGTGCTCAAACGAAGGGAGGATTTGCTTCCCTGCTTGCCTGACACCTCCCTCCCCTTCCTCAGCCCATCAGAGGGCTGACCTGAGCCCAACACTGACCTTTCTCCACCTCCCCCGCGGTGGGCTCTGACCCTCGGTCCTGCATCCTTGCAGGGCAGCTGGATTACATCCCGCAGTGCAGCGGCCACGGGAACTTCAGCCTGGAGTCGTGCAGCTGCGTGTGCATGGAGGGCTGGGCGGGCAGCAACTGCTCCGAGCCGCTCTGCCCGCGGGGCTGCTCCAGCCGCGGCGTGTGCCTGGAGGGCCAGTGCATCTGCGACAACGACTACGGGGGCGAGGACTGCTCCCAGCTCCGCTGCCCCGCCGGCTGCGGCTCCCGCGGGCTCTGCGTGGACGGAGAGTGTGTCTGTGAGGAGGGTTTCACCGGCGAGGACTGTTCGCAGCTGCGGTGCCCCCGCGACTGCTCGGGGCGGGGGTACTGCGTGAACGGCACGTGTGTGTGCCAGGAGGGCTTCGCCGGCGAGGACTGCGGGTGGCTGCACTGCCCCAACGCCTGCAGCGGCCGCGGGGTCTGCAGGGACGGGCTCTGCGTCTGCGAGGAAGGCTACGAAGGGCAGGACTGCTCAGCAGGTAGTGGGGGCATGCATGGGGAGAGCCAGGCATGAGTGTATAAGCGAGGGTTTCAAGGTGCCCGGAGTCCCACAGGAGCACCACGAAGTCTGGGAGAAACCCATACCCAGCAGAGCACATCACACAGGACGCGCTCAGGCCCCACAGTTTGAGCGCCTCCCTGTTGTCTCTGTCTCCAAAGACACAGTTAGATGTTTGGGAGGCAAGCAAAAAGGCAGCGAGGATCATCCCAACATGGGGGGCTAAACCCCTGGTGCAAGTGCGGCCACCATCAGGTTCTCCCGAGCTTTTACCTTGCTGTAGCTGTTCATACACCCACAGAACACGTAACCGCCAGCCCAGAGCCCGTGTCCCACCAGCAGACCCACACGCCCTCCCACACAGCCACGTGGAAGGATAAGCCACGCACACCCTGACACTCTCCTCTCCCTCTGCCCTTCCCACCAGTGGCTCCTCCTGAAAACCTGCGAGTGACAGGGATCAGCGACAGCTCCGTGGAGCTGGCGTGGGACAGCGCCGGGGCAGCCACCGAGTACGTGGTGTCATACCAGCCGGCGGTGCCGGGGGGCACCCAGCTCCAGCAGCGGGTGCCCGGGGACTGGAGCAGCATCACCATCACGGACCTGGAGCCTGGTGTTGCCTACAATGTCAGCATCTACGCAGTCATCAGCGATGTCTTGAGCGCCCCTGTTACCTCCAGGGTGATGACCAGTAAGTATCCTACTGCACTTGTCGCTTGGTACCCACGTATCCAGAGGGGACGCTCAAGCTGGCTCGCATTTTCCACAAAAACCTTCTAGCAGTAGAAACTTGGGTCCTAAAAAAAAAAAAAAAAACCAAAACCAAAAACCAAAAAAAGACCTCAAACCAAAACCAAAAAAACCACCTGGGGATATTTTTATCCCCATTTATAGCTGTACAGGGTTGAAGGAAAGGGGGAAATGTGTCCACCCTCTTCAGAAAGAGCCTGGGTGAAAACCTGAATATCTAAAAATAAAAAAACAAACAAAAAACCAACAGTGCTTGATTGAAGCCCTGAGAATATGACCCAAAACATTACATTTTTTTGCTGACAGAAAATATTGAGATATCTCACAGAAGTCACAGGTTCTCCTCCCACTCCTGTACGGGTTCCCCATGAAGAATTCCCATGACATGGGCGATAGTGCAGCAAGAGGGAGGGGATGCTGCTGTGCATCAGGAGTTACATGGTCCTGACCAGGGCTGCGATGCACAGAGGAAAACAGGAGTATCAAGCCATAATGGCAACCTCCATAAAGGATCCTAGGCAACTAAGGATACAGAGGGCAGGGGGAAAACAGAAACTATCCAGGCACCCCTTTGCAACCCCTTCACCCACTCTGCTCACATGGTAGTGCAGTGGGATGCTTCAGTGTCCAGCAGCCCAGGCATATCCCTCTTTTCCGTCCAGCCCACCTGGAGGGGGGACAAAGGAACTTTGCTAACAGCTGCGAAAAGGTTCCCCGTTTTTGTTGCCCTGATAGCAAAATACCCACAGGGAGCAGGGTGGGGACTGGCAGCACCCACACACCCATCCCACTCTGCTCACCACCCCTATCCCTACTCCCTTCCAGACCTTGCCACGCCGCAGGGGCTGAAGTTCAAGACCATCACAGAGACAACAGCAGAGGTGCAGTGGGAGCCCTTCTCCTTCCCCTTCGACGGCTGGGAGATCAGCTTCATTCCCAAGGTACCGCCGCTGCACTCGTGGCATCACGGCGTACGCCTAAAGCACCAAGCGAGTGGATCCTAAATCAGCTTCCAGTTCCCCCCTTCCCCAAATACCCAGCCCGTGTCTTGCCATTTGCGTGCTGCACTTCAGACACCCCAAACGCTGCCAGCCTGCACTTCCCCAGTAGTTATGACATAAATGTCCTCAAAGAAATTCCACCCCCCCACCCCCAAAATCCAGAGACAAGCTTATAAAGAAATAAACCTTCCAGCCTCTTGCTGGGAGGTCACCCCCTCTTTTTCCCTTCCATCTCCTTTGCCGTGACCCTTCCTCCTCCTCCTCCTCCTCCTCTTCCTCTCCCCTGCTCTCTCCACTAAGCTCCCCAGAGCAGCCTCGATCAAACCGAGCAGCTGCCGGCTCTCAGACAACAACCTTCAACATCCCCGAGTCACACGCACAGCTAATTCCTGCCACGGAATTTTAATCGCAGTGATGAACAGGTAGAAATGGTGCCAGAAAAAGATGAAAGGATGAAAATGTTGCCCTAAATATCGCGTATTTTCTGTGCGCGGCGACAAAAATTGTACATCAAGTATTTCATCTATATTCATAATTTCTACACCATTTAGCCGTAAGTATAGCCTCAATTGTATATGGAGCCTCTTTTCAAGAGCATTCAAGCCCCAGCAGTAAAAGAAATGCTGATTAAGGGCTCAATTATGACGTTTTCACTTGTACAAAACCCTCGCTGGAATCAAAGGCAGCTCTGGGCAGTGGAGAACTGAAGAACTTGGCCCCAAAGTTTTAAATGCTCTTAACTATGAAGTATCATTACACAGCACAAAGCAGGGGCCCAATTGCTTTAAATAACTCAATTCCCTCACTTCCAAAGAGGCTGGAAGGTTCTTGGTGCAATGTTCGCTATGGCCACACACAAACTGTGTTGCAAGTTGAGGTTCAGGTAGTGCAGGTATAAACTCCGGGATAATTTTCATTCATCATCATGATAAAAGCTGAAAAATAAGGCAACATCAGGGGAGAGCTTTTGGTGGGAAAAAATAGTTCTCTTTCAAACATTTCACTGATACTCAGTAATTAAGCTCAACAGCATCCCTTTGAAGCAGATAAGTGAGGACATGTCCCTTTTAGGGTGAGGAATCACCAGGATAGAAGCAAACCTCTCCCCACAGAGTCACCAACAACAGGTTTTTCCTCAAGCTCGCCCAAAAACGCAAATCATTGGTCCTCCTTTCCATTTTTAAGCTTAACACTTGAAAACACATGGAAATCTTTTGGGATTTAAAGGCAGGTAAGGTGCAAAAGTCTGGCTGTTCCCAGATGCAGGGTTTTGGGTAGGGAAGGGACATAACTCACTGGGCTTTGAAGTTCTCACATCCATTGGCCAAGTACAAGGTCCCGCACCAGAAAGTCACAGTCATGCTCTTGCCTGTCAGCTGCCAAAATTGGACTCTCCATCACCAGCTTTTCCCTAAAATAAGGCAGAGGGTGCTGTATCCTTCACTGCCTGCAAGCAACACTTGCTTGGGCACATGCTAAACCATTTCCACACCCAAATAAACCCAAAACCTAGTCCCAGAGGCTAAAACCAATATAACAGCAAATAACCTCTGTGAGAAAAACTGAGCTTCCTGTCTTCCCAAAAACTCAGTAAGAGGATGCTGATTTGGTCCTCAGCAAGCCCCACAAGGGTGCTTGGACCTTCCTGCAGAGCAATTCTCCTTCTGTTGTGTCCACAATACTCTTACCCCCCAGCCCCCCAAAATCCAGGTCAGGTGGATATTGCCCGTATTCTGCCCTCACTGAGGATGGGATGGGAGAAAAATGAAGCAAAGACAGATTTAGCCTAGAGAATTAGGAAAGGTAAGATGGCAATTGATGGCTAAAATGGAAGATTTCCTGTTTAATGAGAAAAGAGATGAATATGAATGGAGAGCTATGTGCAAAGATTTGTTTAGTGTGTTATTAGTGAAGACAGCAGCAAGAAAAGATCCTTTGTCCAAACACTGGCAGGAAAGGTGACATTTGCAGTTGTTTAAAGCCTTAAAGCTTTTCAGGGCAAAACTGCAAAGCGTAATGAGTGTAATAAAGATGGTTAAAAAGCAGCGGATGGCAAAATAAAGACCTCACAGTTTCATACCTGTACATCAACTACAGAAAGCTCCTGGCACCTGAAGAGCAGGGAAAAGTAGTCTAGCCAAGGCTTTGTTTTTATCATCTTTTCCCTTCTGGAGAACAGCAGAGACACAGATGGCAAAATAGAGAAGCTGAGGGGGGAAGGGATGGGGAAGGATTTTGGAGCCCAGCAACATGGGTGCTCACGCGTGGTGGGTGACTTCACCCTGGGTTTCTGCACCTCCATGGCGGGATGTGATCTGGGGGTGCAGGGCTGGCCATGGAAGGATGCGACGTGGAAGGGGGGGCACCTGCTCTCCATGCATCAGTCCCCCCAAAGCACCATTTTTGTGGGGCTTTTTTTAATGCTTATTTCCACTCCCTGGCAGAATAACGAGGGTGGTGTGATCGCTCAGCTCCCCAGCACTGTCACCACCTTCAACCAGACGGGGCTGAAGCCGGGGGAGGAGTACACTGTCACCGTGGTGGCCCTGAAGGAACAAGCCAGGAGCCCTCCCACCTCCGACAGCGTCTCAACCCGTGAGTGAGCCTGACCTGGGGGAGCACGACAGAGCCCAGGGCTTGGTCCCAAAAATAAGATCCTATCAGCAAGAGCAGCCTGGCACTGCATGGGCAGGGATAAAAGTAGCAGCACCCCGGTGCCCAAGCATTGCAACAACAGCTTCTTCATGCAGTATTTTGTCCCTCTCCCTCCTAAATTGCCACAAGCACAGAAACCGTGGCGAGGGTAATGGGGTTGGGAGTGAAGACTTCAGTCTGCTTTTATTATATAGCTGGATAAATTCTTCTTCTCTGCTGATCTCACATTTCAGAGGCTGCAAGCCCTCAAGAAATATCTCTGTAAATGTATTACTTACTCATATATAACAGATTAAAACTCCCACCTGCTTTTGTTCCACTAAATGCCCTTTAGTCCTACCAATTCAGGCAAATCAGGCAGCAGGGCCAGGAGCCAGGAGCAACAGCATGTCCCTTCCTAACCAATTTATTTGCCCAGTCACTGGTCCATCCTGTAGACCAGAGAAAACCGTGTCTTCTCCTCGCCGAAGGAGACGCAGCAGCGGGCAGAGCTCACTGGGAGACGAGGCTCTCCACGCCAGACCTGCTGCAGTCTGCCTTGGCAGCCAGGCAGACGTCTCCTACCTCCACCCAAGCTGTTCAAAACGGAAACAGCACTTAAATAGCTGCCGGAGGGCTGTGACAAGGTGATGCTCTTCAGGCTGCTAATTTGAGGCAGTGGTGAGAGAGAAGGGAGGGTCCCTCCACCAGCAGCAGTTTGCTGCAGGTCTGAGCTTCCTCAGCTCAGTCCTCTCCTCCCGCTTTGCCTCCACGCTCAGCTCGACGTGGCTTAACAGAGACATCTCCTGGTCAAGCCCAAATCTGCCTGTCCCTGGGAAGTCAGCACAAAATAAAGAGGCTGGTACTTCAAACTCCGGGGTTGACCTTTGCAGGGAGCACAGATGGAGCAGTGGCTGCCAGCTCTCTGCTCCCTGAAGGCATCCCTGTGCTGGCATGTGTGCCTTCCTCTGCAGCACCCCCCCAGCTTAATCCTCATCATCCTTGTTCTGGGATCAAGCATGGTTTTATGCCACACAGCTAAGCAGATGTGGATCACCTGGATGACTGGACAACATGAAGTAGTTGGAAATTCAGGGTTTGGATAAGCATGACCTGGTCCTGGCCAAGCTGGACACCCAGCTCCTACCTAAACACTGTGCTTCCCAGCTGCCTTCCCTCCTCCGTTGCTGTTTTGCCCCCAGAGCTCACCCCACTGCTCCAAATTCCCCCACATGTCTTTTTCTAACTCTCCCTCGTCCTTCCCACCCCCGCCCACATGGAGTCTCCCACAGAACTTCCGATCCTGGCACGCAGCATTCAGCACACCTTTATTACATAGTCATTTTCCTATTTATACACCATACAAGATGTATATATATATACAGTATAGTCTGAATTACAGAACCAGAGTGGGCTTTCTCACCCACCTCGTGATCATGTAAGTGATGAAACAAGCTGCCTAGCAGGCATCAGCACTGCCATGGCACAGGAGCAGTGGCCAGGCTTGGCCCCATCCATCCATCCATGCAGTGTTTAAGTCCTGCTGGGCTCCAAGCATTCATCACCCAGGCTTCAATCCATGATGTTCAAAAGCTGAGTGTTGGGGGCTCTGGAGGAGGGAAGGGCCCAATTCTCTGCAAAAGAAAGCAGAAATATCCAAAAGGGTCTCCCAGTAGATGCCTGGTATGAATTTACCTAACAACCTTTTATCTGAGGGGGTTTGTTGGACACCCACCATAGCCCACAGCCAGCTAGTTATGAAGACTCACCAGAGCAGTTGCATTTTCTCCTCTCTCCCCACAGCCAAGACATCAACAGCTTTACAAGCTGATCCCTCAGCTTCAGGACAAACCAGAAGCTGCTGGCACCAAAGCAGGAACATTTCTAGAGATGTTCCTCAGTTCTAAATGCTTGGATCTGTCCTTGGCCCCACGTTGTTTAACACATTGTCAACACCTTTCGAAAGACATAATATCGTTGCTGATAAATGATGGAAAGACCCAGAAAAGAGTAAATTGAGTGGAAGATCCTCGATAAACGTAGTCTGGATACTTTGAAGAGCTGGGCACAAAGGAAAGTTACACGTTTTTCAATGCAAAAGTATGGGCAGTAATTTAGGAGCAAAAAAAGCGGACCACAGTTATATATAGGAGGTTTTATCCTGGGAAATACCCAGCATATAGATACAACCATATAGGAGGTTTTATCCTGGGAAATACCACCTGGAAAAGCCAGGGAGGGATTGTTGCCGATAACCAGCTTGAGAGAAGGCCATGAGTTGCATTATAGCTGTAATGGTATCAATGAGAGAGCTGCTGGGTCCACAGAGAGTGGAGCAGGTTCAGCAAAGAGCCAGGAGATTGGGATAAGGGACTGGGAACCCACAAGGACCCTTGGAGTCAGGGCCTTGCTCATGTCACCTCTCTCCCTGTCCCCAAACGCTAATCCCAGCCGCTCTGAAGGCCGGGCTGAAGCACCCCAGAAGCTTGGCATCCCCAGAGCTTTCCCCTTTCCCCACCCAACTCTTCCAAAGTAACAGGTGCCCGTTTTTCCCCCCCTCCTCCGCAGTCATCGACGGCCCGACGCAGATCCTGGTGCGGGACGTCTCGGACACCGTGGCCTTCGTGGAGTGGACGCCGCCGCGCGCCAAGGTGGACGCCATCCTGCTGAAGTACGGGCTGGCGGACGGGGAGGGCGGGAGGACCACCTTCCGCCTGCAGCCCCCCCTCAGCCAGTACTCCCTGCAGGCCCTGCGCCCCGGCGCCCGCTACCACCTCGCCGTCAGCGCCCTGCGGGGTGCCAACGAGAGCCGGCCAGCCCTCGCCCAGTTCACCACAGGTAGCTAGACTGGCTTTGCTGGGAGAACTGGTGTGAGCTTTTAGGCCGGCGGCAGGCGCGGGCAGATGGCTTGCTGCGATCTGCAGACGGGCTGTCCTGCAACGAGGACGTATCTGGAGATGAAGGGAGGGGATTTTTGCATCTGGATTTAGTGGCACCTGGTTTGCCCCGGCACAAGGGAGCTGGGGTTTAGTGTGGCGTGCTAGGAGGAAGAAGTGGAATGAAAGCACGAAGGTTAAGATGCAGGTGTGAGTGGAGACGCCTGAATGCAAGTGCCTCGCATCCCTCATAGAGCAAGGCAGAGCAAATGATTCAGCTCCCCCCAAAATACACACCCTAAAACCATCCTCTGATCCCTTTACTCGTGCCTACCTTTCTGTTTAGTCCCTAAACCTCCAGTGCAACAGGTCTTCGTGCCCTGTGCCCCACAGGGATGCTCACATGGTTCCCAGGGCAGTCCAGGTGATCCCAGATGCCAATGACCAGGCATGGATGACTCAAAACTGACACATTTAGATGACAGACCCTGAGCCAACTCCACCTTTGCTGTGTCCTGCTGCAGCATCACGTCTGAACCTGGCAGGGACACACATCCCCACCAGCTTCAGTGCCCGTTTAGACACACAGCTGAGCTAAAACCCTAAAACCTGGCATCCCTAAGAGCACCCAGAGCTCCATGCAAAGTTCTCAAAAGAACCAAAACACTCAGCACAGGTCTGAATTCAAGGCGATGCTCACTCCCGTTAACCACTGAGACTGAGGTGACTGACTGAGGAATCAGCAGTCAAGCACCTGAAAGCAGCCCAGCCACAAACATGGTTATCTCATTTTATATCTTCTCTAAACAGCCTAACTGGTCAGTAAAGCTTTAATTGATGTTAAGCCTGCAGACAGCTAATGGGTTTAATTTACCATGCCATAAAGGAGGGGGCAGAGTGTGTATTTCCGTGCTGGTTTATGGTACATAAATTACTTGTCATGTACGTTACTGGTGGATACGAGGCTCCTACTGTAATAGCCGTGGCGTGTGAATTGTGTGTGTAAATATCTCTCTAGATAAATATTTCGGAAGAGATGTTTGCCCTGACTGATTTGCTGCGTTGGCCTTCCTCGCTTTATTTCTGAAAGGCAACACAAAAAATCCCCCCCAAACTCAGATCCATCACCATTACCCACCGTCTGCTGGTGCCCAGCCCCAACCCATCGCTCACCAGAGGGTTTATTGTGCAAACCAGAAGAGCTTTGGTGCACAGCCTCAGCAGCACTAATAAACACTTCGGGCAACGTCTAAGTGTGAATGAACCTGTAAAGGTGCTCAAGGGTCTTCTAAGAGCAGTTCAGGCCCATGGATGGCTGCTGCACAGCCCTCACACTGCCTCAGTTTCCCTTACTCTGCTATGGGCAGAGAACAGTTTTCTTTTCCAAATACCATGGAATTGGCTCCCAAAGCAAGTTCCTAAGGATGCTGTGAGTGCCCCAGCACTCGCACCGCTCGCCTGGGCAGCATCTCCCGGTCTGTGCCGAGCAGCAGGTGAGAGCAGATATCCCAGCCCTTCCTGTGCCCTGGGGAGGAGGGACCGCCCATGGGACCTCCCAGGCATCACCCCCGGGTGCCCCTCCACCCTGCGGCCGTGCCAAGGCTCCGGGGTGCGTTCTGGGCGGTGAGACGGTGCCTCTCTCCCTTGTGTCGCGCAGAGATCGATGCCCCCAAGAACCTGCGGGTGGGCTCGCGGACGCCCGCCAGCCTCGAGCTCGCCTGGGACAACAGCGAGGCCGAGGCCAACAGCTACAGGGTGGTCTACAGCACCCTGGCCGGGGAGCACTACCACGAGGTCCTGGTGCCGCGCGACACCGGCCCCACCACCCGCGCCACCCTCGCAGGTACGTGCGCGCCCTTCCTCCCCCTCCTCCTCCTCTCAAGCAGGTAGGGCAGTGAAGAGCCCAAACCAGCTCTTATGCTGGCACGTGTTTGAGGTTGGTTTGGAGCTTACTGCTTACTGGAGGGAAGGTTTTCCTTGGGATGTAGCTCGTTTTTCCCTGCGTGGGTCTGGATTTGGGTGCTGCTTATCCACAAGTGATGCACCTCCAAGTAACACACCTCCAAATCAGGCACTTCCAAGTCATGCACCTCCAGCGAGGATCTTTCCGGGTGCCAAATAGAGCTGGCAAGGAGCAAAGTGAGAAATGGGGAGAAGAAGCCTTCTTAGGCTTATCTAGAGGGAAATACTATTTCACCCTTTTCTTTTTTTCCTTGTTGGGAGAGAGACACAGGTGATGATGCCCCGTGGGCAGTGACGGCGAGCCAGGCTGGCCAAGTTTGTTGCCTTTTTCCGAAGCAGGCACAAAGCAGACCCAAATCTAGGGATGCTATTTTTGAGCAAGTCCTTTAAGTGGTAGACAATTCAGGTCAGCACAGGGGGTGCCACCAGGGGCTGCAAACACCACCCACCTCCCGCTGCCAGGAAAGCCCCAAACACCTCCTGCAGTAACACAGCAAAGCACCATGTGAGATCTGGTTTCCCTTTTTTTTTTTTTTCCCTACCAGAACTGCTTGCCTGATGGATTTGCCACTCTGGTGGCACTTTTTGAGCAAAGAAAAGACTTACTTACACAGAAAAAGTTCACTCATTCAGCTTGAAGCTCTTCAGTATGGCAGGACATCAGGTGTTGACTCTCTGCCCTCCCGGGACACTCAGGGGCTCAGGAATCTGCCACGTGGAGCTATAGGAGTAAGTCCAGAAGGAAAGTCGAATGTTAAGTTGCAGGCACAGCAGCAGAGTCACGAGGAAGGCTGGAGGGCAGAAGGCAGTTAGAGCAGATAGCTTGAAAAACGTGGTATACGGAAAGAACAAAAATGTTAGGGATAGTTTCTGCTGCGTGCCTGATGAGGACATGCATGGAGAAGCGGAATGAGATCGGAGACTCACTGCTGGACTCCTGCTAGCTTTCTTCTAGGACATTTAGTGGCTTTCCAGGTGAGAAGAAGCATAAAAAATGGGCCAAACTGTCCTCCCTGGGGCAACGACACCCATGGCAGAACCTGAGCTTGCCTCAGAGGACGTGGCAGCCTGCAGGCTCCTGTTTTTCTCAATAAAATTAAAAAAGGTGCCAAGTCTCTGCCAGACTCGGGCAGGGCTGTAAGAAACCCCACCACAGCAAGCTGCAGAGACGCAGAGGCTTAAGTCGATAGCAGTGAGTGATTTTTACATAGTGCCTCATCATCACCTAAGTGCATTGCTTCCAGTTCCCAGGGTAATAAACAAACCAATTAAAAAAAAAATCCAATCATAGCATAAAATAACCCAAAAAATCATTCTACTGGCAAAGAAAAAGCTAGGAGAGCTGTAGTGTGGATGGCACTGAGCCTCTCCCATAGCTCCGTTACGCACAGAGCAGTTCTGTCCTCCAGTCTTTTATGGGGTGCAAAACACATTGGGCTGTGTTTGCTGCCACCCTGATGGGATCCACAACATGAAAACAACCAGTAATTCTGTCAGCCACCTTCATCTGCCTGCAGAAAAAGCAGTGAGGAACGGCACTGAGCAGAGTTTATCAAAGATTTAAGCTTAAAAATACAGCAAGCCTTGCCCTGCCCCACTGTCTCTCTTAAAAATCAGCATTTGCACAGAAGTATCCATAATGTTGAACTCCCCAAAAGACATGGCAGAGAAAAAGGATTGGTTTATATGCTCCTGCTCATTTCTTCCTTCTCCTCCCCCTTTCCCCCAGGCTCTTCTCCGGGTTTCCAGGATGCTTCTGACACTTACTGGGGAGGGCCTATGAGTGATGTGGGTCCATCTTCCCCCATCACCAAGACTGCACTATAGTAAGAGGAGAGCGGGGGATGAGGGTTTCCCTCTCTCCTGACCTCTTGAGGAAGGTTTTGGTGACTCCAGGAGATGCTGCCCCTGGGCAAGGCAGGCTGAGGCTGGACTGGAGGGTTTATGGCTTTTTCTAGCTGTGTGGGAAAGATCAGGAAGCACAGGGAGGAGAGGAACAGAGCCACCAGCAGCCAAGCAGAAGTGACAGGCAGAGGCAGGAGATGTCCCACATGGTTATCACAGCGATCAGGAAAGGAGCTGGATGAACTCGACTCCCATGTCCCTTAAGAGAGGCACTGCAGGATACATCCACCCCAAGGAGCACTCCCAGGAAGACTGCACCTTTCCTAATTAATGTGCATTTCATTTACTCTGCATAATTTATTTCTTTTCAAGACACCAGCCCTGTGACAATATTCGATGTTGCATCACTTTGGAAACAAATATAGCTACTTTGTCATTCCCATCTCAGCTTGCACACACAGAGCTTCTGTCTCGCTGCCAGCAATTACAGCAGACCTCAGCAACAACTTTTAAAAATGTCTTGTTTCTGAGCTAAAATAATCCAAATTCCCTATCCAAAGGCATCCACAGGGCTTTTAAAAAAGGCTCAGCGCTTCCGTAATGCACGGAGGAGCTGCTGACCTGAGGGAGGGCTGCTCACCCCAGAGGTGCCCTGGATGTCCCCAGCTGTGGGAGCTGGGGGATTGCACCCTGAGGTCACCCTGCCAGGTGCTGTTCTCACACCCCTTCATGTCTTTTGCGCTCCCTGGCAGATCTGGTGCCAGGAACAGAGTACGGCATCGGGATTTCGGCCGTGATGGACAGCCAGCAGAGCGTGCCGGCCACCATGAACGCCAGGACTGGTGAGTTTGGCCCCACTGCCTGCTCCACACACAGCTGGCTCCTGGGGCTCAGATGTCCCCATGGGACAGTCTGTGCATGGGAACAAAGCTCTGCACCACCCCTCTCCCACAGAGCTTGACAGCCCCCGGGACCTCGTGGTGACAGCCTCCACAGAGACGTCCATCTCACTGGCCTGGACCAAAGCCACGGGTCCCATTGACCACTACCGTGTCACCTTCACCCCTGCCTCAGGGATGGCCTCGGAAGTGACGGTGTCCCGGGACGAGTCACAGCTCACCCTCTCAGAGCTGGAGCCCGGGACGGAGTACACCATCTCCATCATCGCCGAGAGGGGACGGCAGCAGAGCCTGGAGGCCACTGTGGACGCCTTCACAGGTAGAGACAGACAAGTTGGGATGGGGCCAAGGCCACAGACCACTACCCTGTGTTGTCACCTCTGCCAGCCCACCACGTCCTCGGCACCAAAACCCTTGGGTGGTGATGGGGATGAGAGCTGGGGTCAGGGTGTCCACATGGAAGCAGATCTGCTGACCTCAAAAGGAGGATGGTCCTACCAGTGTGGTGGCACAGTCCCCTTGGACGGCAGCGCTGAGCACACTTGCCTGGCTGGAGGCTCCCAAAAGGACAAGGCAGGACTGGGGGAACAGACAGCCCATGCTGTCCTCTGTTGTCAGGGTGGTCCGTGTGTCCAAAAGAAGGAGAAATGAAGCCTTCAGGGACCTCACAAGGTTCTCTCACTGAAAAGTCTGCAGTTGTGAAGTGCAGACAACACATACCATCTGCAGTAGCACAGCTCCATCACCTACCATATGGGTCTGGGATGGAGGGTGTTTGCAGGCAGGGCTGAGGAAAGCACCATTTTCCCCCTCCTGGTTCTGCCTATTGATGCCAGCACAGCTTCAGATCAGTGGAGAGCCCAGAGCCCCAGCATTGCCACCTCTCTTGGGTATTTCCCAACAAGCACTGGGAACAGGAGGCCAGGATCTGCAGACGGTTGGGTTTGCATCTCTCCTCCACGCACTGCAGGTGTTCGGCCCATCACACAGCTCCACTTCTCCCAGCTGACGTCCTCCAGTGTCAATGTCACATGGAGTGACCCCTCCCCACCCGCAGACCGCCTCATCCTCACCTACAGCCCCCGGGACGCGGAGGAGGCGCAGCAGGTCGCCCTGGACGGCACGCGCCGGCACGCCAGCCTGACGGGCCTGCAGCCCGCCACCGAGTACCTGGTGTCCCTGGTGGCCGTGCACGGCGCCGTCAGCTCCGAGCCTGTCCTGGGCTCCATCACCACAGGTACCACAGGACACCCCCCACCAGGCACGGGACCCCACCGGGAGGGCAGGCAGGGGGACGGGGAGCGGACCTGCCTCCCACAGCTTTGCTTTGCGCTCCATCTCTGCAGGGATCGATGCGCCGAAGGACCTCAGCGTGGGCAATGTCACCCAGGAGTCCATGATGGTCTACTGGAGCCCTCCCATCGCTGCCTTTGACCACTACAGAATATCCTACCGTGCTGCTGAAGGTAAGGGATCGGAGTACTTTTGCTCATGCCTTGAGCTCCCAGCTGCCAACCCTCCCTCCATCTGCTGGCACGAACAAGCCACCAGGTCATCCTCATCCCAGACAGCATCCCACGCGCTGGTAAAAGCTACCAATAACTGGGATGGAACAAAAGGCTACAGGGACAGAGGATGGGGTGTCGGGGATGGAGATGAGAAGGGACAACTGCAGACAAGGGCCAGCTTGGCACAGAAGGGCACAGGGAGCGACACCCTGCAGTGTGTGGTTCACAGGGATGGTTAATTCAGGGCTCAATCCTGAAATACCACCTCCCTCATCTGCTTCCACTACCTCATCTTCCTCGGCCCCAGTTTTGCCTATGATTCTGAAAAGGCCAAGCCAGCAGAGTGATGAGCACCTGCAGACACAAAACCCAGTTACCTCCAGTACCTTGTGGCACTGCCCTCCCCTCCCAAGCACCTCCTGTACCCCAGGGATGGGGCCAGCCGTGCTGCCAAAGCTCTTGGCTCCATCCCTGCAGGGAGGACAGACAGCATCGCCCTCCCCAAGGATGTGACTGAGCACGCCCTGCACCACCTGGAGCCCGCCACCAAGTACGAGATCGGGCTGAAGAGCGTGCGGGGCCGGGAGGAGAGCGAGCTGGCCTCCATCACCGCCTACACAGGTGGGAAGGGGCTCCTGGTGGGCAGGGAGCAAACAAACAGTGACAGCTCCAGCCTCGGGCGGGGCTGCCAATCCCTGCTTGCCTTAGTAATCAGGTGACTGAGAGCAAGCTGGAGCTCATGCCAGCCTGTTGCAAGCTCGGGATGATAAGCAAGGCTCACAAGGGCCCGGTGTGGGCTTTTGAAATATGTCTCAGCAAAGCTTTTCCAGAATATTCATGGGTAGTCATGGGGGAAAGTGATAAACCTGTGTACCAGGCACAGGGGAGCCAAAAACATGATGCTGGGTCACCATGACAAGCTTTCCTAAAGGGAGTGCAGATTTCCAGAAATAATCCCTGGGGAAGCCCCATCACAAACAGTATCTGCTGCAAGAATAAAACCCTCTGCTATCCACAGACTTCTCAAAACCTAAAGAAAACCCCTAACATCCCAGGCTGTGCATCAGGAAAATAGAGGAGGAGGAGCCCAGGCACTCTAGCCTAGGCAGCAGTAACTCCTCTGCAGGCCCATGAGCCTGGGCAGCAGGGCAAGACCATGAGCAGTGGGCCACAAGAAGCCCTTGCAGTTTATAGCCTAGTCTCTTAACGCCTCTGACTCTCTGAATGTCTCCCGCACGCAGCCATGGATGTCCCCTTGGGGGTCACAGCCACCAACATCACCCCCACCGAGGCGCTGCTGCAGTGGAACCCGCCGCTGTCGGAGGTGGAGAGCTACGTCCTCGTCCTCACCCGCCGTGCAGGTACACTGGGGCTCTGTTTCAGCTCACCTCTGCCTCTCCCCCATCCCAAAGCCCAGGGTTTGGCAGGTGCCCTTCACAGAGGGAGTAGGGAAGGAGCCCTTCCTCTGGGTTATATAGGGACAGTGGGAAAAATAAGACTATCCTTCAGACTGAACACCAGCACTGCAGCTCAGCTGCTGCACTGCAGCTTGCGGTGTTTCAGCATTAGAAGTGCCTTTGTTCATGAGGTCATACCCCGAGACACATTTTGGAGAATGACGTGGAACATTTACCTAAACCCATCCCTTTTGGCTTACAGTTGCAGGAGAAACAATTCTCGTGGATGGAGACAGCCAGGAGTACCAGCTGACCAACCTGCTGCCCAGTACCACTTACATGGTCTCCATGTACGCCACCAGCGGGCCCCTCACCAGCCAGACCATCACCACCAACTTCACGACTCGTACGTACAATCACCTCCCCACCTCCCACCCTTAGCCATGCACCCACCCCAGGACAAGCAGCCAGGCAGGCTGAGCCAAAGCTCTTCTCACACAGAGTGAGCACACAAGTAGCCATGTGCCCAAAGGACACCCAAATACTAGTGCTGGGCACAACACAAGAACACAGTTTTAATCAACAAGCATCTACCATCATTTTCACTTTTTCAACATCCATCAACTCCTTTTTATTTTTGATTTCCCCTGGATGTGGTTTCCTGAGAATACCCTTGACCAGGTTTTTTTCTAGCCCCAGGCCATAGTCTAGAAGAGCTCTACAACCGATTTTGCTCACAAGCAGCTTGATGTGAACTTCAGAGCTGTTACCCTTGAGGTGGCACACAGGCAGAGGAGGACTTCTAGAGGGTTTGCAGAGCTCTGTACAAGACTGGGGATGGGTGATGAGGTCTTGAAATTGAGGGTGAGGATGGACTTTGGGCTGTGGCTCAGTGTTGCAACGTTGAATCCCAGTGTACTGAGCTGAGAAATGGGACTGGGGTGGTTGTGTGTGAGAACTTTCCCTTCCCTGGGGTCCCTATCCACTCTTGCAGTTTTGGATCCTCCAACAAATCTGACTGCCAGTGAAGTCACACGACGGAGTGCCCTGCTCTCCTGGGTTCCTCCCATGGGAGAGATCGAGAACTACATCATGACCTACAGATCCCCCGACGGCAGCCGGAAGGTGAGTGAGTCCTTGCAAAGAAACAGGCTCATTAAGCCAGGGAATAACAAGACTATGGAGAAACGAGCAGGAGAAACCCAACAAAGCAAAACAGCGATGCTCACCAGCTCAGGGAGACCGGAAGGGCAGGCACTACTTTCTGCGTAAGCAGAGACTTTAGATAAATAATTGGAAAAAGCAAGAAGAGATTGCCTAAGGCAAAATGTTTATGCACACCTGCAGGTCTGAGTGTAGAGGGGATACTTGGAAAGTTTGGAGGAACAGGGGAAGTTCCCAGCTTGTGAAACACAAGCAAGCTGAGGCAGGAGAAAATTATCTTGCAAACAGAGATGCTAAAAATGCCATTTGCCCTTCCTGTGAAAAGGAAGACAGGCACAGACAGCTAATTAATCCCGCAATACAATATATTTGATTATTTAATGAGCGTGTCCACATCTGCCTGTCTGGAGAGCTGCTACAAATGCTATCAGAAATACGTCACAGCCACCAGTCTCGTTTCCTTTGCTGGTGTGGCTGGCTCGCAGCAGCCGGGGGACAGTGGCTCTGCAGAAGGGGTTCGATAACCTTGTGTGGCACTGGCCGACAACCAGAAAAATTAACGGGACAGGAATGGACGGAGTCAAAACTGGCTGGTAACCAGGTTTGGCCTGCTCTGCTCCTTGTGCTGCTTGGGCCATCAGTCATGCCCCGTACGGAGTAAACAGAGCACACAGACTGCAAACACTTAAATTGCCCGTGTCCAAACCGTCTTGCTTTCTCCCTCCCCAACCATCCAAAACATTGACTGTGTCCATTGCCCTCATTGACTCAGTCCAGGGGTGTAAGCAGCCATGCAACGCTCCTTGGCCAGGCACCAAGGGCTGCAGCAGTTTGTGGCTTCCCTTCCCTCCTCGCTTGCTCTTTAGGCTCCCCACCGCTTTTCTCATCTGTTGCTCTTGGTGTCTGCCTCCTTCTGGGACCCATGTACAGGAGCTGATTGTGGACGCTGAGGACACGTGGATCCGCCTGGAGGGGCTGTCGGAGACCACGGAGTACACCGTGCGCCTGCAAGCTGCCCAAAACGCCGTGCGGAGCGGCGTCATCTCCACCACCTTCACCACAGGTGAGGACTCGAGCCACGCCCGCTCGGGAAGGTGGAAGTGAGCCCATGTACTGTGCTGGTAGGCATGGACTTGCTTTTATGGGCTTTCCCTCCTCAGGCAGCACCCCGTCACAATCCCCAGAGAGGTACATACAATGCCATGCCCCACAGTGCTGCTTTGGTACAAAATGTTAATGGCTGACGGACCTATAACACAAACTCAAGACCCAGCCCTTTGCCTTGGCCTTGCCCCTCCTCAAATGCATCACGTATCCACAGGTATGCTGTTGCAATGAATAGACCAGCGGGGTCTCTCCACACTGTAGACATGATCCACTCACAAATATCAAAGAATCACAGAATAGTTTGGGTTGGAAGGGATCTTTAAAGGTCACCTTGTCCAACCCCCCTGCAATAAGCAGGGACATCTACAACTTGATCAGGTTGCTCAGAGCCCTGTCCAACTTGACCCTGAAGGTTTCCAGGGATGGAGCATACCTGGAAACATCAAGCAGGTGCATCTCCACCACCACCAGTGGGGTCACAGGCAGAGCCAGCACTTTATCTAATCCACTGACTTTATATGGAATTTCATTATTCCTCCCCACTCTAATTCCAGAGAATTCACAATCCACTGAGGCAGTGGGAATGGTTTGCTTTCCAAATCAAAGGCATCCACAGTCACCACAGCCCTCACACACAGAACACTTATGCTGGCAAGAATGAAGCTTACAAAGGAAGTCACCATCGCTCCCACCCTCTGCAACAATTCACGTTAGAAATAGTGCAAAGCAAACGTTCCTCACCGTCTTTGAAAAGCCTGGCTAGGCCAGGGCACTTACAGGCAGAGTGCATCTTGTTCAAGGCTGAATCCAATCTCATTTCTCCTGGGCTTCAAAAGCACAAAGAAGCCTATATATGACATCCACCAAAATTCCTCGATCTGCACTGCCAGTTCAATTAGGAGAGTTTTCTTTGAATCGGCTGTGGATACACTTCCCCATCTCAGTTACATGCAAAGGTCCCTTCACCTGCTTTTAAGAGATGATAGCAACTACTTACATCAACAAAAGAAGAAAAGACTCTGCTCTAATGCATCTATTGAACAGGCTTTCCTGTTATTTTTGCCTCTTACGTGGGCACATAAGGCCAGTGCAATTCAGGCAGCTGATGGACTTACGCATCTACTCTTTGAGGCTGTTTGGGAGTCAGGGATGAAGCTGCACAGCGGTGACTTCTCAGCTGGGATAAAGCAGCAGAAACCAAGTCACAGCAGGCAGGAAGAGCACCTTTTCCATCAAACACAAATGTCAGACCTCAGCAGCATTAGAGTCACCGCTGCCAGCTGATGCAGCATCCAACACAGGTTTGATTTGCTTTTAAGATGAAGATAAGCATCAGCAAGAAACCAGCTTCTCCCCACTTACCCCAATATCGATGAGACAGAAGCACCCAGGAATTATCACCAAGGCAATACAATCCATGGACACATCCCTGAGTGAAGCATCAGGATCTGGGATTCAATTTGCTCTGGCAACGCATCAGGGCACTTTGCTGAGAACAAGGACTTGTCTTCAGGAAGACACAAAAAAACAAACAAAAAAAAAAGAAAAACACCCAGGCTTAATTTAAATTGTTTTGCTTCCTTCTGCGTACAGTACACATCCCAGGGTTCTTCTATTCCCTCTGACATATTAATAGCTCGGCCTCTTTTGTTTCATGTTTGCATAAGGTTCTTGGGGAATTGTACACAGATGAGACAAAAGGAAGAAACAGATACAGTATTTATAATTTATAGTGGTTTGAAATGTCTTTCAAGGTCTCCTTGGCTCTAAAAGATATGAATATAAATTAAGAAACAAGCAATCTCCACAGAACTCAGGGGAGCCCAAACTTGTTGTCTTTGAAGAAGTTTTCATGGTTGGATACTATAAAATGCAAACAGCGTCTCACCAGACACTGCACCACAGACCACGGAGATGGAGAAAAATAGGGGATCTTCAATGTTTGGACAAAGCAATGACCTCCCAGTGTTCAGGGCACAAGAAGGGGGGAATACACCCAAGTGGGAAGCAACAGACAAGGGTTGTACCTTGGTCCTATGGGGCACCACCCAATTGTGATGGACACACACAGCATTGAAGATTTGAAGGTCCTTCACACCTTGTCACTATGTGACTGAGACATCCTTGAAAGCCACATCCACATTTCCAGCTCTGCACTTATTTACTCCATCATCCATATGCAACAACAGCAAAAGAAAAAGATGTGTTTCCTTCTTTTGCATCAAATAAGAAAAAGTTGTGCCCAGAGCTGACATTCCAATACTGAGGGGGTCTCATAATTAAGACTGTCCCAAACTCTGACCCTCAAATGAGATGATTCCTCATTAGAGGACACCTGTAGCATAGTCACACTGCCCATGCTGCATGTGTCTAGCATCTCACACAGCCTGATTCCTGCCCAGCTTGCAAGTGAAAATTATCTCAGCATAAGTCCACCATTATTTCCAAGGGCATGGGGAATCAGGACAATCCCCTTGGAAGGAGTAAAGTCATAAAACTTGATTTGAGCTGGCAATCCTGAGAGGAGAACAGGTTTTGGTATTTTCACAGCTGTCTAAATATGCTGGTGACAGCTTAAACCCCAGGGTTTCAGACACAGTGCTCAAAGATGGTCCAAGAAGTGACATCCCTCATCATTCACAGTGATGTTACCATGCACCTCTCCAATACAGGACATATGGGAGATAATTAATTTATGCACACATTTTTTTTCCATTAAATCCTCTTATGTTGATGGCAGATGCAAAGTCCCACTGCCTCACCGAATTACTCGGGACACAGGAGCCAAGTTATGCTTTACCTGGATCACAACCAGGGGGGCCTGAGGCACGAGAAAAAGGCATCTCTTTGCTTAAATATTGCCTTTTTTCCCTTTTTTATTTCGCAGGAGGGCGTGTGTTTGCAAACCCCCAGGACTGTGCCCAGCACCTGATGAACGGGGACACCCTGAGCGGTGTCTACACCATCTCCATCAATGGGGACCTCAGCCAGAAGGTGCCGGTGTTCTGCGACATGACCACTGATGGAGGCGGCTGGATTGTGAGTAGCTGTGGGGTTGTCCTGCATGTTGTCCCCATTGCAGAGCAACCAAGCCCCATCCTACCAGCAGAGCCAAGCCCCACGCTGTGCAGGAACGACAGCAGGCTTCATATCGCACGCTTCATTTCCCACGCCACGGGGAATGGCCCACGCTCCGGTAATAATAGTTACACTTGGAGAAATGCCCTTTGATTTATTTGACATGTTTGCAGTGCTTCTGGAGAGCAAAATCTGTGAGTGAAGCTGATTTATTGTTCTAGAAATGAAATTAATGGCCGGTAGCTTCCACGGGGAATGATTCACGCTGCCTGCAGTAGGAGGGTGTCAGGCATCACCCCGACTGAGTCTGCACAGGAGCACTTTAGAAACAAATGCCTCTTTGGCTTTTGAATTGCACAAACACTGCTTGTCTTGACGTAGATGGACTGACAGCATAAGTAAATAATACCATGGTGCTTTGATCTTATTCATGTCAAACACTTACTTACACACATTACACAAAACCCTGCTAGATGTATAGTCAAAACCAAAAAAAAATGGGCTTCCTCACATACTGATTTCTAGCCAGTAAATTTCTCTCCATGTCACTCTGCTTCAGAGCATCCCTTTGGATATCACAGAAATAGCCAGCTGAAAGCAAAATCGTGTGCTACAAAACCAGAGGCACCATGTGCTGGGTAGAGCAGAAAGCTCAAAGGCCAGTTCCTTCCTATTCTCACATTGGTTCGCCTTGGACATTATCTAACACCTCTTTTGTTTCCCCATCTGCACATGAATAATTGCATGGCTGCAATTAACACTAACTGGATGGGCATTGCAATTTTCTCCCCTGAAAGGCACAATGGAATGACAAAGTATTATCTTTATTTTGTGTGTCCTAAGCCCAACAAAGACATTCCTCATCTCCATCATGCTGATTTTCCCCCTGGTCTTCCTCCACCTCAGGTCTTCCAGCGGCGGCAGAACGGGCTGACCGATTTCTTCCGGAAATGGGCAGATTACCGGGTTGGCTTTGGAAACTTGGAGGACGAGTTCTGGCTGGGTATGACCTTCACTGGTTGTCTTTCATCAAGGTGTCAAACCCAAGCTCCCTGTGCGTCGTGCTGCTCACCTGTGCCAGCTGTTGGCTCCTTGCCTTTCACCACATTCCTCTACACTCTCACGCAGACAGTTTTCCTTCTGTTCATTCCCTGCCCTTCACATTAGAAGACACTCACGGACACGTCACATAAAAGCACATGGTGAAGGTCAGCAGCTCCCTAGCTTGCTCGTCCTAGAAGAGAAGAGGGGTACTCTGGGACTTTTCATGGACCCAAACCCCATCATCCCATGACTACAGGTTGCATTGGTGGCATCTACAGCTCATGGCCTTGGCCAGCAAGCCAGTTTTCCAAAGGAAGTAGGAAAGGAGTGAGTGGGAGACCCAGCACAGTTCTGAAATTGAGTGTGCTCCCCCAAAACCTGAACACGAGCCAAGGCCAGCCCTGCAGCATAAATACACTCTGGCTTGTACAGGAGCTTAACAGCAACGTAAGAATCCACCAGGGCTCCACCGCTGAAGGTTCCCAGCTCCAGCAGCAGTGAGAAAGCTAAACTTGGGCCTTGAACTCATGTCTCCTAGGCACAGAGAGGTGAAACTTGAGTGAGGACAGAGAGCTCAGGCCCCAGCAGTGCCAAGAGAGACACAGACTCACCGCTGCTCTTCGATGGCTCTCCTCGCTCTCATTTCCCACAGCTGTTTTATTTGCCTAGAGCTTTCCTTGTTTGCTCACGGAGCGGATCCGGGCACCGGGTCTCACCAGGGGTTTCACTGTTTGCCTCAACAGGCTTGGACAACATCCACAAGATCACGTCCCAGGGGCGCTATGAGCTGCGGATCGACATGAGGGACGGTCAGGAAGCGGCCTACGCCTACTACGACAAGTTCTCCATCGGCGACTCCCGCAGCCTGTACAAGCTGCGAATCGGGGACTACAACGGCACTTCAGGTACGGCCTCACAGCTGCAAGACACAAACCCATAGTCCCTCCTGCCTTCCTGCAGTCCATCATGTAAACCAGGCTGATAAATCCCACTAAGTGTACACCGGGAATTTTCCATTGGGGATTAGATATTTAATATCAGAGACACTGCTGTTCAAATAACCAGGTCAGTCATCAGAGGTGTNGCAAGGATCTTGGGAAACCCTGGGGCCCGTGCGTCTTAGGCTGTAAAGGAAACCCCAACAGCAAAGCTGACTTGTCTAGAGCAGCAAGACACAAACCCATAGTCCCTCCTGCCTTCCTGCAGTCCATCATGTAAACCAGGCTGATAAATCCCACTAAGTGTACACCGGGAATTTTCCATTGGGGATTAGATATTTAATATCAGAGACACTGCTGTTCAAATAACCAGGTCAGTCATCAGAGGTGTCATCCCACTTGGCAATAACGGCAGCTGGCTATTGATGCCGTGCTGGAGGGTGTATTTATCGCCTTTCCACAGCTATGGAAAAATCTGAAAGCTTCTGTGTCATTTCCTCACGTAGAGGCCAAACACTGGCCAGTTTTGCAAGGACACTGGCACACCTGCTTGCTTGGTTGATGCAGGAGAGTTAGGCTTTGCCCACCGGAAAACAGAGGTTGAAGGAGGAAGAGCACAGGGAGATTCCTTCCCCAAGAAGGGGAAAAGGAGAACAACTGCAGCCCTTTAAGCTGGGATAGACATGCCCAGTGCAAGCCTCCGTGACAAAAATTCACACCATATACTTAGCAAGGAACCCCACACCACATCTGAGATGCAGGAATTTTCCTATTCAGTACCTGGTAGTAGCCACTGGTAGAGAAGCGGCAGGAAGGTGTCAGGACCACCAAGGAGTGTATTAAGAATGTCTCCTCTAAGTACATCACACAATTGTAATAATGACCATATTTCACTTTGGCTTTTCCTTCACCCAAAAGCAGCTCTCTAGTTCCTTAGCCAGGAGGTGAGATGAGGTTGGTGTGTTTAGTGGAATAAGACATCACACATCTTCCCAAAACTTCTTCCTCTTACCCAAAGGGAAAAAAGGTGGCCAGGCCTCTTGGCTCAAGAGATGAATGCTGGGTCTCCTTTGGGAGAAAAAAACCTCCTTTTGGCTACCAGGAAGGAATGAGGCTGAAAGCATCCCGAAGTTAAACAGCAGAGCCAAGCCTCGGGAAATCACGGTTGTCAAAATCTTGGATTGAATTAATTTCTTGAACACTCAAATTCAGATCCAAACCCATATAGCACTTTATCTGACAAAGACAAGCAGCCTCTGAGATTTGCTATGGTCTGCACTGATCCCAAACAGACAGCAGAGGACCTCAGATGAACCAGTTGTGAGCAATTCCAGTTAATGTTATTCCCAGACTGTCAGCTGCTTGAGCCATTGATTGGCAGGCTACCACATAACCAGAATATCCTAATTTCCTTGTGAAAAGACCAGATCACTCAGAATCCAACACCTTCAATGGCCACTCTTTCCACAGGGGACTCCCTCACCTATCACCAGGGCCGCCCCTTCTCCACCAAGGACAGGGACAACGATGTTGCCGTGACCAACTGTGCCATGTCCTACAAAGGGGCCTGGTGGTACAAGAACTGCCACCGCACCAACCTCAACGGCAAGTACGGAGAGTCCCGGCACAGCCAGGTAAGGGCAGGGCTGCCGTGAAACCCTCTGGTATTTCTTCTAGGGGCGCATGATAGCAAGCCTGGGCTAGGGCTGGGGCTGCGTGGTCACTGCTTCAGGGTTGGGGCACTGCTGGGGTGACCCCCACACCAGCTGGAGCGAAGGGAGCTGACGTTTTGTGCCTCAGAGTGGCGGCCATGGTCATTTGCTGTGGCATCTTGTTGTGTTGCCTTAAAAAAAAATACCTACATGAAATTTGATCAGGAGCCTTTAAGCAGTGAGGAAAAAAAACAACCAAACCATAGCAGCAGGAGAGTTTCTTGCTCCTGATGTAGCAAGTTCTTCCATCTGGCTTCTCTACAGCAGTCAACTTATTTCCTTCCTCTCCCCCTCTAGTTTCTTCTTAGGGTCTTTCTTTACCCTCTGCCTTTCTCTTCCTCCTGCCAGGGGATTAACTGGTACCATTGGAAAGGCCACGAGTTCTCCATCCCCTTTGTGGAAATGAAGATGCGACCTTACAACCACCGTAACATCTCTGGGAGGAAGCGACGGTCTCTACAGCTCTGAGCCAGCTGAACCCCCTCCTGCCTCCCACCACCTGACCTTTTCTGTCATTTGTTTGTATTTTATAATATGAAAAGGGAAAAAAAAAAATTACTACTCGTCTGAGATAGCAACCTGCCCCTCACAAATGCTGGAGGGAACCACGGCACAAGGAAAGGCTGTGGGAAAGGGAAGACCTCATTGCTTTGCATCTGTCCCAGAGAAATACCAAATTTCCAGTCTCCCTAACCCAGTACTCTGACCCTTAACATGAGAAGAAAGAGAAAGAGACAGATTTTTTTGATATTTTTTTAAAAGACATAGAAATCCCCAGGAAACCCTGTTAGAATGTTTGTCATGGGGCTTGTGGCAGAAACCTTCCCCACAGGGACCTTGGTGCGGCCATTTCCACCCCACTCATGGCCAGGGGTGCCCATCCTCCCCCTGCCTTGTGTCCCCCCTGGCAGGGAGGTCCCAGGCTTCATGCTTCATGCCATCCTGTAGACACAACTCTTCCAGAAGGCAGTCTCTCTCCTGTGGGCAGTCTCTGAACACATGGAGACCAAGCGAGGATGAGCAAACGCAAGGCTCATCCCATCCCCAGTTTTCACACATCCCACCCAGAGGGCTTGGCAAATATCTGCCTATGTAGGCAAACTCCAGAGATCCACAGCTCATGTGTTGGTCCCACCACAGCCAAAGTCATCCTTGCGGGCATGGGGTGTAGGGGAACAAGAGCTGCTCCACCAGCCCCGACATGCATTATCCACTCCTCTGAGCTGAATTCATCCCACTCCAGGGGCACATCGGCCTAGGTTATGCTGAACTTGATGCAGAAGAGAAGACTTAAATCAGAAGACTTGGGAGAAAAATCATTCCTTGTGGCCCCAAAGCCTAGGGCCCATTTCACCTGCTATTTCTACATTTCTGCCGTGCTCTCTCTCGCCGAGGTCATTGGTCCCAAACCAAAGGGTCTCAGAGAAGGAGCAGCAACCAAAAGATAACCACACAACCACAGCCCAGGCTGAAGCCAACAGCTGTCACAGCCCAGGCGCTCCTGCTCGTGGACCTCCACGCACACAGGGAATGATGACAACGCAGGCAAGGGAAGAGAAGTGCAAGCTGAGGAATTCACATTCCCTTCCTTCTCTTACAGCATCCCTCTTCTATGCCATCAGAAGAGGGACACAAATCTCAGTGCCTTGGTATCGCCATCTCTCTAACAGGGAATCAACTGTTTCCCCTCCTGGAAGAAAGGCTTGGTCCATTCAGATTTTGGAGCACTTCAAGGCCCTTGGAAGAATTGATGAGTTTGCTCTTCCCATCCTTAACTTCTCCTATCTCAAGGAAGATGGACCCTTCGGATAGCTCTGGCTGTGCTCTGTTGTCGCTGACACCACCTCCACAGAGCCCAAATGGCCACCATGCTCGAGTCACCCCTCTGCTGAGGGCTCTGATCAATGCTGGGCTTTGTCACTGGCCTGGCCTAGGAGAAGGGACATGTCCCCTGTCCAAGGACAATGCAGCTCATCGCTGGGTTTGCAGCCAAGGCAGCATTACAAATGCTGAACACTGCGTTTTCTTTTTATCCCACTGAAGCTGCTTTGTCTCAAAAACATCTTCCAGATGGCAACATAAAGGCATCTTTGCAGTAGCTTATAATTCAGGCCAGTGTCTCTTTCACGGCCACACTCCTGGATGTTCTGACGTTACTCACCACGGCTGCAGAGCTGAAGAGGGGCATTAAGTGGGGAATGCAGCCTCCTCATCCGTGCCTCGTACTGGCGCACGGAATCACAGCTGACCCCAAGGCCAAGACTAGATACAGGGTCCAGCCCCTCACGTGGCCAGCTTACAAGCTGCAGTCTGACCTGGAGAGAGGATGCTGTAGCTCAGCAACATGTCACATGTAAATGAGGCATCTCTTCCTACTTCCCATCAGCATCAAATCAGGCAACAAGTCAACCAGTTGATGAACAGGTCAGTCAGAGGCTGCAGATGATGGGATCTCTTGCAGGACAAGGCCAGTGTCACAGATGGCAGCATGTCACACATCCCGAGCACCCAGCCCTTTTTTAAGTCCCAAGAGCCAACAAAAAGTAGCAGATGGAACACATTAAAAACTAAGAAGCCTCTTAGTAGACCAGCAGAGCAATTTTTCCCAACACCATGAAGAATTTATAGGCAAGAAGTGTCCTAAGAAAAGCTGTACAGTGCAGTGGTTATAACTAGAAGCAGAGATTGGCAGTGGATGGCATTCATCACCTGATTTGGATGGTGCTGTTTACTTACCTACCCAGGTGAAAGGAAAAGACATCAGTGGAAACATTAGAGCTCATCATTCATAACCAAGCTGAAGGCAAGAAACCTCTCTTCTTGAAAGTATGACTCACACAGAAAATCAAAGCATGGCAAGTTTTCTGGAAGGTTCAAAAGGAGATTCTCAAAAAGGCTGATTATTCTCTACACAGGTTTACTGACATATATCTCTCCCTCGTTCCTTTTGTCTGTCATCCCTTTTATAAGTCCTGTAACCAGGATGAGTTGGCCCAGTTGACCCACAACTCCATAGCTGAGTATGAGGGACAATCTTGAAAACAATATCCAACCTTCCGATGCCATTATATGTAAGTGCTGGTCCCTGACCTCACACATGATTCCAGGGTGTTGTCTTTCCATTATCTTGCTGAAACACAGTTGCTAAAATCTTTTAAAGGAAAGACTTCTACACGTCATGGTTTTCTCCCGGTGATAACTCCACCCAAGCCCAGGCACACAATCAGCAACAACAGCACGGTCATTTGGGCCATTGTCCCTTGTTCACATTGTCCACAAACAAGATACTGTTTTCCAGAAATTCATTTTTCCTCACTGCCTGATGAATTACGTTTTTTTTGGACAAAGCTCCTGACAGCAGTTTCAAGAAAATTTGTCCTTAGTGTTGATGCTACAGAACGGCAGGTGACTAAGTACAGTTTCTCCTCACCCCCCATCACTCTTTCTATGAATTCATTCTCCAACCAGACAAGTCTGGCCCTGAAATTCCCAGAAACCAAGCCTGGATCCTGTGCAGTGCTCATCTTGAGAGACCTTGGCTCCAGCACGTGAACCATCACTGGGCTCTGGTGGCTCTGCTGTGCCATCCTGGGCTCGGGTGGCCCAGGCTCGTCCCAGAGCCCAAAAAGGAACCTGAAGCTGTCACCCAAACCGCTCAATCCACTGCGAGATGCCACCTCCCACAACAGGAGGCAGGAAGAAGCACATCAGGTCCTCCACACAGCAGAACACCACGTGCACTCAGGACCCTCTCGGCTCTTATTTCTAACCCCCAAATCCTGGAAGGAAACACCAAGGGACTTTCTCATCTCTTGCCCAGTTTTCATTTCCCTCTGTTTCCCTTCTCCAAGCCCACCTTCCCATCGCACACTGCACTAAAACTTAACCAAAGAAAAAAAGAAATGTCCTGAAAGAAAAGCTGCTTTTAGCAAAGCGATCCTTAAGACAGCAATTTATAAACTAATAATTTTGAGGAGAGAGGCCAGGCTTTCCCCAAGGGTAGCTGGGTTTTGGCAGGAGGATACTGGAAGAGTATCCACACAAAGGCTGGGGAGAAGCCTTTGCTTCTACTCCTTATCTTTGCAGTACTTTACCATGGGCATCTCAAAGCATAGTATCAGATTAAATGTACCCTTGCCCCAACCTCTTCCCTCCTTCCCAAAGTGATGCTTACCCCAGGTGAAGTGTCAGGGTGTGGAAAGCACAGCTCGTGCCACCTTCATCCCCAGTGGTGTGGCAGGTGAGGGCTCAGCCATTGGTGTCCCCGTGCCCACAACAGGCTCAGAGTGACCTGCCAAAATGCAGCAGGAGCCAAAATACCTGCCTGGTGCATCACCACACCAGCACATGCCCTTCATCCCAACCCAGAGCTGCCCTCCTGGTATGTACCCACCGTCACGCACCCTCTGCCCTGTGCCCCCCAGAAACATCCACAAGTTTTGACTTTGCCAGACACTGCCAGCAAAGAGCTCTCACCCCAAAAAAACCCTTTAGTTCACGCTTACACCCGCTAACAAAGGGCTCTGTCCCCGGGCCAAGCAAGAAGCCCACCCCTGTTTCTACAAACCAAGCACCCTGGGATGGCCATTAAATCCAACAGAGCCCCCTGGGGACCACCAGCACCCTCCAGGGTCACCTTCCCCCTTCCTTAAACCCCGATGGTGGTGGCAGCTCCTTGCCCCTTCTGGAGGGGAGGTCTGGGGTAAGGGGAAGGGAAAGGCCCTTCCCTGGGGAGATCCTGATGCCCAGACCCACCTCAGTACCCTGCCTGCAGCTCTCCAGATGTCAGTGGCTTCTCAAAAAGAGGGTGACACAAAGACCTAAACAAACAAACAAGCAGCCCCCTGTGATACCCTGGAAATACATTTAATACGTTTAAAAAGCAAATTTAAAACCATAAATACGCAGGGAGAATGGAGGCAACAAAATGCCTTGGACAGGTTCTGATGAACTCAAAGACAAACCAATGCAACCAAATGAGGGGGAAGAGGAAAGCAAAGAAATGCATAAATAAAATAAATAATATAAATAAATAATATATTAAACAACCCTCCCCACCCTGTAATGAGAACGTAGCTCGGAGAATGGGATCGACGCTTGTTAACCATTGTTAACTAGTATTTTTAGTCCTGACTGCTCTTAGGCTATGTATAGTTCCTTTTTTTAATGCATTTTCTATACATTAATAAAAGATACTGAAGGAGTGAGCTGTGTGCCTGTCCGGGAGTGGGGTGGGAACAGGGCCCTGGTGCATCCAAGCTCAGCAGCATCACAGCCCCGACCTCGTGCCAAGTCCTTTCCCTAATCCTTGGTTATCCCATGGTAGAAGGAGCGTGGGGGGCTTGTGAGCACAGATTCCCCTTCGAACCTGGACGAACAGAGCAGCTGAGAGACCAAACACATGCAGTGGGATAGAAAAACAGGAAGTTTTGGGGCAGCCCAACTTCAGCATCTCCATCCTTGGATGTGCTCAAGACCGGGCTGGAGAAAGTCTTGAGTGACCCCATCCAGGGCTATCTTGGGCAGAAGGCAAGACCAGAGGCTCCCAAGTCCCCCCTGGCCCAACTATGCTGTTAAAATAAATAGCAATAAAGTGACCACGAAGTCAGGTCAGTGCAGCCAATCCGTTAACCCCAGGAAGGCAGGGAACTGCACTTTGGCCTCAGCCCAGCACGAGATGTTTTGGTAATAATTTTAGCTGCTCCCACGAGCTAGAGAGGATCTTGCTCTGCAGTTTCCAGCCAGAGAAAGCAAAGTTGTGGTATGAATGCTTGGGAGCAGAGAGAAACAACCCTGAAATCTTCAGTCAAAGCCATTCTCCAAATTTAAACAGCAATCTATTCCCAACGTGATGGAAGCCCCACCAAAAAAACAGATTGGAAGGCTAGTTCCAGAGGAACATGATCCCAGTGGAAAACAAAAAAAAAAAACAAACAAAACCCCAAAGCTGATTAGCAAAACTCGCTGGGACAAGTATGACTTTTAGAAGACTTTGAAACTCCCCTCTCATTTCACACACAGACTTTATTTAAACCTCCACATCTTAGGTTTTCTTGTTTGACACGTAGCCAGACAGGATGAGAAAGCCTGAAAGAAGCTCTTCCGCCAGACCACTTCGATGTTTTCTAAATTTAATCTCAGAGAGAGAGACAAAACAGGGGAGTTTGCAGCAGCTTCTCAACTTCTCTTTCTCGGTCCGATTTGCAAGACACAAAGAAGGGAAGTTGTGAGTGTGGGGATCCCCCACCACGGTCACGACCCTCTGTACACCCAAATCCAAGCCTGAAGCCTGATGGACTCAACTGTCTGGATTAAAAGAACTTCTTTGTGTCTGAAGGGAGTCAATGTCATGAGAGACCCTTCAGGCAAGCCCAGGGGCTCTCCCCTGTTGGTGGAGGAGCGGAGGGATGGAGACGGGTTTGGGATGGGGAGGAAGGGTTACCTGCACCAGTACCTGTCATCCCAGTCTGGCTGAGCTTGGCCAAGCAGTTGACCGAACTCAGTGGGTTTCATTTAAGGTCCCTTAGAGGAGAGCAGTACCCTCCACTGTACCCCCCCATTCAGCACCTCCATTTCCTGCAGAGTATCCCAAAGAAAGCTCACCTGGAGGCCACACAGTCCTCCCATTGCAATAACCAATCTCAAAAGGTGGGCACACGTCACTCAGAGGTTGGTTCCCAGAGAAGGCAGGTGCACGGGGAGCCACAGCATCCCTCTGGACCATAACCCACCTCCTAAGATCAGAGTCACAGCCCATTTCCATGTTTCAGACGGGATGAGAAGGAGGTGAGGGCTGTCACAAGCCCTTTCCTAAGTGCCCCAAGTTTTCCTTAAGCCAGGGAGGTGTTTTGCCCTGCCACACTGACCCTGGGGAGCTCCTACCCCCTCACAGGTGCCCTCATGGCTCTGGCCCCCTCAGCCCTTGTGCAGCTCAAAGCCATCGCTGTAATCCAGACACAGTCCTGCAGTACCACACGTGGTGGGATCTCACATTTCCAGGCTGCCCGAGCATGCCTTCCCAGGCACACCACACTCCTCCTGGGGCACTTACAGCCCTGCAGAGCATCACAGCCCCCCCCATCTGCACTTTATACAGGGATATTTCATCACAGCCCTCTTACAAAGTCCCCTTCTTGCATGAGCGATGCTCGGGAACTTTGTTCCGCCAGCAAACATCAGCAGGGTGTACAAAGGTCCTCAGCAAGGACCTTGGGCATCCATCCCAAACCCAGCGCTCGAGCAACACATTCCCAACAACACACCCTGCAACCTCAGCCCCAAAAACCCGGAGGGAAACACTCAACCAGGAGCATGGCGGGAGGAGGGGCAACGCCTGTAGGAGCAAGGCTGGAGCAGGTCGATGAAGGGGCAGCCTTGTGCCACAAATTCACAGTTGCTTTATGCCCTGTGGGATGGGATTTTTATAGCACCATCTTTAACACTCTCAGATTTTAATTCCCCCTCATAAGACTGGATGCGTTTATCATCCCTTTAAAATCCTCATTCCCATTTTTATATTTTTAACTCCTGGGGCTACGAGCTTTAAAGCTTAGTTATGTAGAGTGTAAAAAAAATTATGAAATATCTCTTTCAATCAAATCTAAATGTGGGGCTTCTAAATTTCATTGATTTGTCTCCTCACCCTGGGATGAGGAGTGCTGTGAGTAGCAGCCCACAGGCTTATCCCCCTTCCCTGCACTACAGCCAGCAATTTTTCTGCTTCCAACTTTTCAACAAGCATAGAATCAATCCTAGAGTTGAACTGGGAAGGACCTTCAAATGCCATCTAGTTTCAACCCCCTGCCCGTGGCAGGGTCACCTTCCACTAGACCAGGCTGCTCAGAGTTCCATCCAACTTGGCCTTGGACACTTCCAGGGATGGGGCAGCCACAGCTTCTCTGGGCAACCTGTGCCAGGGCCTCCCCACCCTCACAGGGAAGAATTTCTTCCTAATATCCAATTCAAACCTGCCCTCTGTCAGTGTGAAGCCATCCCCCCTTGTCCTGTCATTCCAGGCCCTTGTCCAAAGTCCCTCTCCATCTCTCTTAAGAGCCCCTTTAGGCACTGGAAGGCTGCTAAAAAATCCTCATCAAATACATCATATTTGAGACAAGATGCTGCCTGTGATTAGGGACATCCTTACAACAGCACTTCTCTCCCTCCCAGTGTTTTGGATTGCTTTCTGCTGTCAGTAGCGACGTCAAGGTTTGCAGCCCTCCCACAGCAGGCTTATTCCCAGCAGAGTGGCTAATCCTCTTGCTCCCAGCCAGGTTATCCCCCGGCACTGCTCCTCCCCAGGGCCACTGGCCGGCAGGGCAGAGCACACCAGGATGTGGTGGGAACACAAGCTGCCTCTGTTCACCACAACACACACACTTGTCCTCACAGTGTCCCCTGCATTTGGTGACATCACAGCAAAAGAGGGGGCTGAAGGAAGTAACTCTGCAAACGGTTACGAGAAAAATCCTCCCTAAAAGCGAGAGAAGGAGGGGGATGAAGTGGGAAATCCTCCCTGCAAGAATTTCAGAAGCAGGCATTGGAAGCAGGCAGCTGGGAGAGGAGCAGCAGAGGGGCTGGGGCCAGAGGAGCATCACTGGCAGGACTGTCCTCCTGCTCCTGGGGACAGGCACTGTCCCTCCTCCTGGTCCCATGGCCCCTTGCTGCACTCCAGTCATGCCAAAAACAGCTGGCATCCACCTGTTTACCCCTTGTATTGGTTCCTCAACCTCAGCCCAAGGCTGCCTCTCCCCCTTCTTAAGGGGGACTTTGCCCCTCCAAATACAGGAACCATCTCCCCCTCACAGAGGGGCAGAAAGAGGCCAAACAACCCCAGGAGAAAGGTCTTGGGTGTTTTTTTCCATCTTTCACCCACCACGATTTGCATTTCGCTCTCGGTTCCTCCCAGGGGTGGGAGAGGGCCCACCAGGCCCTGACACCCAGCTGCATCCTCCCCACACAGCCCCTGGTAGCAAACAAGATGAGGAGCAGGAAGGGCAAAGGTCAAAGAGCGCCATTCCCAGGCAAGAGCTAAGCCCCAAGGGTAGCACAGAACATCCCAACTGCTCCAGTGCCACCAGCCAAAACCCTCATGCGGTCCTGAGCCGAGGGACATCAGCTCACCACAGATCTCTGGGAACAGCTTCCCCCATGGAAGTGGCTTATGGAGGGGAACAGATAATAAAAATAATCAAAATACTACCAATCATTTGGCAGCTGCTTATCATCTAAAAGCAGGATTGGCTCTCCCTGCCCGGCTCAGCTGGGCTCTGGGGGAAGCCGGCACCAAGGGGCAGCCACTGATCGCTCCTCAGCATCGTGGGGCTGGGCCTAAGAAAGGACTGCACCAGAGGGGACAGCTGGCACAACTGGTTTTTCACCTAAAAATCAACCTGGGCAGATCAGACCTGACACTCATCTGGCATGGGACACCCCTAGGAGCGGCTGTTCCAGGAGGAGGCGTGAGCCACCACTTCCCATGACTGGGCACACACACTGGTCCTTGGGGGCACCGGGTTGTGCCCGAGCATCACTCACTCCTCTGCCTCTGGTTCACACCTTCCACAAAATCCAGCCCCTGGATGCTGCTGGTGATCCCATTTCCATGCTGAGGAATGGAGCACCCCCGTTCACCAATGGGTTTTTCCTCCCCTGGCCTTCACATAACTGATCCTTGAGCCGTTCCTGAACGGGAAGGCTCCACGTCACGCTGCCGGGACTCGCCCATGCCTGGCGCTTTCCCCACCTCCTGGGGTGTCTCCTCTCCCCCTCGCCTGCCACCAGTGCTGCCCATAGGATTTCCTCAGGAAGGAGTTCCTGCAGGCTCACACACACAAAACAATCAGCTCTAAACCAACACAAAGCCCCATCACCCTCCTCCCAAACACCAAAACATGCCCTGAGTAGACACATACCCTCCTCCTGCTCACCCCCTTGCAGGTCCCTGTACCCCAACTTTCTTAACACAAGCGTCAAGCAGGATTTGAGGAGGCACCTGAGGACCCCACCTCGCTCCCCACCCCAGCATTCCTCTCCCCTAGGGAGGGATGATTCCACAGATCCAACCCACCTCAGCAAGCCCAGCTGCAAAGCTTCACAGGCGATGGGTGGGGAAGAGGCACCCAAAAAACTCACCGGTTTTGGGGCATTTCCCCTAAGAGCAGCATTACTCCACATCACTCCTTACATGGGACTGAGCCCCAACACTTGCGGGCAGCCCCAAACCAGCCCAAGGTGGGACTCAGGTGAGACTGGGACACCTGAGCCCAACCCATTCCCAGAGCTACCCCCTTCTCTGAGGGGACAGAGCCCAGCAGGCACCAACCGAGGGAGAGGAGAGGATGAAGCAGCAGTCCCCAAAATACCAGCTTTGTGTTTGTCCTCCACCCCCCTTCAAGGGTCACCATCCCATTGCATCCCTTTCCATCCTTACTCCCCATTCTCCTCCAAAGCCAGAAAACCCATTGCTGCTGCTAAAGTAAATACCAAGAGCTGCTATTTTTATCCAGCCCATGACCAGGCGTGTGTTATTTTTGGTGTTTAAACTGCAGGCTTTTTTTGTGGGAGGGGGAGAGGGAGGGGAAAAGGCAGAAGCATAGGGGAAAAATGAGAGGAATGTTTCTCCGGGAGCAGAGTTTTCCATTGCTTACTTTAAGTCAGACTAGTGTCTGCAAACAGAAATCACGAGCAGAGAAAGCAGCTGGGAAGAAAGGTGTGATCATGTCTGCAGTCACTTTGCTTCTCCTCCCATCCCACCATGCCAAGAAAAGCCCAAATAAACTGGCCCTGGGTACCAGCTGGGTGTTTTCAAGGCAGGAGTGAAGCTCCCAGCTGTGTAATGGGGCAAACTGGTAAATAAATCAGCTGAATCCAATGAAACAAGCGGGAAGCAAGAGAGTGTTTCTATTTTCAGTGCAAAATGAGTAGTGTTTTCCAAATTAAATTAGGGGTTGAGGGAACTTGGGAGGAAATGGAAATTATCAGGGGGGCTTTTCAGCACGGAAAAGGCTTTGATCTCACATAGAAATAAGGAGTTGGGGAAGGATGGATGGAAAATGGGCTGGAGGTGGGATTTGATTCTCGGCTGGTCCCAGGCCTGGGCTCAGACCAACATCTCATGATGTGACAGGAGCCGGCCTGGCATGGGCTCACTGAGTTCCTGTGCTTGAGGGGCACCAGCAAGCAGGGAGACGCATAATCAGGAGCTGCAGTGATTCATCAGCGCCTGAGTCACGGCTTCCTCCCGCCCAGTAAAGTTTCTGAGAAACAAAGCACTACTCCTTGGAGCCCAGATATGCTGCATGCCAAACAAAACAAGGAGGTGGCAGGTTCAAAAATCCCCCCAAAAATGTACCTTTTATCCACTCCACGTGGGAAGGAGCCGTGGAACTCCTTGCTGCAGAAGCCATCCACAAAGTCAAGCATCAAATAGTGTTTAGATTCGTTCAAAGCATCTCCTATGGACCACTGTGGAATGATAGAACAGTTTGGGTTGGAAGGGACATTTAAAGGTCAGTTATGGGGATGAGCATGCTGGGTTAGACAGTGGTCTGACTGATTATATTTGTATATTCTTGCATTAATTCTAAGTTTCTTAAAGTCTATCCAATGCTTCCCAACTCGCTTTAATGGCATCACTACTCTCGATGGCATCAAGACCCTCCTCTACAGGCAGCAGCATTCCAAGACATCAAGCACTGTCAGTGCCCACCACCTCTGCCACGTCACCACAATGCTCCTGCCTGAAGCCAAGAGGCTGCTGAAGCACCGTGCTCAGAGGGGCCCCCAAAAATCCGGGGAAGGTGCCCAGACTGGCGGCTCCTCCCTCGGTGAGGCCCCTGCCAAATTAAATTAGCGACAAGAAAGCCGGAGCCCCAGCAGGGCTGTTTGCCCAGGGAACAAAGCAAATCTCCCAGGCACTGGGGACAGACAAGGCTCTCAACCCCCAACCCCAGGGATGGGCACCCTGAGCCTGGTGCTTCCAGCCATGCTCTCCCTTGGAGAGCTCTGATAATAAATATTTCCAGGTGACTGTGAGTGGGGTTTCAGAGGTGATGTTATCCTACCTGGTGCTGTACAGGGGCCAGGTGTCCCTCTGGTGACTGTCAGCACCCAGGTGGCTCCTGTGTGCCCTGGGAAGGTGGTTTTAATAGGAGAATTTGGTACCTGCAAACAAGGGAATGGCTGCAGCTCAGTGAGGGGAAAGAGGTGGGGTGGGGTGAGATGCGGCAGGGAGAGAAAGGAAGGGGTGAGCTGGGATAGGACGAGGGGACAGGATGGGGGGAGCTGGGACATGGAGATGGGGTAAGCCAGAGTGAGGTAAGCTGGGATGCAAGGAGCCACAAACAAGATGCAAAGCCCAGGGATCTCCATTCTGCAACATCAAATCAAGGGAAAAGTTCACAGTGTTAACAAGCAGCAATTCTTTAGGGAAGAAGGTTTGGTGCTTCCCACAGGACACAAACACCTTCCCAGAGGCCACAAGGAGGCACTTAGCACAAGCTAAACACACTACAATGTGTGTTTCTGGGGGTCTCTCACCCCTCTGGCCTCAGCAGGAGGGTGAAGGCAGCAGGAGGGAGGCAGACAACTTGCCTCCATCCCTCCACCCTCCTCTCTGCCCCTCTTCCCTCCTATTCCCACCACAGCATTGGTCCTGGTGCTGCCAAGGCACAGCACTGGGAACATGGGGCTGTTTTCCAGCAGCCTCGAGGGGTCAAGCAGCCCTGGCTACCCCAGCCTGACGAGTCGGCGCCAAGGCTGAAGCGGAAAAGCAAAGCTGCTGGCTCTGGAGCATGAAGGAGGGCAAGGAGGGCAAGTGTGGGGGTTTTGCAATCCAAAAGGATTCAAGCCAACCAGAAAAATTCCAGTAAAACATTTTTCTAGTCGCAGCTTGCCCAGCTGTCAGCAGCACAACGCTGCATGGAGGCTGCTGAGCCCCGGACTGGAAAGCAGATGGGATCCAGTGATTCCTGGATATCCCCAACATGGAGATAAAAAGAAATGAGATGGAGAGAAAGCAGCAAGTGAAGGGTGGGGGTAGAAATCCAAATGGAACCAGGATCACAGTTTAAAAATATTGAATCATAGAATCATTTAGGTTGGAAAAGCCCTCTGAGATCACCAAGTCCAGCCATTAACCCATCACTGCCAAGGCCACCACTAACCCCCTTCCTGGGTTGAAACATCCCTCACTATCCATGGGTGTACAGCACCCATAGTGCTGCTGGGTGTAGGGGCAGCCCCCAGGGTGTCCCCTCCCATGGGGATGTTCCATCTCCTCCTGCTTGGCTGCAGTGTCCCCTTTCCAGGGACAGAGGGTGGATATCAGAGCAGTGTGGGGGTGACAACATGTGGGATGGTGGTGACCAGGTTCAGGGTGGCAGTAGCAAGGTGCAGGTGGTTACAGGCTACAAGGAGGCAGTGACAGGGTGCAGGGTGGCAATGGTGATGTGGTGTAGGATGGCAGTGGTGATGGGGTTCGGGGTGGTGCTGGCAGGGTGGCAGTGGTGACAGGATGCAGGGTGACAATGGTGACAGGATGCAGGGTGGCAGTGATGGGGTACAGGGTGGCACTGCTCTTGGGGAGCTTGAGCTCTACCCTGTCCTCCCCGCTACAGAAGCAGCATCGCCACCCCGCAACCCTCCCTGCTGTCCTCCAAAACCGCTTCTGGGAAAACCTGCGCTGCACCAAAGCCCAGCGCGGGAAACACTCCCTCTCCCCAGCAGCTTCGGGGCCGGTTCGTGCCCCATGCCCGCCTGTGTCCCAGGCTAACCCCCCCCAGCCTGGCAGCGCCCGGGGTGTGCCCCCC
>VXAY01003978.1:260559-273694 GCA_013399855.1 Oxyruncus cristatus
TTTAAGTTTTTAAGGACAAATCATCTGCATCGCGGGGTGAAGTGGGGTGGGCAGTGGGACAGGGGCGGTGGGGACGGTGGCTCTGGGGAGATGGCGATGAGGAGCGAGCGGTTCCCAGGGAGCGTGTGTCGGGGGCTGCCTGCCCATCACCGGGGCTTTGGGGCACCGGAGCCGGAGGCTGCGGCTGCACCCACACATCTTGAACAGCACAGAATCCTAGAACGGTGTGGGTTGGACGGGACCTCGAAGACCACCTAGTTCCAACCCCCCCTGCCGCGGAACAGGGACACCAGAAGGTGTCCTAGGAGGGAGGAGACCAGGTTGCTCCAACCTGCTGTCTGACCCGACCCTGAACATTTCCGGGCATGGGGCAGCCACAAGTTCTCCGACAGCCCTCTGAGCCTCCTGTGACCAAAACCACACGCGATCCACCCCAGGGAGGGCCACGGGTGGGGGCTGCTGCCCGCCTGCACTGCCTGTGCCGTGGTTCGGAGGAGCCCGGGACGGCTCAGAGTTGCTCCCGGTGCTGCCGGGGGTGACAGTGGCGCTCACCTAATCTCAAAGCTGGTCTCCTGGCCAGAGTCCCCAGATCCCGGGCCGACGGCAGCCGCACGTGTGCAGCCGGTGATGACGAGCGGGCTCCAGGCGGCAGCTTGCAAAATAGTTTCACTTTAACCCTGTTATCCAACATTCGTATCAGTAGTTTTCCAAATCGCTCCCTTTAGGGGATGAAAGAATCCACGTGCGGCTTCTAGCAGGAAGGTTTGATGGTGGTGGGAATGAGACGAAGCTGTAGCTGGTCGTGTTTGCTGGGTGGTGGCTTTTGGTGTTTGCTTTTTACGTTTGAGGAAGGTCTCCCTAGCCTGCTGCGGGTTCTGGGAGACCGACGGCAAAACTCTTCTTAGTCACCATTTCCGAAACAGCGACGTGCAATCCCTGCTAAGGAAACTGCACGCCCTCGGTGTCAGGTTTCATCCAGTTTTCCTTAAAGTCTGCAGGTGCAAGAGGGGAAAATAGTTGCCACTCGTGTGACAGCATAGCTGTGTCTCTGCTGGGTGTATCAGGGAGCTCACAGGCTGTGACAGAGAAATTAGCCTCTCCCAGACTGACCCGTAGCTGTCAGTGCCGTGGAAAGTTGGAATAAAGCTGACACAAAGCCAGTAACAGAAGGAAATGGTTGTGTTTAATAACACGATTCCTGCTCCGCACTCCTTAGCAAGTTGTCAGTTGTCCTCTGGAGCTGCCCCTGCTCTCACCGTGGGTGCAGGGGGCACCTTAGAGCAGCCCCATTCCTGCCTGAGCCAGGCAGCATCTCAGCTGAGAGGAGCAGGTTGAGGCTTTTTTTAAGGGAACTTCATGCAGACATAAGAGCCTGTTGAGGGTTGAGCCTAAAGAACTTGAGTAGCAAAATCAGGTCCTAAAACACCTCCAGCTCTCTCCCCTCTGCCATGGTGACCCAGTGCAGCAGTTTCCAGCAAAGTGCAGCTTTTCTGCAAACTCTACCTCCATCCCCGGTTGCGGTCGCCCCGCAGTGCACAGGATGTGGAGAAGCCAGCATTGCCAAGGCAACCCCTCTGTTTTGGTTTCCCCACACTCAGGCTGGCAGCCTTTACCCCTCCCCTCAGCCAGGCAAGCCCTGTGTGCCGCCGACAGTTTGCGGTGCCATCGCACACCAGCCCTCAAAGGGAGCTTGTTTTCCACCCTGAGGAGGAGTGGCACATGCTCCCCACCCTTGCAAACTCGCTCTTTCGAAGCCAACATGGATTAAAGGACCTCGTGTTGGATCAAAACTTACACAAGTGGCATAGAGCCTCGCTATGCAGAGCTGCTGTCAGGCGGAGCCGTCCATCCCTGGCCACAGGAGTTCCCAAGCAAGTTTCCATGTCGGCTTTCCCCTGACTCTGCCAGCACCGGCTGCCCAAAAACAAAGAGCTCATTTAGCAGGGTGCTTCACTGCCCTCCCCAGGGCACAGCCCTGTCTCCCAGTGCCTCCCTGGCCCTGTTTCTTTGGCCCATATCTTGACCCAAAAACCAGCTGATCTCCCAGTGGCAGCTCCACGTGCTTTGGGCAGGCGGTCCACACCCATCCTGGACCACAGTGTGGATGGAGCTGTCCCTGTTCATCCCTTCTTCTCTTCTCTAAGGGGAGATGTTGCTATTGCACCAAACTGAGCAGCAACATGGATTTTTTCTAAATGCAGCCCCTCACTGTGCACTTGGGCTTTCAGCTGGCAATGGGTGGCCTTGGGTAACCCCTCTGCCCTTGGAGCTGCTGGCTCCAAAGACACCAATTTTTCTACTTTCCCCTCCCCACCTTTTTTTTTTTCTTTTTTTCAATATGAAGAACCCCTTTATTTAGCACACAGACAACCCTTCATCTACAAAACAAAAAGCAATGCATGCACCAAAAAGAAAAAGCATTTGAAAAGCAGCTGCATGGCCATGCTGGGAGATGGCCCTGGGATTTGGGTGCTGCTTGCTCGGGGTGGTGGCAGGTACCTCCACCTTCCCGTTCCGAGGGATGCTCAGCCACATCCAGGCTTGCCCAGGGTGGCCACACGTCCCCAGCTGGGCACTTCCCAGGAACAAACAGCCACAGCCTCTGCAGCACATTCAGCTCCAGTTTAAAGTGGAAACATTTCAAAGGGCTTCTCTCTTTTTTTTTTTTCCCCCCCCCTTTCTTTTTTTTCCTCTGCAAACAATTAATTACAAGTTTAAAAGGAAGTCCCAGCCCTCTTTCCCTCCCCAGAAGTTTAGAGGCAATAAATATAAAGCAGCTTCGTGCAGGAATAAAATTGTACATCCTGTTTTGTCTGAAATTAAGGCGGTTGTTGTTTTTGGGTGGTTTTGTTTTTTGACTTCTTTTTTGGAGTCAAGTGTATCATAGGCATCCAGTATTCCTGCCTGGATAATGAGCTGTCAGGGTATTTATGGATAAATGGCAAACCTGCATCACTTGGATGATTCAGGCTGAGGAAAAGCTGCTCTGTTTGTTTGTGTTGCAGTTTAACCTTTACTACAGCTGCCCAAAAAAAAAAACCTCGGAGAAGATGAAGGTCAGGACAAGGGAGCAGCTTTAAGAAGTGGCTCTTGCTTATCTCCCCTGTGAGCCAAAGCAGATCTGGGATGCTCCCCACTGGCTCCAGGCAGGGGTTAGGAAGAGGATGGACAGGATTTGAGTCTCTGAGTGGTGCCCATGATTTCTCAGGTGGGGATGGTGATGATACTTGGGAAGCTGCTCAGCAACAAAGGTTGGGTGGAAAAGGCTCTTCTGCCTCTCACAAGAGCATCCCTCCCTCCTGAGTGCAAGCCATTCTGCTTGCCTACCTCCAAAAAAACCCCACTCTATATGTGTGTTTATATAGATAGATATATAGAAATTCCTTTTCTAGCAAACAGAAACTGGAAGATGCAAGCAGACTGGACAAAAATCCAGCAATAATAATAATAATAANGCCAAAGCACCTCCCAGAGCGCTGCATTTCATTTGGTAAATCTCAAATGAGAGCTTTTTCAAAAGGCACCCACAGAAATTCACATGCAAAAAAAGAAACCACCAGCTAATTGGGGCCAGCTCAGCTGCGCTCTCATGGAGAACAAAACAACAAATTTCGCGAGGGGCATGGAGGATAAACCCCGTACTTTTAACAGGATTTGAGCACTTCTAGAATCCCAGATTGAGGGCTTGGTGTCTCTGCTGGGGGATTCAGCTCTGGGGCCCTGGCAGTCAGGTCCAAAAGCCAGCAGCCAGGGGTGACCGGTGGAACAAGACCCCACACAGCTTTGTAGCTCCCAGGACAGTGTTTCCAAAGGCAGGTTTTTCCTGGGGAGCCTTTCTAGGGGCTGCCCAGCATCTCCTGCCTCAGCAGCGGCACGAGGGCTGTGGTTAGGGCTGGGTGGGACTGGTGGTTCCTTTTTTGGGCGAGGCTGGTGGCTTGGTAGTTCGTTAGGAGCGCGGTGTAATTGCAAAGCAGAGGGGGAGGATGCGCAGTGCGTGTGCTGGCTGGGTGAACTGGAGCATCCCAAAACGCTCCATGCAAGAGAGCGTCCCTTAGCAGGTGCCACAGCAGGAATAAATGCCATGCAAAACAAGGAAGGGCAGTGCTACAGACAAGGAGGATTTAGCTGGAAGCAGCCCCAGCCTGGGTCCCCCTCTCCCTCCCCCAAGGTCCCCAAGCTCTGCGAGAGCTGCCCGAGGGAAAGCCAAGGAGCTGGTGTCACAGGGGACAAGGGGAGCGACGCCCCTGGGACACCTTTGGAATTCAGGCTGTACCTTTCAAGTTTTTGTTACATGGAAATGTTGGTTTTNGAGCTGGTGTCACAGGGGACAAGGGGAGCGACGCCCCTGGGACACCTTTGGAATTCAGGCTGTACCTTTCAAGTTTTTGTTACATGGAAATGTTGGTTTTCCTTTGTCTGTGCCTCAGTTTCTCCTCTTGGGCACATGGGGATTTCAGCATTCACTCAAGAGGCCGTGGGGCTTGAATCTCAAAGGCTGGCAAAGACACCTATGTAAAATGCTGAGTGGGGGTGAAACAGGGTGTTAGAGCCTGATGCTGCCCCTGCCAGCTCTTCATCTGTACAGCCTCTAATTTGGTGACCCCTGTGTTGAACCAGAACTACAGACTCACAAGCACAAAGCCCCCTGCCCTACTCAGACACTCCCGGGAGCTTTGCCTGGCCCCAGGGGAGGAGGAAAGCCTGAGCAGAGGCAACAGCTCCCTGCCCCTGCAGGAGGGCTTCCCTGAGAGCCCTGCCACTCAGCAGCACCTCTCCCTCCCTGAGGGAAGAGGAAAACCTTACGTCAGACCACAGAAATGCTCCTCAGCCCTGCCCAAACCCTTGGAGCAATTCCCAGGTGAGGCACGGCAGTGGCAGCTCCTCCATCCCCAGCCAATCCTTATCCTCTCCTGCTGCCACCGTTGTGGCCAGCCCTGGGTGCAGGGAGGCAGCCCGTTGGAGTCCACCCACCTGAGCAGCGCCTGTGAGTCCCATGACCATGGTTTTCATCAAAAATCCAGGTGGTTTAACCACAGCTCCCACCCCAAACCTGCTGGCAGGGCCCTGGGTGTCAGGGCAGCAGGACCAGACCACCACCCTGCCTGGTGCCTGGGACAGGCACTCCTTGCCTCTATGCTGCCCATCCCAGCCCATGAGAAACAGTCTGTCCAAGGATACCCCATCCCAGGATAAATCGTGGGAAAGGGGAGACCTGTGACATGTGGAGTGCTGGCTCCTGTGGCAGCACTGCTCTCCACAGTGGTCCCTTGCCTGGATCAGGCAAGTCCCTTCCTAGACAGCAAAGCTCCTCCTGCAGACAGTATTTCCTCTGCTGAGAAACAAGCCCAACAAAGAGCTGATAAGAGCTCAGTGCTGTTGGTGCTCAGTGAGGGCTGAGTTTCAAGTGCAGAGGGGCAGGATTTGTGCTCAGCCAGATGCCAAGGCAAGAAGGAATGCTCAAAGCCCTCCTTGTCCATCCCCACCCCCAAAAAAGAATCCTAGGATATAAAAGGCTGTGTTTCTCAGATGGAGAAACCCAAAGGGACATGGCAGGCAGCAGAGTCCATCCCCCATGGCCCCAGACCCCTCTGAGGAAGGAGGAGACATCTTACCCTGCTGAGGCTTAGGCTGTGCTGGCAGCTCCATGGAGAAAACTACTGAGGGAGCAGACACCTGATCCATGTAGTTTCTTGTCTCTGCAGGCACCATCCCAGGACGCTTGTGGAGCCCACGAGCTGCTTACAGGAGCTGAAGGTATCCCAAGGGACCTTTGCAGAACAAGCAGCCTACTCAGGAGCCGACATGCAGCAGAAGATCAGCTCTTTCTTTAATTCCATCTTGGAGCTCATCCGTACCAAGCATGAGGAAGGCATCTTCAACACCGTCTGCCTGGCCGTGCTGCTGGGTCTGCCCTTGGTCGTCCTCATCGCCTTCGTTTTCATCTGCTGCCACTGCTGCTTCTGCAGACGGAGGAGAGAAGGCTCCAGGAAAGGTGGCCCCAGCAGCAACGGGCAGCTGCACGCCGAGAGGAACAAGAAGAAAAAGAAGAAGAAGAAGCAGCAGGATGAAGAGGACCTGTGGATCTCAGCTCAGCCCAAACTGCTCTTGCTGGACAAGAGACCCTCCCTGCCCATCTAGCAAACGGGAGGGTGTTCAGGCCCTCTCCTCTGAGATGCCAGCAGTCCTTACAGCTGTGCACCAGGAGGGGTGGGGAGATGCCAAAGCTGCTGCCACTTTGTGGTGACTTTCGACAGAGGCTGAGCCCAGCGCGTTGAAGGGCCAGCAGAGAGCGAGGCAGGCGGGCGCAGGTTACACAAGCCCCTTCTCCCCCACCACGACAGCGTGCCCAGGGGCAGAGACCCCTGCAAAGGACAGGTGAGTGTGCAAGGGTGACCTGCCAGCGGGCCGTACGTGCCTCCTGCCACGAGCACAGCGCACACTCACCGGGCTGGCACCCAGAGAACGGGGGGAGGCTCTCCCTCCGCGCCCGTACGCAAGCACAGGCACCGTGGCACAGGCAGGGGTGCGCAGGGCAACGTGCACCCAAAAGAGCACCTGCACGCTCCCCCTGCTCCAACACAGACAGCCACGAGTGAAGCAGGCACAGACACGTCTCGTTTGCTGGCCCTGCCGTGGAGGTGGCACAGCTTGACTGACTGGGCTCCGTCCAAACCCAGCTTGCTTTGGAGATGCAAAGAAAGCCGAGTGCCGAGTTACCCCACAGCTCAAAGATGTGCCATCTCCCTGGCTACCAAACCAAAGGCACCTGAGAGCATCTGAAGCCAGATGCCCTCAGTCCAACCTTAGAGACCTCATGACACCATCCTAAGGCAGCACAGCAGAAGGATGCCTGGCCACCCAGGCTAGAGACAGGGAGGAGAGAGGAGGCTGCCAGACCAGCCCTTTTGCACCAGCACTTAAAAAACCCCATTCCTTGAAAGACTGTTTTATACAAACTTGCCTTTAAAGAGCCCACCACGCTACTGCAAGAGCAGAAACACAAGCTGAGGCTGTGTAAAAGCTTAGCTACGGGCATTAGAGTTATTTATTGAACGACTACTAAAGAAGAGCAGGACCAAAGGCCCCTCTGGAGCAGGGCCAGGCACACTGAAGCAGTATTGAAGCAGCAGACACGCTTTCCTGGCACACTCAGCCGTCCCCTCTCCCTGCAGCCCTTGTGCCACGCAGGAGACACACACAGACCCACGAGCCGATGCCACATGGGCACCTCCGTGTGCCACACTGAGGGCTTCTCCACAGCTGTCAGGCTGGACAGCTCTGGGGTTTGGAATGTGTTGTAGGAGCAAAGTAAACTCCATGTCCACAGTCATCCCTTATCCAGGGATGCATCATACAGCTGGACCCTGCACCTCTGTCCATCCCTATGTCCCTTGGAACAGTGGCTCAGCCGGGCACAGCAGCTAATGGAACCACACACAGCTCTCACCCCTGCTCTGGTTTTGTCACTGCTCCCCTAGACTTGTGTGCCCACCTGTGGGCTGGGAGTCTCCTCTGTCTCTGCCCTCCACCAGTCTCTGTCTCCCCCAGCTTGTTTGGCCAGCGAGAGATGCACGTGTGTGACGAGAAGCCTCACCACATCTGGTTTTTGCCCTGTCTGTACACTGGATGCCTTCCTTCCATTTTCTTTCAGTTCCTAAGCTGCTGGAGCAGACCAGAGCTGCCAGGCAGAGCCAGACATCTGGGGAACAAAGCAGCCAAACCCACGTGGGCAAGCCCGGACAGAGCTGCCCGACACAACCACTTCCAGCCCAGGCAAGGGCGATGCCACCTTCCCCTGGCCCGGGGGACAAAGCCACCGGCTGGAAGCGGCTGCTTGTGCCACCCAGTCCCAGCACAGCCTGTTTTGTCCGATGCAGGCAGGGCCGGGATGGCCACATCACGTCACGGGGTTTGGCTGCGTGTGGCTGTGCTGGGAACAGCCTCCTCCTCACACAGCCCTTTAAATTGACCCCATATGTGCCTTATTTTCCAGCTTGCTTTGTTACCATTGAAATTAGCGAGTCCCTTCTTCTCCAAAACAGGAAGCAACATATAATGCTATAAAAAATTAGGATTTGCCACATGTAATCCTAGGATTACACGCGGGAATGGTCTCTGTCCCAAACACGCAGTCCAGCCAGGATCCTGGAGAATTGGCACTGCACTTGTATTACTCCTTTTTCCTTCCCTCCTTTTCCCCAGCCAGGTACTTTTCCCAGCCCTCCTGCCTCCGTGCTCAGCGGGTGGCCAAAGCAGCCTCCTCCTGTGGGCAGGAATGCTGCCCATGCAGGTGCTCCTGCTGTGATCCGGAGGCACAAGCAGCCCTGGAGGCAGGGTGGTGCTGCCTGGAGGAACTGAAAAAAAATCAGAGTAAAGGGTAACACCATGGGAGGGCCAGAAGCTTCCCAAACAAGCAGGGGCATGGAGGCAGCCAGCACCAGCAGAGCACAGCCTACCTGGTGTGGAGGTGCGGGGCTTTTCAGGGCTCCCCGCAGGAAGGCCCCTCTCCAGAAGGGGTAGTGGGTAACATTTCAAGTGAGGGCAACCAATTCCTACAAGAACCAGAGAACTGCCAAGAAAATGTGTTACATCACACACATCTCCAGATCCAGGCTTTGGGGAGTTCAGAGCCCGGTCTGAATTTCAAGAGCTCCCCAAAATCATCATTCAAACCACCGCCAGTCTGGGCAGGGAGGAACCAGGATGAACCTTGACCTGATCCATCTGACCCGTGGATGGTCCAAGCCTCCCCACCCCAAACAAGCACTGGGGCTGGCTCCAGACGTGCACAGTAGACAAACTGTGCTGTACAGCCCCCACTCCAGACACCTCCTCACTGCCTCCCCCAACTGCATTTCAGTATCAGCCTTCAAGATGCCTAAACAAGTCCGTGCAACACCGGAGAAACAACAAAATGAGTTTTGTGCAATTTTTTTTTTTAACTAAAAATAAATTGCTCTTAAACTGCAAACAAACACTGTGTCTCTGTCTCTTGGTCGTGTTTATTTTCGTGGGGAGATCTTTCCTGTATCTGTGTCCTGGCCCTAGATAAGAGACAGAGGGAGCTCAGCAGGCAGAGGCCATGCAGTCTGTCCCTGCAGACAGCTGTGCAGCTCAGAGACGTTTTCTTAAAGAAACAGCTCAGCTTAATCAAGTTGAGTGGCCTTGCCTTGTTAATGAGCACAGCCAAGCTCCTCCACCCAAGGGCAAAAAGTAGTGGGAAGAATAAAAGCTGTGTGTGTGGTGCAGGAGGTGGGCTGCAGAGGGTTTTTTTTTTTCCTTGCAGAGGATCAGCAGCATGGGCTGGTTAACCCCAGTTGGTTTTGATCAGACAAAGTGTCTGCAGCTTGCTGTCTGTATTGGGCAAGTCCCAGAACCAGGCACACAGCTCTGCTGGGCAGAGCCTTTCCAAATCCTGCACCGCTGAGCTCTGCCTCCACGAGGGTGGAAATTAAAAACCTGCTTCTCACCTGGATGAGGCACCAGGCTGTGCCTTGTCTGCAGCGCTGAGGCTCTGGAAGAGGCAGGTGTAGGAGGCGTGCAGGACCACAGCAAGGAGCAGCCAGAAATGGCAGAAGCGCACTTTTGGGGGGAGGAAGGAGCAGTGCACACTTTGCTTCTCTCCAGCTGTCAGACACGGGATTCAGGGCCAGGTGTTCTTGGGTAGCCTGGGCAGCAGAGGGAAAGGATGGAACCTGGATCCTAGGTTAGAAACGTGCAAGGATTGAGGTAAAGTTCAGCATCCCGGAGCACTCCAGAAATTGAGGGGAAGCAAAAGTCACCCCCACAGGCCCATTAAATCCCTCTATGAGGAAAGAATTGGACCTTCACTGGCTGTTCCGCTATTTATTGAGCCAGCAAAGCATAGAGCAGCAACCAAAAGTGACACCACTGCTTCCCAAGCAAGTGCCCAGTGCAATAAGACACTTGAGTCTTCTCTCCAAATCACACCACAGAGGAAGAGGCATCCTCTCCCTTCTCCTCCCGGGTAAAAGCAGCAGCATTTCTCTGGGGTCCCAGATATGTCACAACAGATGGGTCCTGGCTGGTAGGACCCAGCAACAGGACAGTCCTCATTAACACAGTGATGCCAAAGCAGAGAGGATCCTTCTGGGATTCAAATTTCTGCCCCTGGGAGTGTTGCAAACCAGTATATAAAATTTAACCGATCTCAAAGCGAGGCAGAGGTTTCAAGAATGTTTTGGCCCTCCAGCATTACTGTCACCAGGCCGGTTATTGCAGCAAAACAAGGGTAGTAGGAGTATGTGACATTTTTATGGAACTACCCATCAACTACAACCAGCCTGAGCCTCAAAACCAGAACAGCCAGTTCCTTAAGGCAAACAAGCTGCATTATCTGAGCAGTCCCAGCCTCTCTGGCTGTAACACAGACTCGTTAACCCCAAATAGGGCTTTCCGAAGACGCCAGCTGGCTACGGGGAAGTTTTTCCTGCACTAGTGTGAAGAGACGGTGCCATCCTGTGGCTGCTCGGGAATACCGACTTCCCACAATAGCTTTCCAGCAGCCGCCCCTTTGACTGCCCTTCCTGCTGGAAGAAGGGTGCATAATCAGGAGCAACGAGTAAACCCTCCTCAGAAACTGCAAATAAGGCGTCTCATTTGCCTTTAGCTCTGAAATACAAAGCTCATACCGCTTAAGAGAATACTCTCTGCTTCCAGGTGGGATTCAGCTCTAGGAGAGGATTATATTGCACAGGAAAGCTGCTGGGAACAATCACACCTGCAGTTTTTTAGAGCATAGACTTACTTTTAGAGGGGCTGTGTGTGAGATTAGTCCTCCTCTCCCTTTCAGTCTCCTTCCTGATGACTTCACTGTGCCTTTTAACTGAACAGACTGAAACCTGTCCTTGCCTACAGACAAGTGGGCAACAGGGAGAAAGCACTTCACAGTAAAGAGCCCTCCTCGCCTTCCTGTGTCCCTCTCTCATGCTCTTAGCACAGAGCCTGCAAAACACTTCAAGTGCAATTTTCCTTTCCTCTCCTCTCCTCTCACCATTAGTCTCCTCCTTCCCCTACCCAGGGCTTGGATATCCTAACACAGCTCCGATGAGTCTCTGCCTGCCCACCCACACAAGAGCCACAGCCCTGAAAGTACTGTGAAGAATTTAGTTCTTACCTTCGGGAGACAGCTCTCTAGCTCACTCTCCTCAGCCAGGTCCTAGCGAGCACAGATCAGTTAAGTGCTTCAGAGAGTCAGGTCACAAAGAGATCACACAGTGCCCATCCCTGATTTGGAGCAGACCCCAAAGACCTCATCTGCACAGCCCCACTCTGGGACTGGGTAATGCTCTCTCTCCATACAAAATGCTTCGTTTAAATGGGAAGAAAAATAATTCTGCCGCCCAAAGCAAAGAAGACAGAAATATGTTAAGACCTCCTTTATTTGCAATTTCATTGTTTCCTCCAAAGTTTGGGAAGGATTCTTTAATTACTCAGCTTAGCACTGGGATAGAAAAGGCCATTAAGACATAGGACAACCATGTTCCACTGTGTTCAGACAAGGAAGCCTTTGAGCAAGCAGCATTTGGTGAGTTCATACTTCTTCCCTGGCTGGAGCTGGTGGTCCAGAATTTTAATATCTGCTCAGGGAAAGAAAATAAACCTCACCTTTATGACTGAGTTAAAATAAAAAAGCAGCCAAATGTGAAACCATGCACAGGGGCTCAAGGGAAAGTGAGCAGGATCAGTTTAGCTCCAAGAGATGCTCATTTTAGAGGTGGATGACAAGCGTTATCATTTCAGCATCACTACCTGCCACGCTGCTAATGAAAAAGCAGAAGGCAGCAGATGGAACAGTCACACAGAGAATTTTGTTTATGGTCTGTAAGCAGCCTCTTAGGCAAGCAGAACGGAGAGGCAGGTTTGGGATGGTGAGCAGAGCTTGGAAGAGAGTAGCCCTTACACTCACCCTGAACATCAACTTACTGCACAGCTCCTTAAGGTTTTCATTTGGGCCACAAGAGACAAGAAGATACAAGCAAAATAGCAGAATTTTAACCTGGAGAGATGCAATACTGAAGGTTGACGAACCCAGTCTACAGGACTTGCCTGGGTTAATGAGCCTTGCCAGCAGCCTGGCAACATTTCCCAAAACACAGTTCTGCAGGAAGAGTAGGGAATGTCCCCAGATAACAAGGGGAACCACAGACCAAGACAGGGAGAGGGAACAGTCTCAGGAAAGCTCTCTCCAATGTAAATTACGGGGCTATTATTTATTAGTAGGTTCAAATTTAATTTTTTGAAGTCTGAAGTGGATGGCACCAGAGAACAGAATGAAGAGGAGTCTGCAGCCTGGATTTCAGAAGGGACAGCATGTGTTAAAGCTTATTTTAAATAAAGTTCATCAAAGTTGCATATATTGGATCAAGCAGGTGCTCGTCATGTTTAGCCAACAGGCCATCTACAAGCAGGATGCTCCCAAAAAAGCCCCTCCCAGCCTCTGGGAGATCACTCATCAGGAGCTCCAAAGGCTGGAAGCAGGATGTGCTCCAGGGCCACATGTCCCTGGGTGCACGCTGGCCAGTGGTTGTCCCCAGTGTGTTGGAGAAAGCTGTCTGAAGTGGACTTCATTAAGAAGTAGTCCATCATTATCTTTGGGTACTGTCCTGCACAGGGCTCGATTTAAACCCTGATCTTCTCCCTCTTCCCTGACAAAGACCTCCTCTTCCTCCCCACGGCTGCTCACCTCGCTGTGCTTGCTCTCCCCGTACTTCCTGTTGAGGTTGGCCAGGTAGCAGTTCTTGTACCACCACGCGCCGTGGTGGGTCAGGGCACAGCTGCTGAGAGCCACATCGTTGTCTCTGTCCCATGTTGTGTACTTCCAGCCACTGTGGTAGGTCATTGCATCCCCTGAGGGAAGGGATCAAAGACAGACAGGAGTGAGGTAGGAAACTCAGCCTGAGGGCTTATAAACCCTTCAGGCAGGACACAGCAGGCCTGGTCGGGGAAAAGACAGCACAGGAGAATTCTGCAGAATAATTTCTAAAGCAATGCTGTAAGAGGCATGTCCAAGGGCTGGATCCTCCCAGAGGAAGACATAAGCCTTATAGCAAGAGGATATTAAAGGATAAATGGAAGACTGAGGACACTGACCGGCACTGCTTCTGACACCAAA
>VXAY01003979.1:0-137084 GCA_013399855.1 Oxyruncus cristatus
TCGTGAAGCCTAGCCATGATTGAGTGGGTTCACTCTAATGAGTACACTCCCCCCGGCTGAACCACAACAGCACCAGTCCTCCATGCACCACTGGCAAGGACTGAAGATTACAGTCTTCGATTGCCTTACACAATGCCTTATGTTGACTTGAATGTTTGTGAGGAGCTTGGTTGAAAGGTGAACTGGCTTCTCTTCAGTTTTTCCTGATGCGAAACCAACTGGATGTAGTTCCATCTCATGACAAGTTTCCCATGTAAAGCTTCTGCATTGAATATATTTGTTTGAAAACTCAAAGCTCTGATTCATTGGTTCAGGTCTTGATTGTGACCTTGATTTGATGACTGTGTTGTCCACCGTTAATTAGCTTGTTGTGGTTCTGCTAATGTGTTTTACATTTGTTTGCTTATTTTTAGTATACAGGGCTGGCTTGTTCATTCTGATAGTAACATGAGTCACGTCAGCTAAAGATGGATGTAACTTAAATAAGGTAATTTTCATGCATGTGGCCCTGCAACCAAATAAATAGCTCTATCCCCAACAAGGCCATATTAAAGATTAAAAGATTAAAAGGCCAAGATTAAAACAAAGCTCCTAAAATGCTGTCTCAGTATGCAATTAAACTAAAAAAATCTCAAGGTTGCAATACTACCTCTAACAAGCTCTCTACCAGGTGCAAGACAAACCTAAGGCAATCACTTCCTAACTAAGCAAACTCTGTTTACGTCTCAGCTTTGGAAACATATGTTGTTAATTTTAGAATCAGTTGCCATGTGAGCTTGGTGTCACTTGTGAGAAAACCCCATCACTTCTAGCAAAAAACCCCCCAACCAACAAACAAACAAACAAAAAAAAGTGTGACTTTTGGGGGTAATTGTTTTTTCAGCACAAGTGTAGAAAGTACATTTGAACATGCCAAACATTCACAGAAGCCAAGCTTTGACTCAATCAAACTGCAGCCTATGACAATCTGAAAACAGTATCAGAAAATCTATTCTTTCAGGCATGGTATGGCCTTAATAAGAAGTAGTGTAGAATTTCTTAGCTTAACTGAGGCTCATCTTTTCTCCTTCCAGATTTCACTTTTCCTCCATGATGTCCCTTTTTACACTGGCCAGACTACCCACATTTCACCTCTTCTTCATTCTTGCAGCTCTTGACTAAGAAGAGAAGTGACTGGTGGGTCGATGCAGTTGCGGAGTTTGCAGTCACCAGTGCTTTCCAGTTAACCTCCCAGGTAAACAGATGAACACTGCTGCATGGTATCTCTGTGGAGCTCAACTTGAAAGCAGCCAAGGAGGGTGTTGTGACACTGTAGTATGCCTTCTCCATGTAGGGCAGTGGGAATTAATTTGCCATATATTCTTTCATTTAGTCACACAGTGTTTTTTTTCATAGTTTTTTGTAATATATTCAAAAGGCTGATGTGGTAAATGCCTGACATATGAGCAATTCAAACCAGATCCACAATGTACTGCTGTTCCATAGTGATACCAGAATTTTGGTCATAAGAACAACCCTAATAATTTAGGCAGGGCAAGTCTGTGGTAATTACCTATTCTAATCAACCTGTAAGACCTTACACAGGCAGAGGACACCAACATAAACTGGACAATGACAGAAATTTGTCATGGCTCTTGATAAATGGTAATGCTGCATTTTGACCAAGTAGAAGAAAATAATAAAATAAATTTCTTAGAAAATAATGTGGTGTTGGCTCAGATCAGCTAACTATATTGAATGCTGAGGCACTCATCTGTTTCAACAGTGCCCTTTGTCTGCACACATAAAGAATATGCATGGGGATAATTCAAGGCTCCAGGAGAGGGTCACATGTACTCGCATGCAACACAAGGGAAAAAATCCTGGATAATCAGGTGTCGACTTGGTGCTTTTCATCAAGATTAAATCCCTTATAATCATTTAGGAAATACATATATTTTTACACACTACTCATAGAACATCAGCAGTCTGAGGTTAAAATTTGGTGGCACCTGACAAGGAGATAACATGCTAATACAGAAAATGGTATAAAAAGAGAAGCTGAACCAGAGGTCACAGTACATCTCTATCAACTAGAGAGTGATAATCTCAGAGGAGTGTTTAGGTTTTGCTGTCTTCTCAGACTGTTCTCTGGGTCTGCACAAACAACTCTGCAGTTTTTGCTTTCCTCTTCAGCTTTATTGAAGAGGTGTTTTGCTGTGAGACCTTTCAGCAGGAGGAGGAAAGCTGATGATGATTTGACAGCTGGAGGAGCCAAAAATTAGGTTCTTCTCAAAGCTCCACCTTTCAACATCCTTATCTCAAAAATGTAGATTACAGCTTTCATGTTGGAAGACCAGCACTCTTATTTTTCTATACACCATAGCTCTTCCCACAAATCCTGGGAGGTGTTTGCATCAAGAAGTTTCAAACTGGAAAAATGAGTGTGCTTGTTATTAGGTTCAGCAGACTGGGAATCTGCCAGGCTTTTACAAAACTGCCCATTTTCTGAGCCTTAGCTCTTTCACCACTGGGTTTTTTAAATTTTTTTTTTCTTTTTTTTTTTTTTTTCTTTTTCACTGAGCTCAGGACAAGCTCTATCTTATTAAGTGAAAACAATAGGGCAAGAAGTTGGAAATTGCCAGGAAGCCTGGGAAAGATCGACACTCAGGCAAGATTTCATTCCATGTTTTCCTGTTGACCTCACAGGGTCTCTACACAAGAGCTCTGAGTACATTAAAGAAAGGCCACAGTCTCATTTGGTCCTGTGAACATTGGCAATATGTTATGGGGACAATATGCAAGCCTGAAAGGGAAAAAACGCAGCAATGTCCCCATGCAATGGAGGTTTTGTCTGGTGCAATGCTGTTTAACCAGAGCACTGTAAGGTTTTAAATGGCCATAAGAGATTTATAGTAGGTCATGACCAGATCTCTTTTCAGGGCAAAGTTTGAAAAGTCCATTTGTCTCAAAATTTAAAAAAAAGAGTCTGGTAATTCTCCAGGGTTTTTCCTCTTCCTTCAGGCAACTATTTTTGCCTGTCAAGAGTTCCTAAACCCTCCCCAAGAGCCTTTTAATGTAGGAAATACTGTCCCAGTGTCTCCTATCAAAGGAATAATACAGAGGATACAAATATTTACAACCCCACTCTAAGTCCACATGGTCAGTGTCAAGCTTATTAAGTTTTAGAATAAGGCACATCATGACCTTAAAAGAAGTGGCTTCAGGAAATCAGTACTTGAGGGCACTATAATGAGGGAAGAGCGATGGATATTGCGATGAGCCGGATGGCAGAGACAGAACCCCCCGTGCCCGGCTGATGGCGTGGCTGTCCCACTGTGGGGCCGGCAGCCAAGGGGCAGCCCTGGCTGGGAGGGGGCAGTGCTGGCCCCCAGCTGCTGCCCAGCTGGGCTGTGTCCCACCACGTCTCAGCAGAAGGTGGACACTGGTGTCCGTGGGGCTCCAAAACAAGGCAATGGGCCCCCCACTACAGCTGTTTCTCCGTTGTCCCCCTTCAATGATGGGGTCCACATGTGGGTGATGCTTGGGTACCCTCTGCTGGGCTTCAATAATAACACTGCAAGCAGAGGGGTTTGACTCCTGCTGTATAGCCCTGAGACTGGGGGCAGCTCGGGGACACCGGTAGGGTACGGGGGTTCCAGGGAGTGCTCCAGGCACCTCAGTGGGGTCAGGGTGGTTTTGAAGCACGGGGAAAGGGCAAGACTGAGCAAGCCAAACAGCAAGGCTCCATGACATGCAGCCAGAAGGAAAGGAAAATGGGAATGGCAAGCAAAGTCCTGTAGGGCTGCTGGGACCCAGGGTCTAGCTGCCCCCTCGCCACTGCCTTCCCTGCCAACAGGCATCACCTTCCTGGGTATGAAACAACACAGACCTCCCTGGGTATGCCTGGCGCCAGGGCCTGAGCAGATCCTCGCAAAAGCATATTAAAGTGTCTTAAAGGATCATTGCAAAGCAAGAAATTTACTTGGCAGGTCTCTATGACTTTTCCAGGGAGATTTTTATCTGTCGTGTAAATCAGGATCATGGGATTCTTTAACCCTGCACCCGTTTTTGGTTTTGCTTTTTTTTTTTTATTAGACAAATTGTTCATTTAGAGCAGTTATGCTTGATTGTGCCAGTAAATAATAAGTGAGAACTATTTGTGAATTATTTGGCTGCTAGATTTCCACAGAGAAGGGCCTATTCTCTTCTGTGTGAATGTGTGTGTGAGAGGCAGTGCCTCAGCATGAAAAAGAGTTTTGTGCCTGAGTCAAGAATGAAAAACCCCTTTAAAATCTTGATAGCAATCTAACACAGGAGATACACTGCTATGCAAAGTAAATTCCATTAGATATAAAATACTTACCTTTAAAATAAATAACTTTCTTTTTTGCTAAAATGACAGAAGATTGCAGACTATATTTAAGATAGCACGTGTCATGTTTAAATCACCCCATGGAAAAATACTTAATTTAATTTAAGTAATTTCTATTTCTTTCAAAATGATAGAATTTTCAGCTTATAAAAATGTAATGCCTAAACTTAGGTTCTTTACACCCAGTTTCAATCCAGGTCTAATTTTACTTCTAAGTTAAAAACACATTAGGGTTAACAGTCATAATATGATCTGGCCCCTCTCTGACTGCAAAAAGGGCAGCCTACTATAAATAGAATCCTTGAGAGAAGGAAGGCCTTCCATTTTGAGAAGGATTTTGAAATTTCGTGTCATTCCAGTTTGGAAAAAAGTTCTTCAATTCTGAATTTTCCCATAAAACAGAATGTCAAAAGCAAGCAATAATAATGAAAAACAAAGCAGAAAGTGTTTGTTCAGATAATTTGTAAAGAAAAGGTCACCAGACAGACCTCCTGGAAATGCTGAGTGAGAAAAAAAAACTTGTAACTCTGGAAAATGAGTCATTTGAGATTTTTGGGTCTTAGTTTACATCAAAAAAGCTCCAATGGTTTGGGAGCCTGAATACTTTCCCTGCAGCCCTAGTCATCAGGTTGCCAGCGAGGGTGTTGGGGGAGCTGGTAAATAGTCAGCCTGAGCTGAAGTGGAACCTTAACCAAATCCTCATGTCCAGATCACACACCGAGTGTATTCCTTTAAAATAATTCACTTGTGCAACCTTTGGGAACACAAATAGGTAATGACATGAATTTTAAAGAAGTATTTCCAGGGTCCTGGGGTCAAATCCTCAGCAGGTGAAAATTGGGATAACCCCACCGAGATCAGTGAAGCCGATTTCATGTTGTACTGATGAAAATCTGGTCGCCGAAGTTTAAAACAGACTCCAAAGTGTACAGTCAGTGTAAAGTAATGATCTTCGCCAGTGTGCACCAATCAGAGCCACTGATGAACCACTAAGAGAATTACTGTGGGACTCAAAATGTTAAAAACAATTAAATGATTTAAACTGCCATTTCATGCAGAAAAAACCCCATATCTCAATCAAACTAAACCAGAAACTCGCAATTTTTCTGTTTACTTTTCACATTTACCATGAAGAAATGCTCCCTGCTGCCACAAACTCCATGGGTAAATGGAAAGGTTTGCAGGCAAAGCCAGTCTGTCAGCATTGGCTGAAAAGTATATAAACATACCTCCTTCTCCTGATGTCTCCATAAAAAGACTTTTCACATGCATGGAAAAAGTATTCCTCTTTAACCAGCTCAAGCCCAACAGCTAGGTATAGCATTCCTTGCTCACGAAAAACTTCCAAAGATTTCAGTTTGGCTTCTGAGTATATCAGAAATGTGGGGTCAAGTCCCTATTTTGGCAGCGCTGCAGGGAACAGAAATTCTCCAAAACTGGCCTTGCTTCAGCATCTGAATTTCAATGCACTGTGCAGAAAGCAAGCAAGCAAGCAAGAAAGGAGATTTTCATAGAATCATAGAGCAGTTTGTGTTGTAAGGAACCTTTAAAGGTTATCTAGTCCAACCTCCTTGCAGTGAACCTTCAACTACCTGAATCTGATCCTTTTCTCGGAAAGTTCTGGATCTGAGTCTTTCCCACAGCTTTCTTAGCTAAGAACTTCTGTAGAAGTACTACCAAACATGCCTGAAACCTTTCAGCTATGATACTTTTCCTGATAAAGCATTGGTATGAGATTTGATGGATCACACTGAGCTACAGAACCCTACTGGATTGCTGGTGTACCTTCACACCAATGTATGTGGAATAGCTAAGTGGGAAAAAGCGCCATCTAATTTCACAAATGTTCCAGTTTTTCTCTGGGAGGAAACCCAGGCTGTTCACAGATCACACATTTTCTTTAACCTAGAACACTGTGAACCATTCCTCAGTGACAGAATAAATCCAACTCTTCTCCAAGTGGAGAGAGAAGTGTAAATTTTTCCTTCAACATACATCAAAATCGAGGCAGTCATGAAAAAAGGAGGAGACATCTGGATGGGACCACACAGGGGAGAAAAGTATCTCAGATCAAAACAATGTGATTCCTTGCAGGACCATTTCAGGCCTGATTCAGCCACAACTATCACCCACAGCAAAATCACAGGGCACCTCTTTCTTTGTAAAAACTCTTTTTTTTTTTCCTGCAAAGAAACTGGACACAGTTCTGCATCTGTGTAGTATCTTCTCCACCACTCAGAGAGCAAAGGGCCAGCCAAGGTACAGACCGTGTGTTGTCCCCACTGGGGCCTCATCAGGACTGAGGAGTCCCATGCTCACCCTGGACACAAGCACATCTCTTCTGTGGGACTGCCTTCCTGCAGAATGTGACTGCTCTCACCCAAGCAAACCAGGCCTCCCATTTCCTTTTTCCCTCCACTGTCGCCAGGGTCAGAACAAAACCAAGAGCACGGAGAAAATGCCATTGAATCTAAAATTAAAAAAATACAGAGGGCAGAAGGCAGACAGCCGTACCAATGACAAAGGCAAACCTTGAAGTTCAGCTGAGATTTCTGAGTTACCTTTGCTGGCAGATGGGAAAAACCAACTGGAGCAAGCATGTCATCATCCATGGAGCTGATGCCAGAAAACCCTGTTGTACCTGGCTGAATACTGAATCATTAAAGCTTGAATGGGGGATCTTCTTTCATCTGCTGTATGGACTGCTGCCTCACTCAAAGAGAGCAGAAATTTCTCCTCTGCATTGCTGCACGCACTCTGGAGACTCCCCAAACCACAGCTAGGACACAATTCACAAACATACAGGGGTCAAAAGTCTCAAGCTAGTGTCATGTAACTGGATCAGGCTGAGGTGTTGTTGATTGCTACGAATTTCCAGCTTTTCTTAAAATAAGGTGGTAATAAAAGTGTGGTTATTTGTGTAAACAGCGTGCTCGCTGTTTTCTAGCTCTTGGTGCTGTGTAAACCTGAGCTCTTTTTCATCAAACTGCCAGGAAATAGATACAAGTGTATTTATAAGATTTCACTTTTTTCAGCACAGCACTAAAAATAGCACAATAGTGTAGGGCTCTCTGTTCTCTTACCTCTTTGCTGAAGTAAGAAAGGCATAATGTTATCAACTAACTGTCCTCTTACCTCTTACAATAAAGCAAGTCCTAGCTACCAGAGTTACTATCAAGGTTAAAATTCCTTTTGTTTTACAACACATTCATTGCCTAGGGGGACTTTTACTGCCCAGAGGGAGAAAAATGTTCAAATCTCATCAAAATATCATAAGTCATATCAATAATAAGGAAAACAGAATTCATTACAAACTCACTGCCCATAGCTATGTACTCCTGATATATGGGAGTGGTGTCCAGAGTGTCAATTTCATAATACTTTAAGTCAGTGCTCCTTTGATCCACACTTACAGAGATGGACAGACAGGTTAGACAAGATTATGCCCCCAAGGGTCATAAAAATGTACAAGTTTCCCAGTTGCAAACCGATTTTTCAAAGGCAATTACCTGCATAATTTAACTGGATGGCCACATACACCTTCCAGGTTTCATACTGTTAATGTTTGTTTTCTCTTGGATTGTCACTGTTTCTCCTACTCTCACACTTTCTATTTTTTGCCTCAGATACACACATTAAAAAAACACTCTTGTCCTATGTGATTTATTCCCAAGAAATTAAATTACATTTTTATAAGCCTGTGTTACCACAAATGATAGCTGAAGATTTGCAGAAAAAATTAATTCCTGATCTGTTGCTGTGAAGCATCCTCGCTAGCACTGTACTGACTCTGTCTTTCAAAACCAGATGGAAGCAGTCCAACAATATGATTAACTTCTTAGTCCCTGCAATTTCCTATTGCTCTACTTGCCCTAGATTTCAGGATTGACCTCTTGCTTCACTGCAAAATGCACAGTTGCTCAGTTTGATAAATCACATGAATACTTTTTTGATCACAGTTATCTACTATTTACTACATATCCAGTGAGGTTAATCATATGCTGAGGCACTTCATATTCTGCACACATATACACTCTTCTTCCCAATAGCACTTTGCATATTCTTCATGCTGCCAGCCAGCAATGGGACCTGTTTTCTCCTTACTAATATATGAAAGACCACAGACCTACACCTTGCCTCTTTTCCCTTTCACATTCATTCTGTAATTATTCACACACTCATTCTTAAAAGACCAAGGAAGATAAAAACCCCCCCATGAGAAATTACTAGTCAGACCTTTCTTTTAGCAGATAGATATTTTTCAAAATACAAACGTTTTTGGAACTGATCGTCTCCCTCCAGATATCTTTGGGGAGCCATTGAGAATGCACGAGGTTGCCCATAGGGAGTTGGGAGGTGTTTGCCTGCCATGATAGCAAAATACCATCACTTCCTTGAATAAAAAATACATCTTAACTTTTCTTTTTCTTTCTTTAAACCTCAAAGGAATTTCAGTATTTAGTAGGGTTCAAAATTGCTACAGTTCCCTGGGACAACTCTGCTTCACCTTCTCGTGCAGCAATACATCCAAATCACATCTGCGGTGCTATGGTAGAATAATTCTAAATAAACACCAGCAACAGCCAAAGTATTGTAAAACATCCAACAGCTAACAGGCAAGTGCTACAGGTCTTGCTTACAAATTAAATAAAGGGAAATGGAGTCCCAGTTTTACAGAGATACCTACTCCTTTTCACTCCTACACAGCCTTTTCTTCTGAAGCCCCTTTTCACTATTCACCACATTCTCCAGTACTGGAAATAGTCTCCTATATACAAGATATGTCATTACTCTTCCACCTTCAAGTTCTGTAACTATCATGACTGAGAAACTTTAGACCATTCCAAGTAGCAGCCACCCCTTGCTACCCTATACTGTGTGAGATGGCTGAAACTGTGAGACACCAGCATTTCCAACATGCCTCACGAAAGGCATAAATGATAAATCCACATATTCCCTGTCACAGGTGTTCTCTTTTTTTCCTCTCAAAGATAATCCAGAAAGCTTAAGCAATGTGCTAATGCTGTGAGAGCTGCATGTCTACTCCTGTGGCAGTGAGCACTGTGCATGTATGCTCTTCTCCAGCCAAGCTTTCCACTCCTGTGGAGCCCATGATCTTAGTTCTGTCATTGTCTGCTGGGACCCAGATCAGCTGTCCCAAACCAAGGTTTCCTCTCGGCTGTCACTGGTTGCACAGACCTGTCACATGAAGCCTTTCTGGCCAGCCAGCTAGCTGAGTCACTAGCTGAAAAGCTGACCACATAGCTTCTCATGTGGAGAACTCTCACAATGCAAAAGGCTACGTTATCAAAAACACCAGTCCAACACAAACATTAGATATGTGAGTGACATGAAGCACATGAGTCCCTTTGCTAGCTGCCACTGGACTATTTACTTACTTTAGGGTATCACAAGTTTAACTTGTGATAATCGCAGCTCAAGCAGAACTTGAGAACAAGAAAACTTTGGCACCGTTCACCAAAAGTTTTAAGGCTGCTTGGACAGCTGCCTTCCCTGCCTTAAGTGATCTATTAAAAGTCTAAATTGCCTCTTTTTGTTGCCTTAATACTTTACAGGCAGTCCCTCCCCAGGCCTCCTAACCCAAATACTGTATCTCAATGTGGCTTTGTCTGAAGAAGAGCCATGCTACACATCCCGCTGGACTAATCACCAAGCCTGTGGCTGCTTACAGTATCAGGGGAAGGGACTGCATTGTCCCAGGTCAACCTTTTCTATTTTCCTTGCAGCTGAGTGTTAAATGGATGCCCTCATCCATAAGAGGCGATGCAGCAGCACCTCTGCTTGCAAATGTCTCTCCCCCCACAGATGTGAGCCTCCCCTGCTTCTCAGCTCCCCAAACCCTTCACCTCTCCAGTAGATAAGGGGACAAACTTGTTAGCTTTTCAGGGTCTTGAGTGATAGTGGCCAGTCTCATTAGGGCAAACCAGCTCATGGCTGGCACTGCCTGCATTTTGGTGTCCTAAGCACGATCAGACATGGATGGATGAGGCCTGGTTACATGGAAATGCAAAGCACTATCCTTTCTGCCTAGACCAAAACTCAGACAGGCTGTATAGTTCACCAGCCATCCAAACAGGGCTTGTCTGCACTGCCAAATGGATGTGCTGAGACGCCTTCTTCTGTCAACAGCACAAGTAAATCTTAAAAGGTTTCATAGCTCATACTCGAGAGTTCAGGTCTGGACAACATGTATATATGAATCAGGTGCTGAGTGTAAGCTAGCAAACTGGGCTCTTTACACGGCTTATCAGCTGGGAAGGGCAGGCCTGCCAGCAGAGCCATGTGGCTGCTGGGATGAGCAGGTTCATACCTTACATGCCTGTGCTGAGATCCATATGGGCAGAGCTAGAGGGGTCTGCCTGCATCCTCCAGCGTAAGTACACAGAAAGGAGAACAGACTGCGCCTGGGAAGCAAGCACATCTCCAAGTACCACCAGGCACCACCCAAGAAGCGCAAGGGAGGACCTATCTTTGCCTTGTAAATTCAGTGGTGGTACAACACTTTACTCTAAGCATTCAAAAGTCCTCAGCAGACCCATTTGGCCTACACTCCTGCACAGAAAAATAAAAGCAGCCAGGGGAATAAAAATGCCCTAGGACCACTGTAAATCTTTACTTCATGGAAAATCTTATCTTGCACATGAATATGAGCTGTGAGTAAATTTAATGTGTGGATTAAGTACTGTGCGGTCTCCCTCATGGTGGGCTTTTCAGCCTAAAAAGAACAAAAGAATAATAATGAGTGTTATGTTTGGGTATGATTGCAAACAGCTGTAATTTACAGCTGGACATTCTCCCTTGCAAATGCATCCAGCAAGCAAGTGGTTCTGGGTTAGTGGAACAGACTGCAAAAAAATTAGCTTTTAACTTCAGCCTTAAGGTCAGAGTTCTGGAACCCTGGGAGTCAATAATAAAATCTATTTAGCTCAGCGGGATTAAGCAGGTTTAAGACCTGGCTTAACCACAGTGCTTACTGTTAAATAACAACAGAACACACTGAATATTTTAGTTACAGACATTTTTCTTCGTTTGAAAGCCATTCAGGCAGTAGGTATGAGAGTCAGACAACTGAAAATACGCCAGCACTATACCATTAAGGTACATGAGTTAAGTTCTTGCTCTTTTCTGTCTCAGAAACTGAGTAATCTGTAGAGTTAGACCACTTCACTGGAGAGCACAATAAAATTAAAACCAAGCTGTGCTGTATAAACACCGAAGGCTTTTCATGAGAGAATGAAAAGCTAATGGAGCCAGTGCATCTTCCCTGACAAAACAGTGGGTGCATGTGCAGAGCAACCTGTCTTCTGGAAACAGAAAAGCTGTTTCAGTCAAGCTTCTGGGTCACTAATCTTTGTGTTTGCACATAAATCTGCTGGGGGTTACTGTGTCATTCTGAAAACAAGACTGAGTGTGATACACTACAGAAATCAATGGCTACAAGTTTAAAAACTCTCTCTCTGTTTGTTTTTTTTTTTTCCTCGCCTTTTAGTTTAGCTGTTACACAGAACCTGAAAGCAGGAACTGCAACAGGAACTGCTGGAGAATATTTTTTTTTTTTATAATAGTGGGCAAAATTACAGAAAGCTTTATATAAGCTGCCATCTCCCCCAGTACTGGGAAGTGTTGGTGTGTGACTGGGAGCTCTCAGTTGCTACTAGGACACAACTAATGAGCAGCAGTTATCACAGACATCCTCCCTCTAGCCAAAAAGAGACAGAAACTGCGGTCACAGTGTGGGATTTTGGCCCCCTGCCCTCGCTTTTGCTCGCTGCAGTGAGATGAGGGGTGGCAGCAAGGCAACCCCCAGGGAGCACCTCCAGCCTTCCCAGCACCCCTTTTTCCAGCTGGGGGAGAAGGGTGCCCCAGCGCTGAATGCTGGCAGAGCAGGTGAGAAAGCTGTAGTCCCTGGGCATGCTTCTAGGGGCAGACAGGGGAGTATCTGATGATAAACACTGAATATGAGGTGTGATGGTTAACACTGAAGCCTTTTTGCCCTGTGGATGAGGGCAGTCTGTGTCCAGCTCCCTCACCACCTTTGATGAGGTAGGGACCATCTATCCATCACCACTACTTTTCTTCCTAGGGGAGACAGAAAGTGAACTGCAGGGTTTGGGGCTTGTTAGTTACCTACAGGGGCACTACTGTAAAAATGTTCCTCATTTAGCCCAGGGGATGGATGCTGAGAAAAAATCCCCATGTTTTCTTTGATCATGGTATTGTCCCCACGAAGAGCAAAATCTGCTTTGCCTTAGGGGTGAGTTTGCACACCTCCAGAGAGAGAGGCATAATGCTGATTCCAACTCCTCTTTGTTTTGCATTCATTCCAGTTACAGCAAATACTTCTGTGCCCTACAACCGTGCCAGCAATTTCACCCGCATCCCATACATTTCACTGGGGAATTTTTTTTTCCTTAAAGGGGGGCAAAAAATTCTAAACAAAACCGTGTTTGTAAACTTGGGAAGGGAAGGTCAATAATTTTGGCGGTCTTAGCCTCTGAGCAGAGAGAAATGTTATTCATCCATGCACAACATATAATTCAGCCTAAGTGACAGGCTCTGCTCTGGAGAAATCCTGGCCTGAGCTGGCTTCCAGAGTCAATTACCGCTTATTCCCAGGGAGGCGGGGGGCTGGGGGCCAGACGGAGCAGAGGGGGCTGCCAACAAGGCATGGGGAAATTTACTCTGTGTCAGCCTGCATGACACAGTACCTCATTTGTGGAAAAATGTAAATCTGCTAGTTCTTTTTCACAGGCACTAAAATGTACAGTCTCTCCTCCCCCTTCCCTCCCCCCTTTCCCAAAACTGGAAAAGAAATCAGGGCCGTCTTAGAAAGCTACCTTATATTTCAATCAATCCTCTTTCATAAAAGTCATTTAAGGTAAATACCTGTGCAGACCTACAGCCCAACTATAACATTTACTATGGCCCAAATCCTGAATTCCTCACTTGGACAAGTTTCCCATTGAAGTTAATGGATTTTTGCTTGAAAAAGAGCTGAGTAAAACCTGAACACTGTCTAAGGATTAGATCCCCTGCTTATCTGCCTGGAGCACTACTGCAGTTCCAGAAGAAGTGAAAAAATTAATTAAATTCCCCAAAAATACCAATCCCTTAAAACTTAAGGGGTAAAAAAGGGCATTGTTTTTGTGCGTAAAACATACAGAGAATCTCATCAAAAGAAGTGTAATTCCCAGGGAAAGGATTTGGAAAAAGTCAAAAGAGAACATCTCGGAATAAATGAAGTACTTATTGCTGAAAAATGAGCTCAGATATATCTCAGCAAACTCTAAAGCTCAGAATTTACTGCATCATTCATGCCTTCTCCAGTAAGTTTCTTATCTCTCGTTTGGTATCACAACAAGGGATTCTGCATATTCCGTATGAAATACAACAAGACTGTGATTTTTGCAGTAATAAACTCTACACATGCATGACAAATCCAAGCATGCAAAATGTTTAACATCCCAGTTCACAGATACTTTGGGGACAAAATCCGATTATGAGTTATATGCCACAATAAATAGGGCTCAACGTTTCATAAAGCAATTTATAGTTCATAAAAATGACAAAATGTACCTGTCAGATAGAACGCGGAGAGCAGATCTCTGTGCTGCCTGCTGGAAGAAAGGGCAGAGATGTTTATTTTATATTCTGACTTGAAAATTACGAGCACAATCAACACTTTAAAAAATGCGTTACACACATTTTTGTCATGTGTCCAAAATGTTAAAGTACAAGCAAAGTAGCAGAGAGTCTATAGTCAAATGGGCATTCCAGCCTAGTAAATGTAAGAACACTTTGTTTAAAATGCCAAAACCCAGAAGATTGTCAAAGCACCGCATGGTATTTGAGGTCTGAACTACACATTTACACAATTTTTTCTGCAGGTCCCTGAAAACTCGCCAGGGCTCGGTTTTCTGCTTTCCCCTCTCCCCGCTTCTGCGTTCCCACTCCCTCTCCTTTACCATTAGTCTCCTCCCATTCTTCCACAGAAACAAACATCACACATTTGGTTCCTTTTGCGATGAATTATAAATTTTGCAAAGCTTGCCAGAGCTGCTGCAGACTTTTCTTGAGTGCTGCCATGTTAATCTGCTGGCAGCATTTGCCTACACAGTACACGATTGACCTGTTGCTGGTTTGCTCTTCAGTTTTTCCCCAGTACAACACTTTGGATGGGGTGGGGAAGCATGATGCTTTTTCTTGTGTTAACCAGCAGGTCTGGGAACAGAAATTGTAGCCTCTCAAGTTTAATAGGACTCCCAAGCCTATCCCTGAGCTAGTCTGGCACTTTATTAATATTATTCTTTCCCCTCCTTCAGTCACTTCAAGTGGTGTGATTCATGGCTTCGGTACAGTAACCAACTGCTAAGCAAAGATGAAATCCATCACATTTTGAAAATCTGCCTTAAAGCCTCCATTCTACTTGGAGCTGTCCAGAGTGTCCTCTTCCCAGCTATACCTGTCCAGGCTGGGCCTCACATGGCACAGAAGGGACTCAGTGCTAAGCACTACGGAGACTCAAGGGGTGGGGAATTAAACATCAATTTTCTCATTGCAGTTACCAGTAAATACATTTCGAAACTGTTCTTCTTGGCTTTTCAGGCTGCTGGGGGCTGCATCCTTATTCCCAAACAAGGTAGATGGCATCCTGCTCAGCACTAGAGAGCATGTAGGTAACCTTTCTGGCTTGTCAAAATTTGATAGAACCTGACTTGTGGTGGCAGTTACGTTGCATTTCGCAGAAAGGCGTAAAAAGATCCCCAGAATGGATCCCGGAAGATCTGACAGGAGTGGGAAGAGTTTCCAGTTGATTTTTGATTCAGTATTTCTGCTCTGTGAACTTTCTGGAATAACTTGTGCTTCTTGGGTTCCCTGCGGTGATGTAGTTTGCCATGTACCACATGTCAAATTGTCAGAAGACACAGTGGCATGGCTTGCACGAGGGTTTTTCCTTAGTGTTGACTTTCTGCAGTGGGCAGGGCACCTGTGGGAAGGACTTGGAAGGTCCTACCAGCTCAGCAGGAGTGTGCCCATGGCATGAACACATTGTTTTTAGTGTTAGGGAAATAATATGGTGAGTCTGGTATTTTTCACTGTTTCCAGTAGTGAAATTTGCATGCTCTTCAGATACACCCCCATCCATGCCATCCAGGCTACTGAGTACGGGGCAGTCTTTAAAGAGAGCTGCCACTCTCCAGTCCAATGGGATGCCATAATTTTTCCTATCTCCTCCCCAAGGGACTCATTAGGACAATTTCATCCCACTTCTTGCACACAAGCGCAGGAGAGACCCAAATCTTAGGTTTAAGAATGTCTTATGGCTTAATCTCTTCCTTAACACCCTGGGCCAACACAGCTTCCCCTCCTCCCATGGGTAATCACCCTCACTAGCAGGAAGCTATGTGCATTTCGACTTTCAAGTTGTGCAGCTCTGATGCTGAGGCTTGCACTATGTTATACTTTTGCCTGCAAAACTCAGGAACCTCCTCGCACTATCAGAGCCCCTTTCCGTGGCCAAATCGTGCAGACACCATTCAGGTCACCTCTCCTTCTCCTCTCCCAGCAGCAGCCAGGGCTAGTCTTCTCCCTCACACGCAGCCACTATGTGGCAGTTCTGTTTAAGCCACTTATCATGTTTCCTGCTCTTGGTTCAGGCCACCACAGGTGCTCAAGTGGTTGTACAATACAATAGGTTGGAAAACTGATTCAGCCAAAAAAGAACAGTTTTCCTTAATTCCCCCCTCCCCTCCCCGCTTCATTTTCCCCCTATTATTTTTAACCTGGATCCCTTTTCTGAGCTGCTTCCCCAGGAAGAGGATGTCACATCACAGGGTGCAGTGTGAGAATGGGATCATAGGGGTAGTGCAGCAGAGATCTTTGCTGCTGACATATGGTCATGTCCATCAGCAATTCCACGCCTGCCTGGAGCTGCAGAGCACTCCTGGAGCAAGGTACATGGTGGCTGTGGTAGCCAGAAGGCACTGAAGGAGACAGTTTGCCCTGCAGCCACAGGCCTCATGCACATTGCAGAGACCTCCAGAAAGCAAAAATGGACTTTGATGACACTAAAAGCCCCTAACATGGGATGTAGGGTTCATATCACTGTTCGATTTCCCTAAAATCCATAATTTTGAGAGGGAGAAGTGCTGCGTACTTTATCTTCCAGGCTTGAGGACAGCTGCTCTCAGGAGGGAAGAGGACAAGACTCTTGCCTTGACCCACTTGGTGTGCTAACTGAGCCAGGACACATGGTGTGGGACTGCAGCCTCAAGTGCCAATCTTCAGTTTCCAGCTTGGTGCCTCCAGTTGTTTACAGCTTTGAAAAGATGATTTCCTTCTGGGCAAGAAGGTGAGTTCAGATGACAGGCAGGGCAGCAGAGAGAAGTGTACAAATGCTTTTCAGTGAGATCATTCGACTTTTTCAATTACCCTCTCATTTTAAGTCCTTTAATAAACATCCTTCTTCACCAAGATGCAATGCAGATTGCATGGGGTACCTCAGTCTTTGCCTGGTGGTCACACATTCTCTAAATGAGACTATTGATTTGTTTCTTACAGTCAAAATACAACCGTGTTTGATTGCATATTTGTGTGACCCCCTGAGTTGGTAATGGCCCCATTTCTAAATGATGGGGGAATAAGATCCAGTCGCAAGTTTATTCTTCCTCCCTGGAGAAACAGATCTATTGCCTGCAATGAAAGGCAGTTAGCAACTATCCAGCAATTTTAATTCTAGCCTATATTGCTTCCCTCTCCTGGAGAAAGTGAGCTGTTGTAATTAAAGGTAGTTAGCAGTTCCCTAGCAAGTATAAATACTTGCAGCCACTAATTACAGTCTGCTCTCCTGTTCCCCTGCCACAAGACTGGGCTGCTCAACTTAGGGGAAAATATGTGCCCTCACTTTTTGCTAACAGTTTTTTTGTGACCCCATTCAAACTCATTCATGAATCCCCATGGAGGGTCATGACCCACAGTTTGAGAAACTCATGACTATAGAAAACAGCTTTTTGTGATTTATTATATTTATGATATGCTGATATTATCTAACAATGTAAGCAAAAGGGTGGTACTTAGTATCATATACTGCCTGCTTATTTTTTTAATAGTTACATTTTGATTGTGCAATTTAATTTGCATTTTATTTTACATCATTAACAACTTTACTGAGGCCAACTCATCATCCATCAAGAAAGATGAGAATATGTTCTACAGTCTTTATTATTCCTGGAAGTAAGTGACTATGCTGGTTACAGAAATCAGGGATAAGAAATAATGTTGAAGTTCAATATTGGTGACAAATTTAACTATCTCCAAGACTTATCCCTGAAAAGTGCTTTAAGGGAAGCTTAATATTCTCTTCATAAGTGGTTGAGTGTGTTCACCAGCAATGAACATAATCCTGAATTTTCAGTTCTTGGAATCAGTGGGGTAACCGATGGAGGAAGGTTCTCCTCAATATGAAAATGGATATTGGAGGCCAACTCGCCACATAATAACTTTAATGCTGAGTAGGAAGCAGGGAAGGGAAAAAAAATAACCACTCCGGTGACTCAGGTATTTGGGCTAGAGAAACCAGCCACAGTAAATGAGATGCATTATGCTGTTTCACTACATCAAGAGTTGCAAATTACAGGATACTGGCTGGTTAGACTTCTCTGACCCCCAGCCAAGTTGGTTCAAATACATTTAGGGCAGAGTTTCATTGATCTGCTTAGAGTCCATCAATCATTCACTAAAGATTCTAGCTGTACCCCAAGACTACTGGGACAAAGCAGGTTTTCAGCTAGCAGTAATCATGGTCTGGTTCTCAGTCTCCAGAGGTTTCATCTCCCTTCTCCATCCCTTATTGCAATGAGCCAGAGCTTGGGAACATATTCAGGTTTCAGTGTGTGTTAAATGAGCTACCAAAATTAGCTTGAAGTGTCACAAGTTGCAATCTGTTGTTGAAGGGAAATCAGACAGGAAATTGAATACTTTTATTGTAATTGGGACTGAGCAGTGAGCAGAACGGGTTGAATACAGCTATTGAGATGGAGATACAGAAGTGTTAAGAGTGGTCCCCGGAAATCCCTCTTTTTTTTTTCTTTTTTTTTTTTCCCCTTTCTTTTTTTTTTTTTTTTTTGTTATGAAAGAATTGTTTCATAAACTGCTGGGCTTGCAGGCATTTTTGGATAAGAAACAACTGGGAGAACTAGTGAAGTATGTTCTGCTGGGCTTGGAAGACTGTTTTGGAGGCACTGCAGGCTGACCGTGGATGTATTTTCCTATATGTCACCCACGGCAGCTTTGGCAAATAAAAGCCAAAAAATTCACTGTTGGCAGATTCAGAGATTTTGCTTTCCATTTTGCCTGTCCTGTGGATTAACTGCTGTTATTGTGGGACAGCTCTGCTACAACTATTGCATGGAGTTACACGAGCTGTACCAGAGACATCAGTGAGATGGCACAGGGGTACACATGGTGAGAATTTGAACCATTTCTTTGGTGACAGTGTAGCAATATGTGCTGCCTGTTCATGAGTAAATCACATTGCTTCCAGAGGATTTTGTTTTCTTCCTTCGGTGGTAGGTGCTGCTCTGGAACTGTGCAATGAACCATTTATGCTTTAAGTCATATTATCAACCACCCAAAGTTCTGGATGTCACCCTCATTTGGACTGCAGTTGGTGAGCTGTAGACACACTTTTCCAAGCCAGGGTTAAGGAAAGATGTCATTACTATATACTGCCATCTGGGAACCAGATCAGAAAGAATGCTTTTATATCTGTTTTCTTTCATGTCTCACTCTTCATGTGTCTTCCATGTTGATTCTGTTCTAATTTCCTAAGGTTTTGTTTGTTTTAGCTTAAATGCAGTTTATTCCTAAGCTGGCAAAGTCAGGAAGAAAATTTTGTGAAGGGCAAAACCTCACTCCATGCCGTAACTTGGGCTATAGGATTCTCCAGAGCTTTTTGTCTGCTTCAGATGTGGATGCTGTTGTGGACCCAGAGCAAAACGTCTGGATAATCCTCTTATGGTGAACCTACCTCAGTCCAACCACACACGCATAGTTTTTCACCTTCTGTGTTAAGATGTGAGGTTGGTCTAACTCTGTTTGTAAACATCTTCTTGTGCTGAAGTCAGACCTTTGCCTCTGAGACAGAGCTGCCTTCCAGCCTCATAGCTCCTCTCCCTGTATAGGTGTTTATAGACTGTGATCGTCAGCCACCGGCCCTGCGTCAGGGAAGCTCAGCTCATTGTGTGCATGTCTTTCACTCCAAGGCATGTTTTCTGAACATGTTAAGCACCTTTCTTCCTCATCATGTCCAGTTTTCAGTGTTCTCCTTGAAGAGTGCAGAGCTCCACAACGTTGCAACGATGCTCTCTCTCATCAGGGCTGAAAACGGGTTAATGAAAACCTCTCGCACCTACAGACTTGCCCTGTTTTAATGCCCATGAGTATCCTGTGGCCACAAGAAGTTGCCTGAGGAGCTCGGGTCAGGCAATTTATCGTAAGTGATTCCTAACATGCCCTCTCACTGCATTATTCTGTACTAGTCCTTGGGGCTTTGTTTGAGGATTGCTTTCCAGTGTGGATTTCTGGGGGATTTAAAATCACTTGTAAACTGCAGCTTGAGTGTTTCTCTGTAAATTTGCAATATAGATGTATGAATGTGATTTTCACTGTCTGGTTCATATTTTCTTAAGATTTACAGGCTGTAAGATTTAAAAGGGTCTCCCTTCCTTCCCGTTTTGGAGTTGGTTATCATCAGAGCCACATCTTTTAAGAAACTGTAAAACTCGTTCTGGGTTTCATGATTTCTCTGGGCCTTTCAACACCTCAGTATCCATTTTTCACCCTGGAGTTTTATTATTATATTTTTGGCATACATTGTTCTTTCTCCTCTGCTTTGCTCATTAATCCTTATTAATCTTCAGTGGCAACACAGTCTAGTGACTTGAACATGGCACCTGGGAGTGAAAGACCCAAGCACTAATCCTGACTTTGCAGCTGACTTGCCATGTGGCTTCAAACAAGCCGCATCTCACTCTCAGTCTCCCTTGTCAGTTCTACAGAGATAATAATTCTTGCTTAGCTCTACCTAAATACCTCTCAGAGGCATTGTATTAAGCAGTTAATACTTGTTAAGTGATTTGGATCTCCAAGTTGATGTATAATCAGCATGGGTATTAACCATACAGAGAATTTTACAGATCTGCAAATGCTGAGTCTTCCGTCCTGCATCTGTTCAGATTTTTCCTGCAGTCTGGCCACAACAGCCATGCAGGGTTTCAATGCAGATGAGTTAACTTTAATCTTTTTCAGTGGAGGTGAGCAGAAGAAAAATCCTTGGTATTTTACATTAATAAAGTGGTTAATTTCCAATGCCACTGGAGGAAGGTCTCAGTCATTGCAAACAAAGCAGCCGTTACCTTGGAACTCCTCCTCTGTCTTCACAGAAGTAGTCCCCTTATCCAGGGAAAAGTAACTTGGTTGAAGGGCTGCTTGCATTTAGGATATTACAGACACAAATTGTCAGTGTTGTGCCAGAGGCTTTACAAGATTTACTGGGAAGTCTGAAAGCTCAGAAATTAAAGCAGTTGTTTTTTTTTTTCCCCAAAAAGTCCATATATGTGAAAATAGGTGAAATACAAGCCTAAATTCCCCAAATAGTGGTAATTCTTCCCAGGGATGGGCTATGTCAACCAACTAAGATGCATTTGCTACTACCCAAGTATCTGCTTGGATTGTGCTAGGAAATAAAAAAGAAGACAGGGGATAACATCCTAGGTTGATTGAAATCAGTGGCTAAACTCTCAATGACCTCAGAGGAGACAGATTTCATCCTAGATGCAGAAGAAATTGTGGCAATAGTTCCTTAGCCTCTTTTTCTTAAACGCTAGTTTTGATGCATTGACTGCTGCCTCTTTTTACTTATTTCTCATCATATTCTAGCTACATTCCTTTATAATGTCTTTTTCCCCTGAAATTTCTTTTCTTCATTAATTTCTTTTTTATTCCCTTAATTCCTTTCTCCTTTTGTGTTCATTTTGTTTTCTGACATCACGGAATCACAGAATCACAGAATCACACGGGTTGGAAAGGACCTCTGAGATCATCAAGTCCAATCCTTGATCCACTACCACTGCAGTTACTAGACTATGGCACTAAGTGCCACATCCAGTCTCATCTTAAAAACCTCCAGGGATGGAGAATCCACCACCTCCCTGGGCAGCCCATTCCAGTGCTCTCTGATGCCTTTTACTCTGTGTGTTTGCCATCCATCTCTGTGCGTCGCATCTCCTCCACACAGCTCCTCATGCTGACACTACCCCAGCCCGAGCTGAGTGGCCAAGGGCAGCAAAGTGAGCTTGACCTCCTGCCTTGCAGGAAGCAACAGGCAGGTCTTAGAGAGGCTGGGAATCTGAGTTTGTGTGCATGCACGAGCATGTGCCCACGTGTGAGAGAGATACAAGCGGGGTGTGTTCTCCTCTTACAGCTTTTAATAGCTGCAATATTACAAACGGCACTAATTTGTGTTCTATATTATTTGTGACTGCTGGTTATTTAACCGTTCTCTTAAAGGCACACTAGAATGAATTTGCCTGAGGGCAAACAGATGCTTTGTGGCCACGAGAGATGGGGACAAGGGAAAGACAGCCTGGATATGTGGGATCTAACCCTTCACTACACCACAAGTTAGCCAACAATTCTGAATTGATTGCACTGCGATAGGTTCCCACCCCAGTCAACACAGATGCTCACATAGCAATTCCAGTTCACAAGGGGTCAAAGTTCTAACCACAGACTTCAAGAAGATGGGGTTAAGGATGTTATGGTAGATACAGAGAGAAACCACTTGTCTTGGGAAAAGGTGATACCAGTGAAAAAGGGCAAGCTTTGGAGATCTACTAAAACTTTGCTTAGTCACAACATCCACATGAAGAGAAAAGGAAGATGCTCATGTACTTAAAGTTTATTTTCCTGTCTGTTTTTAGAGGTTTGCTACTGAGGAGCATGGAAATCAGAGTGCTGTGTTCAAGTGTTCCCAAATTTTGGGCACGTCCAAGAGCCGAGCTGATCTCTAACCTTTTTCACTGTCATTCATGGTGGTGGCATTCAAATTTAGAGCTTGATCCTGCCTGCCAGACATTGAATCTGACTTTGTAAGATAGGCAGTGATGTGAGCCAAGTTTGGCAGGACAAGACTGAGCTCTTATTTTGTTTCATCTGACAGTTTCAGTGAGGCAATCGTGGTCTTCTTGTCATGCCTTGTGGAAGTGCAAATTTAGATGTCACAGAGATTTTAAAATAAGAGCTGGCAAACCACAAAAAAGAATTTGGCTCAGCTGGCTTAAATCTTACTCTGGATTCTAGCTAAGTTGGATACCAAAAGGATTGCTTCTTTAATACACAGGAAATAATAGACTTACCCGAGTTAAGTAAGGCTGTTAGAGTGGCTATTCCTCCAGTTTAAAAACACACTCACATTATAGTGACAGGGGGCTGAACAGAACATTTGGATTAAGTAAAAAACAACCTGAAGTGATGGATATTCCTTTACCCAAAACTTAATTTTTCCACTTTTGCTTATCTCTGATTTGTGCAGTTTTGGTTGCAGTCAGACTTTCACGCAGTGTTCTGTGCTCAGTGGAGTGAGAAACTTCTCATCAGAAAGATTTTTTTTTTACTCCAAGTTTATCAGGGTACTTTTTGAGAGAAAAATCATTTGTGGAAATGATGCAGGCTCTGTGCTTTTTCTTTTTTTCCCAGGACTGAACATTCTCATCTCCTTTTTTCACTCATTTTCCCTTCTGATCAAGCATCAAGTATTGCACTGATGAAGAAGGGAATAAAAGCCAGCACAACAATAAAATGACTTTATGTGGTTAAAATATTTGGACATGGCATATGTGAATGCAATTAGCACTGTCTAAAAGTAGTTCTAATGATGAACAGGGTTATGCAGTGGTGTGTTACAACTTTTCCAATATAACTCTTCTCTTTAGACATACCTGCCTTGGTGCTCTGCTGAGCCAATCTTTGACTTCGGAAAGTGCTGCCCTAACAGGTCTTACAAAAAGAGAGCTTTGCTTCTTTTTCTATTTCTTTCAGAATTCATTAGAGATGCCTTCACATTAGCTGGAATATTACATTTCATATGTAGAAGTACTGCTTATAAATAGTCTACTGATAATTATTCCTTCTGGAAGAAGGAATAATACTAATAATACTAATAATACTAATACTAATAATACTAATAATTATTCCTTCTGGAAGATGCATGACTGTTCATTTCAGGATAATTTTCATCTTTCTGTTGATTGTCAGTCCATATCCAGAAGTGTGAGAGAAAAGTCCTACATATTATTAAACAGGTTGTCTTAACATACAGTCTTACTTGTTTCTGGATACCACTAAGGAAATGAAACAAGATTTTATGATTTAAAAAAATAAATACTTTCCTAATGCTACTTATGTAGGCACATGGCCACACCAATTGCCACTGACCACACAGATGGACTTTTGTCCTGTTGCAATGACAGGACAGATTTGGCTTGCCAGAAATGTCTGTGCTGCAGACAGTCCTACCAGGAAGATGCATTTCCAGTGAGGAGCCTTCGTAACCCTCAGGGCATACGTGATGGAAAAGAAACGCAGGCACCTATGTCCCCACGGGAGCTGTGGGTGTAACTCAATTCAACATCAGTTTTTATGGCTCAGTCATGGCCAGGGTGATGATGAAGCATGGACAGGTCCCCCAGGGCCAGCAACCCACCCTGACTGTCTCTAGGCTGCCATGGGGGGCAATCCCAGGATCCCCATGAGGGCACTGGGCTGGGTGGGCTGCCATCACCCTGTGGGGCTTTGGGCGGCGAGTCAGACCAGGCTGACAAGACTTCTATTTTATTGTCCTGAAGCTGTGAACTTTCTTGAGGCTGCTCTTCCTCCGAGGTCTCCTGTGCAATGATATGGCTTTCTGTTTGTCTTGGCTTGACTGTGGAGGGGCTGGTTTTGCTCAAACCACTCAGACCCTGCAGGGCCAGTCTGTCTCTGTCCCTTCTGAGGAGGGCAGCTGCTTGCAGGCAAATGCTGCCTGCTCTCTTCCTTCAGTGCAGGGCACCTGAGCAAAATTAAGGAACCTGAGAGGATTGATTGCTGCCTCCCTGTGCACTCTATGGGGGGGCATTTTTAGCCTCCACATCTACCTGCTCACATAGGAGCATAGTCATACTACTCTTTTCTACTTTGAAAAAAAAAAAAAAGTATTAAAGTTGTGTCTTCCCTTTTGAGATCAGCTGGGGCTGGAGTGCAGCGCCATGTCCCTGGGAGTGTGTTATGATTGCTTCTTCAACTTCTGTTTATACAATTTTACAAAATTTTGGCAGGAATCAAGAGCACATACCAGGGTGTTGGCTTTTATAAATCCCATGGGATGTGAAAGTCAGGCTGACTCGATGAACTTTGGTTACATATTCCAGACAAGCACAATGACTCTATTTATTCAGACTTGGCAGCCAGAATGCAGATTGACTCTGTGGGTAATAAATTTTCACAGCCACAAAACTTCAGCAGCAACCAACCTGATCCTGCACAGAAAAAAATGCATACAAGGAAACAGACTGGGGTTGCAAAAATATGTTAGATTATTATTCCATGTATGCGTACCAGTCAGTTAATTTATTTGACTATTGATTGACATGAATTGCACAAATGATGCCAGGGATCTTTTTCCCCTTAAAAGAACTACTTTCTGTTACAAAATGTTCATGTTGGAAAAGGACAAGTGGGGGGGGGGGAAAGGAGAATTGTTCATATTACAATTGACAATCTCCTTTTAATATTTCACCCAAGACTGATTTAAGTTATCCAGTGACCTCTACGGAGAAGAGCAGGGTATATTATAATGGGGACTGTTTCATGTGCTATGCCACACTTCAAAGAACCAAAAGGCAATAACCACTACAATTCAGTACTCTGAACAATCTTAAGTACAATTTTGACACCTTCATGCTACAAAGCTTCAGATGCTTTCTGGGAGAGATGATGATGAAATTATTACTCTATGTGTTATAAATCAAAATGAATTGGCTCTTTAACTTGCAGATTTATGTTAACTACCTTGGTATCTGTTAATTGCATGCTCTTCAGATATTGATTGAGGATTAAAAAGTGTATTTTCTTCAATCTGTATGGTGTAAAATATGCCAACAGGAAATTTTCTCTCTGCATATTAGATCCTATGATCACTGCCTGTAAAATTGAAATGATCAGTTTAAATGGATAAACTATGCTCATTAAAGAGGAAAAATACATTTATGTAATTAAAATTAAGAGACTAATATGTGTGGATAATATAATTACTGTGGGTGCACACATACTCAGCTCAAACCAAGCCTCTTTTTCTTCTCCTGGGTCTGTGAATCTCACTACCTTAATTGCTGGTACAGGGGGAAGGGCTGGGAATGCTTTGCCCACTGCAGTCTTGAAGTACTTAATCATGTCTCTGTCTTGCATTTGGCCTCCCTCATCCATGGCTCACATTCCTTGGGTCAGTAACAGCTCTCCAAATGCCAGCCCTGGGAGCACAGAAGCACCTTTGCATTGCTTAAGAAAACTTCTGTTTGTTGCTTGGCAATTTCAGATGTAAATGCAAAATCTCCTCCAAAGTTTTCAAAGTCTTTCCCCTAAAATTCTCCATTTGAAAACCAGCAAAATGAAAAGCTTCCCAGTTCTTGACAGTTTCCCTTCAGCTCTTTGAGAAACTAGACTACTTGAATGAGTCTAATTGCTCAAAGGTTAACAAATTACATGAGGAATATCTGGGAATCTCTCATGTACTGTTCCTGTCCATATATCTTTGATTTCTTTCTTTACTGTTCCCAAGCTCAGGAGATAGGAGATTAAAGAGTGTCTGAGTTAAGAAGTAAAAGGAAACAAGTTCTCCTACTGACATTTAAACACAGATCCATGTTCCCATCTGAACATTTACTGGCAGAGAGGGTCTGTGTTATTCTTGTTTGGGTCTATTTCCTGCTAGGTGGATGAAAACATAGTGTTTTGTTTATCCAGCAGGCATATTTATTTAGGACTGTTCTTTAAGCAAACCTGCAGGTCTCAGCTGAGGTTCTGCAAAGCATTTCATAGAGCAGGAGCCAGCCTGTGCCTCTGGGAGATTTTTTTCTGTAGAGTCAGGTTAGAAAAAAAAAGCGACTAGGAAAGGGGACCAATTAACTAAGTAATCTCCAAAGGTTGCTCATGCTAAGACCCGTGATGATTAGAAGTGAGTAATGGGATCTCAGCCCTTCTCCTTGCTGCACGGGTGGCAAGCTGTGTCTTGGCTCTGCAGAGCTTGTTCGAGCACCGAGGTGAAAAACCCAGGCTGCATCATCTGCATCTTAAAGCCCTGGTTTCCGAGGAGAGACCCTGTGTAGCACACATAGCACTGAGCAATCCAAGCACATGGAAGGAGTTAAGAATTATAAGTCACAGTGCTAAACCAAGGGCACCACGTGCGCATGCCTGAATGGCGCTATTTTTCCACAATCCCTTCTTTGCCTAAACCTACTAATGTTCTTTATGCACAATAAACACTTTCACATGTCCTTTTCTACTTGCTATCAAGCAAACTGGAATTCCATCTCTCTGGCTCTGCCAGCTTGTTCCATTCTGATATCTGTTACTCACGATCCCATCTCCCTGCCTGAAGGACAAATCCTGTCTCCCGGCCACCAGCTTGTCCCTCCCCTCCCACCCAGCCCCTTGCTGGAAGCACCACGGCACATTGGTGTGCAATTGCTATTCTTCAGACATCCCCTCCATCCCTCACTTTACTTTGCCCTATGCTGTCTATGAGCTGTATTTTAAACTATCTAGACAAGCAGGAAGAGTAATTAAATGTGATGTGTTTCAGGATGAAATACGTTAAACAAAAAGAAATTGTATAAATATGTAAATAATCAAATCTACATGCTGAATCTTCTTAACACCAAGAAGCCTTGCTCAAAATAGATGAAAAAATGGTTTAGTATAAATATTAAAAAGTTTTGATTTACCTGTTGTTTGGAATATATTGTAAAACAGAGACATCTAATAACAAGAGTTAAAGAAAACCCTAGAAGAGCTTCATGCCTACATACCTAGAATTATTTGTCTAAGATCCTGAATTTCAAGTCTAGATAACTCTAGTTACCCATGACTGAAATAATCATATCTGAAACTGGCACGATTTAACTCCAGCCAGCAATTAAGTACCATGCAGCCACTTGCTCACTCCCCCCACCCCACTGGGATGGGGAGGAGAGTCAGAAAAAAATGATAGAGCTCCTGAGTTGATATAAAAACAGTTGAAATAAAATGAAATGAAATAAAATCATAATATTATAGTAATAATTGCAATAAAAAGAGAGACAAGAAAAACAGAAGAAATAAACTCCAAGAAAGGACAAGAGATGCACAATACAATTACTCAGCATCCACTGACCAATGCCCAGCCCATCCCCAATCAGCAATTGGTGCCTCCCAGCCAACTCCCCCCTACACTTCATGTACTGAACGTGATGTTCTGTGGTAAGGGAAATCCCTTTGGCCAGTTTGGGTCAGTTGTCCTGGCCATGCTCTCCTCCATCTTTCCCTCCTTTTGAGCACCTCCTCACTGGCAGAGAATGAGACAATGAAAAGTCCCTGACTTGGGGTAAGCACTGCTCAGCAACAACTGAGACATCAGTGAGTTATCAACATTATTCTCATACTGAATCCAGGCCACAGCACTGTACCAGCTACTAGGAAGAAAACTAACTCTATCCCAGCCAAAACCAGGACAGAAAACCATGTTATACCAAGGTCTGGATCCATCTGTGAGATGGAACCAGGGGCAGTACTGCTCTCATGTGGTGAAGGCACCAGGCACGCATTTTAGAGCAAGGAGGAACAGCAGTGGCTCTTGGCCTCTCATCCCCAACCATATCACCCGTGCCAGGATACTGAGAAAGAGAGACCATGGCATAGCACTGCTTGGCATCAAGGCAGTCATGGGAAAGTCAAGATCCAGCCTTATTCTAATGAGTCCTTAATTATTTAGACAAAACTCAGCAATATTTTAAGGAAAAACTGGGAGACACCTTCCACAGCCAACAAAACCCAGCTCTCCTGACACATGGAAAACTTCAGTTGATGTATCTGCTGCCAGTCAGGTAGCCTAGGGTCTTTAAAACACAGGCAATTGCCCTAATTACTGTGTTACAGAGTGAACCAAATGCACAGCCAAGGCTTTTTCTCAGTTCTCTTTAGCTTTCTTAGCAAGCACAGGCCATGCAGAGACAGAACCAAAAATGCTCAGAGAAGAGGCCAGGGCTGGGGGGATGCTAGAGGCAGGTAAAAGATAAGCAGCCCAGCAGCTAATCCCTGAGGCCATCTCATGATTGCAGAAGTTTGGCTTGAACCCTTAATCCAGAATTCCTGTTTCTCCCCTCCTTGGCTGGTCTTTAAAACAAAACAAATTCAAATCAGAAGGAAGCTGATACAAAAACCTTCTGGGTCACATCAAGGTAATAAATCAAGAGCAGTGCAGACTGTTCCCTACCAATCCAGCAGTTAGCACACGGAGGCTGGCTCCAAACAGCAACATCTGTTACTCCGGTTACAGTACTGCCATGTATTTTGATAACCTCTATGTATGTTTTGAAAAAGCATTAGCAAAATATTTGCAGTAGCTCAGTCTCGACATGAAACATGCTACAAGTGACATGCTAGTTGTCTGGTTCTTACCTGGTCATTCTCCTCTTCATCACTGCTTAACTTGAGGTCATCTTCTAGCATTCTGGAAAGCAAGGAGTAGAATAAATTATAACTTACCAAAAATGCTTTAGATCTGATGTTTTCTCAGAGCTACTGTAAATATTTAATAATTTAAATAGAAAGGAAATATATTTTATCCCAGTAACTCTGTAGCTGTTACACTTTATAGTTTTTTCTTATCCAGTTGCTATCAGCTAACTTCTTAATTAATTTTCTATTATTGCTGCCTAAAGGAAAATGTTTAGTAGAGTAATAATGGACTTTGCAAAGATTCTTGCTGTTACAATCACTGACAAGCAATTTTTATATGCTAAAAAGAATATTTTTTGATGCTGACAGGTAGTAATCTTTCTGCAAGGAAAATTTTTCTCCATTTGGCTTTGAGTTTACAAAACAGAAGTAGATGTTTACACTGGCAGTAGTGTAGCACAAAATAAGGTTCAGTGATGTTTCCCAAAGGCCACTTTTACTTTATTGCATGTTTGATGTAAAACTGACATTGACTGAAACAATTAAAACTAAAATATATTGTCTCTGCACAAGAGTATCCACAAGGATTTCACTGTCATGTAAACATAGAAAATAATGTGTCTTTTCTAATGGGGATTTCATCCTCTCTTCCCATATCCTTTCTTCAACTTGCTTAAACTGGTTCACAGAGAAGAAGAGTCTGTTTTTACCTCCATGCATTTTTTTTTTTACAAGCTAAGGTTGAGTAACCAGCATTTAAAGGAGTTGAAGAGGTGCAAAGACTTCCCCCAGTGCTTAAAAGGTCTTCAATAATGGGACCTATTTTTAAAAAACACCTCTGCAATAATAGTAATAATTCAGAAAGTTGCTAATTTTTCTTGCATTCTGGGAAAAAGGAATCTGTAATTTCATCTCGACTCCAGAAGAAAGCTTGGTGAGCAATTCAAACACATCCTGTGACGTGGGTGGTCCCCGGAGTGTAAATATCTCAAGAAGACATATGTAGTAATTTCAAACCACCTCGTTGTATTTGTGCCTAGATCTTCCAAGAGTGTGCCTGAAAAGCATGATTCTCACATGGGCAACATGGTGTGCTGTGTCTCAAAAGAGTGCTGAGACTAACCACCCTCTCCTCAGCTCCTTGTTATACATACAGTCCCTGCCTGTTGCTGCTGTCACAGCTGCTTCCCTATTTCCCCACGGCACCTTTCGGGAAACGTAGGTGTGTAAGAACAGTACTGGGGGTCAGAGCAGAAACTCCTGCTAGTTCATCTCGTCTTGCTTTTTTCCCCCACATTTCCTTCTACTTGTGCCAAGATTTTTCTTCTGTAAAGTCATCATACTGAATTCAGGAAAATCTTATTGCAATGCGGACACCTCAAATATAGAGGACACCCACTGAGTTAGAGGGACTTGACAATCTCACAGCAGGACTTGCTATGTTTTATCTGGAAGTATGTCCACCGTTAGGAAAAAGCTCTCTCTGCGATCTCCCAGGTCAGCAAAAACTCTGATGGCCATATCAATGCAGCCACTGACCCAGCTAACAATCCCTGCTGAGAAGTGGGCAAACAGGATAGGTATGATGACAAAGGATACAGCTCCCAGGAACTAAACTATGTCAAACAGGCAAAGCTTCCAGTAAGCATTGCAAGATCCACACTGTCTTTGGCTCCAACACTTACAGGGATTCAAACAACCTTGTAATTGCTCATTTTTTTGGTTAGATCTCAGGGATCTCACATCCCTGAGAAAACAGAGCTTGAATATAGAAAGCTCAGATCTGGTATTGGGCACTGCATGATGAAATCTGCACTGATAGTGTTTTAATCAGAATGAGTGTGCTTATTGTGTGAAAAGTAGAACTATCAGAGTGTACTGTCTGCTCTCCCTTGAGTTTGAGTGCATGAATTTCTGCTAGTGATGTGGTAGTTAAGAACAGTATTTTAGATTTAGCAATTTCATTCTCCTAAATGGAGGCTGGCAAATCAAAAGCATATAATGAAATGTTCTAGATAGTTCTATGCATTTATTAGTGTCCTGGATTTTTGTATTAATATTAAAAAAGTGTTTTGTGAGCCTGTGATTAGAAGCAACTAGGATGATCTTCGAAGCCTTTGGGTTGTGTGGAGATGTGCACTAAGGAGTGCACCTCAGGTACCATCCACACAAAAGGAACAAGAAACCACAGTGCTGGCCCATCAAACTCTCCTTGCTTGCATGTTTTAGTCTGTCTTTATTTTCCCTGCCTGTTTCTCATTTCAGAAATGCTGCTCTCCAAGAAAAGCACTGCCTGCCTGGGGTTCATGGCCCCTTTTGGAACTACCATCAGCGTACAAACAAGCTCCTAACACTGGGGATAGGAAAAAGCAGGTCATCATAAAATGCTTGCTTGCTTTTTTTTCATAGAGTGGGACCTGGTCAGCCTGATCCATGTATTTGTCACAAGGATGTATCAGGTTAAGACAGCTTGCCAGTGTAGGGGTCTACCTTGTAAAGGCAGGAGCTGAACAGGTATAACCTCTGCGCCTGAAAATCTTCACTGGTCCCCAGACTGCTTTCACTGTCAAGGAGGCCCTCAGCCTTCATCTACAAAGCAACAGCCAGAGCAGGACACACTGTCACCTGGCAGGTAATGCTGAAGTTGTCCTGGAGAGAGATGCTCTTTGGACACCAGAGCAGCTCTCATAGCCCAGGCTGAAGCACACCGGGGGTGAGGAGGGTGCATTTGTGTTATAGGGATTCCAGTTTGCAGTAAGAGTCTTAAGTAAACTAGATCAATTTTGGGTATGGATGCTTTTGAGGAATGTTTCTTCTCAACAGCTTATGAAAATGGCAATGGTTAAAAAGAAAAAGCCCACAACTGGACCAGCAGACCCCACTTGAAAAGAGTAGAGAATAAAAATACTTTAAGCTCACAAGAGGTATTGCATTAATTTGTAATTTATCTGAAAAGTACTTTGGCACAGATTCAGCCCTGAATGAGCTTTGGTACACCCTGTGTTAGCAGAGCACTTCAGATCATGTTTAAATCAACCCTTGCTCAGGATGGGATTTCTTTACGTATTCTGGCAAACTAGTACAAGGATGGACAAACATATACCAGCTCATGTGCAAACACAGCCTTTTCAACACGGACTATTTACAGCTATTTTCTATAACACCTTTTTCAGAATACACAAAATCCAGGCCAGTAAGTGACATCATCTATGAGCTTTCAGATTTTTTCAAATGGACATGGCTTTGACATACTTGGACACTGTTAAGTCAATATAACTTAATAAACAAAAGCTAGAAAAATGAAGTGGTACTCAAAGCAGCTCTGAAAAACAACCACTTAGGGCTTCTGCACTTGAAAAGAGTGCATACGGCCAGGAAGTCAGTCTGCAGAACCTAATTACACATTTTTAGTGAAATCTCTGTGAGGTCGTGGAGGCAGCAAGGGGTGGAAGGTTGAGGAGGGAGCGCTCACTGCACTCTAGTTAATGCATTTCTTCCTTTCTCCACAACGAATGTGACAGGTAGAGACATAATAAAAGGAAATGAGGATGAGTTTGGGATACTGAGAAATGCTTCAACAAGCCAGCTGGTTTCTGTCTCCAGTGACCAACTAAGTGGTTGCAGCCTGGGGTGATGGGCTACCCGTTTACAGGGGAAAAGAAGGGGGGTATGTGGGGTTACTTACATGAAGTGGAAAACAGAAAGTCATCTAGAGGGCATTGATCCCACCACCTCGCAATTTCAGTGTGACTGTGTGTCCAAATCTCCTACACAGCTTATTAGAAAGCCTGACCTGTTTTATGTGGAAGCTGCTCACCGCATTGGCTCAGTAGGGTACCAGGGGTGGGGTGGCCATGTGGGGCACTGCAGAGGGACCCTGAGAGACTCCTGCTCATCCCAGCATGCCAAAGGGCCAGGAGTTGCTCCTAGCCAAAAGTACATGAGATGGGATGTCAGCACAGGCTGTCCAGGAACCACCTTGCTCAAATGGTATAGTTAAGACTTGCAACTTCACTGTTTTATTTGTCTGTCTTTTTTCCTGATTTGTTGTTGCAAAGTCAAGTCCCAAGCAAACATTATCTTCAGAGTCCAGGGGATAGCAAGAAGAAAAATAGTTTCCCCTCTGGGAGTGAACATCAGAGTAACAACAAGTTTCAAGTATGAGGGTAGAGCCAGGGACTAGGTCAAAGGTTTCTGAAAGAGGTGGAAGATTCTCCTTTTGAGAAGAAGTAGCTGCTGAGGAAGGAGATGTCGCTTGTGCAGTGTCTGGGGGAGGTGGTCTTCAACAGCCAGTTGAAGCTCCTTGTCACATCTGGAGACAGTCTGAGACCCTTCCAGCACAGCCCTACTTAACAAGATATCCTTTTTCTTCCAGGGTGAAGACAAGCCTCAAGTCAGGAATTATCCTTCATGTCTTCTGGTGCACATGAAAGAAGCAGCAGGCATCACACCTTGTATTTCACTTTAACCTCTGATAAATTTCAGCTTTCTTGGCCTACTGTATTCTTTCATTCCCCCCTGTAAATTACTTACTGAGGCATAAAACTCTCAAGAATGGCCTTTGTGGTTTTATCATTAGAGAGATTCCTTTTTGGCACCTCAAGAGAGGTTATACAAATGAGGGACAAAACTCTCTTCATGTCCCTCTAGTGGTCTAAGCTACTATACAAGATATGGTCTTTCTTTATGATAATTTTGATAATTACAACAACAACAACAAAAATCAAGATGGGAACGGAAAAATATTGGTAGTAATTAAATCATTATTCGTGGTGCTTTAGGAGAGAATATGCCAAAGGTTTGTTAGCTTGGGGCACAAATATATATATGTTGCAACTGTCATTTAAATAAATTTAGAAGTCACCATCTTTGCAATTTGGGAAGGATCTCATTAACGTGTTAATCCGACCAAGTATATTGTTCCATTTTAATTCTAGGCAGCACCTCAGTCAGAATAACATGTTTACTATGGACTTTTGTGATTTCTGCTCATTATGTAGGAAAGAAACCTCAGTAGTGGAAAAATATTTTGATTTTAGCTGAAGAGGAACCCCACTAAGCAAAGAGTTGTGATGAAATACCAAAATAAAATAACTACGTGCTTATTCGAGTTTATGCTACCACAATGTTTCATTCTGAATGCTTTTGGAAAATTACCTTATTTTTCAATTTTATTTTCTTTCTTTCCCATAAATGCATAGTGACCTTTCAAGAACTGGACATTAGTTTCAATATTACCAGAAACCCAGAGAGAAAATAGATACTATTCTAAGTAGCAGTATGCTAAAAGGCTTTCAGACTGGCCCCAGATGTTTTATGTCACAATTGATGCGTTGATATAGGAGAAGAAAAGTATTCCTTCACATTGTAGAAAAACAACCCAAAACCTTCCTGGAGGCACAGCACTGTGCAAAACCTTTAGCTCTTGTCCCCAGCAAAATGAAAGAGAATACAAGGTGGGAATATGCCATCCCTTATGTTACTGGGATTGTTTTAGCTATGAGTGCTCACGTACGTAATACAACTTAAGCTCCAATAGGAAAAGTGTACCTTCAGTTTCTGGCTGTCATACATTGCTTTCTAAAAGAGAAATACAAGGAAAAATATGTCTGGTAAGAAGTACAGAGAATTCATAAGAAACAGATGAACATGTTTCCTTTCTTAAAAACAAAAGAGAGAGAAGAAAAGGGAAATTAATGTTCTTGCTATTACCTTGGTTATTGCTCATAACAGATGGCCAGTTATATTCACTACTTACCTACAGCCAGAACAGATATTTCAAATAGCTTTGTTTACTAATCCTAAATATAGGAGTGTCTGGTTTTATACTGTAGTAATTTTTAATTAATTAGATTCTGATTGCTGAAATTATTTTTCACTCTAGTGCTATAATTGATGCAAATGTTTCATTTTGAAAAAGCTCATGCATTTTTATTATCTGAAAAGTATAGTATTTATTTGTATTTTATAAGAAAGTCAAAAGGTTATGGATTGAGGTAAACAGCTAGATCAAGAAGATATTTTATAAATGCTGTGACAGAGCTTTTGGCAGGCTGGTAAGACCTCTGAAAGCATTGCTTGCAACATCTAAAATTCACTCGAAATATATGCTGTTTAAGTTGTAAAAATTCCCCAACAAACAGTTTGTGCAAGTTCTGCTCCAGAGAAACATGTAGGAAAACACGATTATATAGAATATCGTCAAATCTAATTAAAAACAGAGAGAGAAAGCTAGTAAAATCAGGCTGGTGAAATATTAATGTACTTAATGCCGGAATGAAGACTATATATCTATGTGAGATTTAATTCCAGAGTGCAGAATTTAAATGCCTGAAAAACGGACTCAGTCTATAGAAATAGAATTAGCAATTCGAATAAAAAATAGATACTCTGAAGGAAAAGTTTTCTGTCCTTGGCTTGAATCCATCTAGGCTGGTCTATACCACTCTCCAAAACCATTTAAACTGGCTAAATGCTCTGCTAAATTCCCATTACACTGACGGTCTCATTAGAAATGCAAGGCAGTCCTCTCCGAGGGATACAGCCATCACTCTCTCCTATGAGCAGAAGTTGAAATAAGGTTTCTTCTCCAGCAGCTGCCCCAGTGAACGACTGTGTTTGCCCTGGTGATGTTTTCGCTCCTCTAAAGAAAACGAGAACAAATGCAACCGAATCATACCCTGAATATTCAAACTCCGTGTCAGAGTGGTGAGGAAGTGCCCCACAGACCACAGCACTTTCTGATAATGACATTTGGGCAGAGGGACTCTGAGTACCTCCCTAAAAATGAGAGAAACCCAGAAAAGCAGGGAAACGAACCCATGTGAGCCCACTCCCTGGGCAAGGAAGCCACCTAAAAATGCATAAATACTCAGAAAGAGGGAAGAGTGATGAGCAACATACCGGCAGCTCACGCCTAAGTAGTCCAATCACTCTGAGGGCTTACCAAAGTTTCATGGTTAATCATGCTCTGTGTGACAGAAGGAAACACATTTGGGGAATAAAAGTTTTGAATGGGCTGCTGGCAATTTTCTAATCCACTTCTTGCCTCCCTACCCCTGCTCCCCCAAGGCTCTCTAGGGTGTGATAAACAGTTATTTACTAATGCTGTCACTCTGATTTCCGAGCAATTGCTGATGCTGCCATCCACAAAATATTAATTTCAAATGCAAAATGAAAGAAGAGTGCATGAACTGCACTTCTGCCTATGTGTCAGCCATTGTGGCAGAAATCTTGAGGAATTTAATGTGTCTGAGACAGAACTGCCACTGCCAAGTCTCCCTGCTGAAGGTGCGGCATCTGATTTTGTACTCAGTGATTATTTCCTTACAAATGGTTTCTCACTGCCTAATCCCCAGCACTACAAGCATCTGTCCTCATGCTGGAGTCATCATGAGGATGCCTCCAGAACACACATTTGTATTTTTGTGCTCCCCTGCAGATGAACTCAGTCATCTGTACAACACATTCACCAACGTTAATATCTGAGGCCACGGTGGTGTTTATCCCTGTTTTTACTGGTGGGGCAAGGCACGTAAGATCATTTGGTCTAGAGCTTCTCAAACTTTGCTGCATTGAAATGAGAAGTGTCTTACATCATCAAAGCAATGGGGAAAGCAGCAGGTCGGCATCCCTGAGGGATCCTCTGGGCCCTGCCCTGCCTGCCGGAGCCTCGCAATGTAACCCTGTGCCACGGCATCCTGCTGGCAATCACTTCCAGCTGCCGGCTCACCTCCATCTTACAAGCATTTTCAGAGTTGTAGCTTCACAGGGTACAGTCCCCATTCAAAAACAGTCAGGATGACATTCCTTGTTCTGGAATATACAACTTCATGTTGGTTTCTTTAAAGCATCCTTTTTAAAGTGAGGCTGAATTGTTAAATTATTCAGATTATTTGATAACCTGCTCTATCCCCACTGTTTCTTTCTACGTCATCCTCAAAAAAGTTCCATAATCTGTGATATATGACCTAGTTGCCAACTCCTCACAGAATGAAATGAGCTTTGGTTGATTAGAACTTACATTTCTTTCCTTGAAAGTAAAACACTGAACACAAATAATTTTGCTCTTACGCTTCAGTTTCTTAATAGTATTAAAGAAAAGGAAGTCTGTTTGGGCTCCCCCCAAACTGTGTGCTGTAACAGGGGCCAGGTGACCTGTCCTTAAACTTTCTTCCCTAGCCTTTTGGCGTATGACACAGCAATAACTGCCTCCTGGGGTTTACCCAGCATTTCAAGGTACATCAAAATGATCCTGTGTTTTGCTAGTCAGTGGTATTCATGTCTTTATGGTAGCATGGAAGATCTGAGGCTTATGGATACTTCTATCAGGATAACTGATTTTAAATAGCTTATTGTCTCCAGAAGCTGTTCAGCTTCCTGCCTGTCTAACAAGCAAAAGCAAACCTGTTTTTTCTCATGTGAAAAATATTTATTGACTCTACTATTGTTACAGTTTTAATATTTCCAGCTAATAAGGGGACATTGCTAGAATTTCTTTATTGTTGTTGTTCTTTATATATATATATCTTAACAAAACCCATATTCTCATTTTTCTTGAACTTTCCTTTAGTATTATTCACCTCTTTTATCCATCTTCAGTATTTCATATTTTCTTTTTAGACTGATTGTTGTGTTTCATGTACATGTATTCATGTTACATATATTTTAAATTCCATGTCCATTGCTTTTTCATTTCTAATTACTATTTTTACTTGGCGACTGAAGCTGAACTAGTTTTCAGCAAAGTTGTTTTTTCCCTTGATTGTGGAAATGTAGCCTTTTGCTAACTTAACAAACTCTGCTTAAAAATTTCCAAACTTCCTTGTTTCTTTTTCTACGCCATTAATTCCTGGCCAACAATTTTTTATGTTTTGGGACACCAGCCTTTCCTTGTTGGGACTGTCCCTTATTTTTCTAGCTTGGACATAATAAAAATCATGATCTGGTTCAAAGGCAACCATGTGCTTCCCATCCAGTGACTAATCTATCTTTACCCAAAGCAGGGTTGAGAATGTCTGATGAAATGTCCTCAGTGCTAGAAAAGTGCCACAAAGACCATCCACAACCTTCACTTCAGTTTCACAGCCGGCTGTGCTGGACCTCTGGTGATACCTTCCAAACTAAGACCTCTGGAATCCACCTGATCCATCCTGCCTTTGCTTTACAGGTTGGTGCTGAGGGAGCAGCTTTGTCCCCTCTTGTAACTGGAGTTGATATTCAGTTGATATTCTGGCTCTGCGATGAAGAAGAAGATTATTTGATACCCCGAGTTGGAGCTTTTCATGTCAAGAAAGGCTAGAGGAAAGGAGGAACAGGCTAATTCGGTTCCTCCCAAAGGCACATGGCTGACTGGCTGACACAGAGAGGCTATTGCAGAACATATACATGGCGCAGGAACATATGGGAACTATACCTCCTCCATTCTCTCTCCAGCTCCAGCCAGTAGAAGCACATCTGTGAAAGACACACCGGGACCCCCAAAGTTTTCAGCATTTCCTTTCAAATACTTCTCCCAGCCATTTCCTGGAAAGTCATTATATATATTTTACTCAGTCCTGTCTGCAATACTTATAGCTTCATTTAGTTTTAATATAGTTATAAATGGGCTGTAGCGGCCTGCTTTTTTTAATAACTAAGTAAATGAAACCCTGTCTGTAATAATAAATGAACTATCCATCTGGGAGGCCTCCAGTAAAAATTTCAACAGGTATTTATTGCTCCTTTATGTAAACAGTACTCTGGACAATACAAGTGATTATACTCTCTGTCAGCCCTGTCAGGAAGGAGACAGTATAGTTTTGGACGAGGTTCCATAACATACACACTGAATTCAGAGGTTTATTTGACTAGATGGAGAAAAAATGATTAAAACAAGCAAATAAACAGACAAGAATCCAGTTGGCTACTGTGAAAGAAAGCATACCATTTCATTTAATGATAGGGCTGTGAGGATAATCTATAGAAAACTGGCAGGTCCATAATGCTATAGGCTTCTTGCAACTCCAGATGCTTCAAAGACACCTCCCTAAACAATCCCACCCCCTCAAAAGTGGAAGGAGTTTCACTGTAAAATCAACAATACAGAGGATTTAAAATATATTGTGCCCCTACAGGTTCTCATGGTATGGAAGAGCAGTGCCTCAGGAGAATCCCCAACTGGAGTGCAAGAGACTTAAAGCCGTGCCATCCACGCTCATCCCTTTCTCTCATAGACACTGTTGTTCACATACTGGAAAGGGCAATAGCACAACGCTTTTCAAGTAATGAAATTTTAATTAAAAAAAATCTCATTGCCAAAATCATCTTCATACCACTATTATATTCTGGCTCCCAATTACACACCATTACATTCCACTATTGCTGAAATAATACAATGTCACAATATATTGTCAAATAACTAATTCAGCATGCGGCAAGAGAGGGGAAGAAAAAAGAAAGAAACAAGGGATAGAAAGATCTAAAAGTTCATGTATGGCCAGGGTGATGTGCCATCGCCTGATGCTGAGGAGTGAGCTGCAGAGAGTTCTGCGCATTAAGTATGTAGGGGCTGTCGTGATTTTTGCCAAAATTTCCAGTCCTCAAATTTCTGCAGAAATGGGCTTAAATCTCTCCCACGGGTAGGTTTTTTCAGTGCCTTTCATTTACAGCCAAGCTAGACATAGGGAAAACCACATTTTTCCCCTTACGAGGCAGACTACAAAAGGCAAGCAAAGCTCTCGGCCAAACGCCAGGAAGCAGTCTGCCCCATGGGGCAAAGGGATTGCTGCTCGTTACGGACACCTTCACCCTGCAGGCTCAGCTCAGAAAGTCAGGTACTGCTGCTCCTGAAGGGGCTACATCCATGGCCAGGGTGTTTCCAACAGCTTTACTAAGCTTAGCACGCTAACAAACTTAATAGAAGATGGTGCATTAGTGATAGTATTCTCTTTACTCCTCTCTGCTTTTGGTGTATTGCAAGATGATGAAAAGGGAAAAGATAATTCCAACAAGGCAGACATCTCCAAACTGATAACAGTCCCACCAAAATACGGGAGTTTTCAGGTTTGCCTGAGGATGGGCTGAGGGAGGGAGAGAAGAGGCTGCTAAGGCAGGGCCAGGACATGGGGCAAAAGCTCTGCAGGGATAGGGGAGCTAGAGGCAGGCACTGACACTTGGGGTGAGCTTGTGGCCGTGAACTTCACTGCTGGGAGAAGAAAACGTGTGCAATCTGCAGTGGTCAGATAATTCCTTTACTTCCCATGGAGATGCACTGAAGGGATGGTTACTCATGTAGGATCCCATTAATTCAAATTGTACTGTGCAGCTCCAGTCAAGGTGTGTGTGTGGGGTGGGCTTCCAGGCACAGCCCCTCATCTGCCCTGGGGTCTGATGGCTCCGAGCAGTTCAGTGCTTGTTTCACTTCGAGATAACCTCTTCTAGGATTCAAAATGGGAAATTCCTCTTCCTTAGAAATAATCTCCTTTGGACATTGTTACAGCAGAAATAATCAACTGAGGGTTGTTACTTTGGAGAGAAGAGCTTTATTCCCTGCAATCAGATACTGCATTTCATGTGGAGAAATACACCATCTGGACTCCAATATATATGTATTAAAAAATAAAAAATAGGATTTTTTTCTTTAAAAACAATCTTTGGAAAAAATTATGAAGTTAGCTCTCAAACAGTAAACCACACTATATCTCCTTTATAATGTCTCTTTTTAAATATACACCAGGGACCAACTCTCATAACTCACTCGACACACACTATCTTATGAGTTATAGGTCAGTCTTCTACGCACAGAGTGTGTGTTGCACTTCCACACAACCTTATGAATTTTCCATCCCTCATCATTCGTATTGTGTCAGAATATCTATTACAAACCCTTGTTTGCAAGAAGGGCTTCTATTTTCTCCTTTCATTTTATCACTGCTCTTAAATTTTCTTCTGGACACCAGCTTGGCATGCTGGCTGTACCATGCTGGCAGTTTCTGAGAAAAAGTCATATTCAAAAATCATATGTCAGGGCCATAATGTCACTTGAAAAAAAACATCCTTTTTTAACTAATAGGAGTAGTGTATAAAAATGAATCACACACAATTGTATTCTGATTGCCAAATTCTATCACCCAGCTGCTAACTACCACAACCATCTTCTAAAAAATAATCCTCTGGAAGTCTAAATGATGTTTGATAATGCTTACTGCCATCTTAAATCTTTGGAAATGTTGAATCATCTTGAGAAAAATGTCAACAAGAATTTTTCTTGAAGGCTCGAGAGTGGACAAGACTTTACAATCTTGTGTGAGGGATTTAGAGCTGAGGAGAATTTTCTAACAATTAGTTTAGCCATCAAGAACAGTGTGAGGACCAGCCAAAATGCTTGGCAATTGCTAGATTTGATTTAACTAAAGAAGTTAAAATTCTATGTAAAATGATTAATTGCAACATTTTTGAAAGGCTATACTTCATTTTCTTCTTTCAAAAACATCACTTCGAAATATGCTTGTATCCAGTACTGCAACAAGGCTGCCTAAGCACCCTACAGTGAGGTAACCTAAATTAAATGACTAGCCCTGAATGTTTTGTTTTTTTCATTTTGCTAAGAAAATAAACACAACTATTTTTATTTTCAGTTAACCCACATGATTTTATTGTATCAAGCAAAATGTCAATTACCCATGCTGATTCAGAAGTAAATTTTATTCAGTTTGCTAAGTCCTAAATATAGCCTTGTTTTGAGTTTCAGATGGGTCCACAAAACTTACTGGCTTCTTTCATTTTTTTTTTTCCCACTTATTGGCAGTTAATTGAAGCTTTCAGTGAAATATTTTTTTTTTTCTGTCATGAGCTATCAATAGAAGCAAATATTGACAGCAGCGTTGTGAGCAAGTGTTGGTATGAACCAAGAACACAGGAAATGTATTCTCTGTTAAATGAAACAGAAGGAACAGGAATGAAGACTACTTGCTCAAATCTGCTCTATTATACAACTGTTAATTGGTTTGTCTGTTTGATATTTATGATTATCTGATACTGAGTTCCCAGGAAATGAATTCCATGTAGTCTTCTACAGGATCTACCTATGGCCTCCACCTTTGAAAAAAATCACAGAATATGCTGAGTTGGAAGGGACCCACAAGGATCATCGAGTCCAACCCTTAGCCCTGCACAGGATCATCCCCAAGAATCACACCATATGCCTGAGAGTATCATCCAAACACTTCTTGAACTCTGTCAGGCTTGGCGGTGTGACCACTTCCCTGAGGAGCCTGTTCTAGTGCCCAACCACCCCCTGGGTGAGGACCCTTTTTCTAATATCCAACCTAAACCTCCCCTGACACAACTTCAGGCTGTTCTCTTGGGTTCCACAGAGAAGAGATCAGTGTCTGACCCTCCTCTTCCTCTCACAAGGAAGTTGTAGACTTGTTATTATTTGATGTCAGATTGAGTTCAATCAAAACAATCATTATTTCAGAAGTACTTTTGGGTGTAGAAATAAAATATGCAGGACTTAATATTGACAGAGCTATGGGTAATGGGTCATTATTTGTTTTATATTTAGGTAAGACTAAACCTTACAGATAATAACATTAATTTAGGACAACTGCAAATAATTTGTGATCAAATATTATGTCTATATCATGAAATATACATTTAAAAAGTCATATATACAAGAGCTGATGACTTCTAAAGAATTCAATTCAGTAGTTTTAACCACTTTTAATGGTCAAAAGTGGATTGCCTGAGCTAAATGTATTGGGTTAGTTTCATCATCGGTGTCACTATAGTGAAACTGGTTTCATCAGCAATTAATTTATCCCACTCTATTACGTTCAAGGAAAATGGTTTTTACTGATAAGAGAAAAAACTTCAGATGTACATATTATATCAGGCACTTAAATATTTTTAGTGCTGACAACAGCAGAAAAGGCTGATAAAAATACAAAATAAAATAGGCAAAATGTAGGATACTGACAATAAAGATCTTTGAAATATTTAAATAACTTCTCAGAAGTTCTATAAACGTGTAAACTATCTTCAGCAGAGAGTTTATTAGTCTAAAGAAATCATTGTGTATTTTTCAGTGTACTACAGAAAGGTTTTTCCTATTCCAAAGATGCAGCAAACAGCCCTCATTACATCTTTTTATAAATATCTCATGCTTCAAGTTTATTTGCAATTTAAAAGAGTGCCAGGGAAGAATAGGGAGTAAAAAAAGAGGTCTGCCCAAATTTTCTTATCGATACTTTTTCCCACTCTTCCTTCTAGCTGAACACCAAAGTGTGAGGACTTACTCTCCTTATTACCAGGAGCATTAACTAGGATGAAATAGGACCCATCCTATCAAGACAGCTAGCAATTTATTGTTGGGCTGCATTCCATTGCACTGTTTTCTAGTTAGAGAGCTCTGTGTAGGTACATTTCCCAAAACCCTATGATGTCAAAAGTAAGCAAACCCATGATAATTCTTATTCAGTCAGAGAGATGAAACCAAGGCAAAGAGATTCACTGTTTTTTAACAAAGTCACGCTGTTCAATCAGATTCAGAACTGGGAAGGAAGCTCCAGATCCTGATGAGAAGACATAGGCACAGCCTCAGATGTACCTATGACCCAACATCTTATGCAGTTCAGTCTCTGCTTCACTTCTGAAATCTGCACTAAGAGGAAAGAAAAAAGTGAAAGAAAGCCGAAGACGGAGAGGGAAGATGAAGATGTGGCAAAACAGAAGAATATGTCAACACTCAAGAGTCTGTAATTCTCTGGCAAACATGCATTCCTGCCTGAAATGTGGCAAGTGGGTTTTATGTAAAGAATGCGTTTGTTCATCTGTAAAATGTTGCAAATAAAAAATAAAATTGGACCGGACGATTTTAATTTCTTCCAGAAAAACCTGTACCATTTGACCTATTTTGGTATTTTAAAACAAAATCTGATTGTTTTAAGCTACATGTGAGAGATCATTCATTCTTAACAGGGATTTGTTATATTGCTTGTTTAGAGTAGGATTAAATAAACTTTTATCACTCTGGGACTGTTAACTCTTGATGTTCTTTACTGTTACCCTCACGTAGCATTAACTCCTAATAGTCTTTGGTTTTGGCTGTAATTGCTCCTGCCATTGTTTTTTTTGAGACCTGAAACTTTAAATACTTGGGTTTTGGTGGAGTTTTCCCCCCACCTTGTAAAAGCCAGGACTTTTCATGGCTGATTATTACCATGAAATACTAAAAATACATTTCAGCAGATGTATGAAGGAGCAGCAGATAGATGCCTTCTGCACCCTGGCCTGGGACCACTGAGGCTGTGCATGGGATGTCAACCACAGCTGGGATGACGGTCCCTGACTGCCTGTAAGCTGCAGGGGGTGTGCTGCCATCATGGCATTCTGTGGGGGGACCGTGTCTGCCCTCAGCTCAGCACCGGTACGGCTCTGCTACTAAGCAGGCAGGCAAGCCCACCCAAAAGCAGCCAAAGCCAAATGCCATACTCAGCGGTGCCCTTTGTCATAGCGAGAAGGGGTAGGTGAAAATTAGCTTGAAGGATGGCCATGTCCTCTGAGGCGCTCTAGGATCTGGGGCTTGGGAACGAGAGGGGGTGCTGTCCATAGCTTGCAGCAGCCACCCTTGCACAGGTCTTGGGGCTACTTCGGCTTTTGAAGCAGCTGAAATACCAAGTGTGGAGACTTTGTCCCACAGCCCCAGCTCTGAGGCTGACAAAAGGTTAAATGAGGACACAAGATGTGCCCTTCTCTAGCTGCTTGCAGCTCAGGGTCAGTGTCTGAGGAGTTCTGGGATGGTACTCAGGGCTGGGGTGAGGGACACTGTCACACATTGCCCGAGAACTACACTGGGGGCTTGAGAATGTTGAAGACCTGTGTGAAAGCACAAAGAAGTGAGTGAGTAGCTATTTAACAAATATGGATATTTAGGACTGAAACCCAGACCACAGCCCCATTTTGTGAGCTCAGGCACAACACGAGCCTCTCTCGCAGCTTTGCTCCAACACTGCTCCTGAGATGTGAACACTCTCCAACACCCAACATCAAGAAGAGATTAGGGAGCAGGCACTGGCATACCCCTCGGGGCGTCACTCCTGTGTGCTCCCAGAGTGACAGTGACCACACTGGCCCTGAGCTGCTCTCCCTCCTCTGAGGACTGTGCTTCATTTGCTGTGAGAAGTCTGAAACCCAGGACGGAATAAGGAGGAAAGTACATTAGCGAGAACTCACCTTGTGGTTTTAATTATTAGCACCTTTGTTGCTCTTCAGATGGTGATACTACTTTATAACATTAGCTCCCTGTGTAGGTAATGAATGGAGCTGTATACTGTGAGCATTAGAGCATCAACCTCAAAGAGATTTAAGTGAAAAAAAAATAATACACACTGAAAAATAAATATATGCAGCTCGGGACATAGAAATATGTCTTTTCTTTAGAATGCTGATTAATGTTGCATCAAATCACAATAAAAATAGCCTCTAGGGCTCATTTTACTATTTGTAAAAGGGTAATAATGATGAGCTTTACCAATGTTTAGTAGCAGGCTTTCAGGGCGATTATATGTTATAAAGAAATACCAATGACCTGAAGAGGTCATTAGTTTGGGGATATTCTGCTGGGCTGGCACCAAATCTCCTCTTACTCTATGTTACAAATCACAGGCAAAGAGTGGACTTTCATCTGTGCTAGCTTCAGGCATATTTGAAATTACTTGAATGAATGTAATTGCAAAGTAATTTTATTCCACTGTTTTACAGCAGTTTTCCTACTCTGCCAAAGGCAAGACCAGCGAGCCCTTGAAGGACAGGAGGCTGCTGAGAGGGTTGTATTTTGTCATATTTCTCTACTTCTCTGCACCAGAGGACTCACCTCATCTCAGCAAACAGCCCATCACAGTGGACAACCACCGTGAGCTCCACCACCAGGCAGGAAACCCCTGGCACTTGGTCTGAGCACTTGGTGAGGTGTAGCAGGTCTGTGTGACATGACTGTAATCCTAGATGTAATTTCCTACACCTTATTACCACATAATAATAGCCTCTTAACAACCAGGCTAATCAAGAATTAATGAGGCACTAAAACACTTTAAGGAACAGTGACGAATTTAAAACTTCTCTCACGTGTTTTATTTAAAAAGCAATTCATTTAACAGCTAGTGCCCTTACTTTGGAGTCATATAAAAAGTCTTAGTACTTATCAAATGTATCAATTGAAAGGTTTTACTAATTCATAATTTATTTACTTATGTGAGGCTGAACATAAACTAAAGAGAGTAAAACGAGATTTGGGTTCTGTCTGCCTCCCTCACATCTGTCCATTCATCTGCCCAGGCACTCCCCTGCTCTCACATGGAAAGCCTGTTTGCCCAACAGTGAAGTACCACACCAAAAATGGAACGAAGTCAGCCCAACTTAACACTACTGCCAAAAAGGCATTTTGCATTATCTCTGGAAGCTAGACTGTAGTTTCTGTTTTTTTCCTTTCCAGGAAGGGAGGGTGCACTTCAATGGGGAGACATCCTTGATGGAAGTGTTTGAGAAACTCTGAGTGAAATAAGTGGGGAAAAAAAAGTAGGGGTAATTTAGGGTACTAAAGGATTTCATATCAGTGACTCAAAGCTGAATTAAAGCCTGAAAATATGTGCCTTTACCATGAGCCCGGAAGGGATAATCAAAACAAAAACATGTTCAAGTTTGACTTACTTTATAATACTTCTTTCTGTGGTGAAAGGGTGGGGGATATATACTGGTTTGCTGAGAAAATCCCCAAATAGATCATTCTGTGACAGATAACAGTTATGATTATTAATTCCACTGCTGACATTGAAATTACACTGATTCCCAACATAATGGATGAGTAAATAGCACATCAGAAATTCTCAGATGCTTTCACATTTCCTATGCAATCAAAAAAGAGAACTCCCTCATTAAATAATACACTTTCAGAAAAGGCAATTTGATTAAATAAACCTATCTGTCAATCATGCCCAAAGTTATAAAAAGAAAACATTTTGTAGCTAAGTAAAACTTTTCTCCATATTAGTCTCTCTCTCTTATTTTAAATCTTTTTTTCTTGTGTAATTCTTAAAAGAGAAGGAATGGAAAACTATGTGCCTCAAAGGAATATTGGGTCAATACCTGGGCACCTGACAAAAGAGTTGCAAGTTACTCTTTACCATGAAGCAAAGATGACACGATGGAGAAATCAAAGGAGAAAGTAGAAAGGAGGGAAGCAACGACATGCACTAATCCAGAAACCTGAGCTACTGTGGGTGTATTTGTGCATCCCTTGTTACAGATATCACTGTATTTCTCTTCTGTTTTTCAGGAGACACGAAGACATGTTTTGTGAGGAAAAAGTGGAAAGGGAAGGGCCAGCAGAAGTGAAAAACAGTAAGAAATGAGGCTGCAGGTGATGAATCTCAGCATTGGTGATCATCCTGAGCATTGGATCTAAGGTGCCCAAGGATACCTGGAGAGTGGGCAGGGATGTGAGGCTGCAGAAGTGCTCCCCATGTTTGTGCTACTGGGATCCCCTCTGCCCCATTCACAGAGCCCCCACTACCAAAGCAGCAAACACATATTCTCCTGTAGCAGCAAATGAGGCCACACATTACCCAGCTGCATTACAACAACAGTGGGGTTAATTTTTTGTGCTATTTAATTTCATCAATGCTGTGGGCTGGGGAAAGGGGAAGAGTTGTGTAACATGGTGTGATGGGTGGAAAGTCTCTGAACGTCACTCTGTCTAGTGGCCAAAGATGGGAACAGGATTTGGCAGCTTCCTCTCCTTGTCTTTGGGAGGTAGCAGCTTCTTAGGACATCAAATACTTAATTAACTGAGCTGCAGAATTGTAGGATAAGATTTATACAGTTCCTTCCCTGATGGAAGTGTGTCAGCCTGGACCACGCTGTTCTTGGTGAGTCTTTAAAGCTAATACAACTCATATAGAAGATATTCTTTGAAAAGAACCGGAGACTTATTTGGATAAAACTCTGAGTGGATGACAAGTGCATGCAAAGAAATAAGACGAGATTTTAATTTCTCTCAAGTAGGAAAACATAAGCGGCTTCAGCAAGAGGTATTTGCTTTCCAAGTAGGCACCAAGGCTTTTATGTTCTTCAGCACACAGAAAGAGTTGTTCTTCTCGTAGTGAATTCATAGCTCTGCAATGTCATTGAGCCAAATGGGATCATGCTAAAGATACACTCAGCCATTCCTATTAGATAAAAATAAATCAAAATAATTTTAAAAGGAGGGCTGTTGCTTTTTATCTTTACACAATGCCTGGAGATGATGGTTATTAAGTCATCCACCTACTGTTGTCTGAAGGAAATATATGCAAATTGGGAATAATATCGATATTATAGGCCCTTCTACAAACCTAACTTTCAGCATCCAGCTTTGTGCCCATCTCTCATTGTTTATGTATTATATATGTCTTTGTATTTATTTAGTCTCATGTATTAAATCCTGGCTGACAAGTCTTGTTTTACTATACGTCTGATCTTCCCTTTTCTCTCTTTATTCCACTGTTTCCCAGGCTTCAGAGCTGGAAATTTGGTCCTGACTCCTGCCAACTCAGCATTGGTCACAGGACGCTGCTGTGGGTGCTCCAGGACTCCTTACAGAAGCATGCTTGCTTAGAAGTGGCATCAGCCAGCCTCTCTTAGATAGTAACGAAACACATGGAAAATTCTCAGGGGAAGGTTTCTTTCTCTTGAATACAAAGCCTGAAAGAGTAAACCTCTTCAGGGGAGGAAAGGACATCCCTCCTGAGCTGACTGTTCCTCTCCTGGCCTCGCTGCAGGAATGCTCACTCACCAGAGCAGTGCTGGGATTACTGCGCTGTGGGATGAGATGGTCAGTGTGCTAATGGCAGCTGTGAGGGATGTGGAGAAGACGCAGACCTCCACCCTGACAAACATAGGTTCTTTTATTTTCCCCTCGGTCTTTTCATGTGCATCCCTTTTTCAACACACACAAGTCATCCTGCTTTACTGAGACTGCTCACAGTAAAGCATGCTGCTCTTGGGGAAATGTTTTTTAACTGAACTGGAGATGGACAGCACAGCATAAGCACCAATCTAGGCACCCACAGGAATTCTTGGTCTTTCTAACAATAACGCTGAAAGAAGTCCTGCTGGAAGGCATCATGCTTGTCTACAATAATTTATGAGGTCAAAACCTTGCTCTGTGACAGAGGAAGATCCAGGATTTTTTAACAGTTTGTGGAAAAAGACTTTATTCCTTTTCGTTCCACAGAAGTCTACAGAAACTGCTGTTGCTTATAGTGATTGCAAGTATTAGAGTTTGTGTCTCATATTACTTTTTTGTAAAAGTTACAGGGAACACATATGGATTTTATGTGAGCAGGAACGGTAATTTTTTCTTAAGTCCAACAGTTAAAACCAGTATAGACCAGGGTGATGACAAATTATTTTTGAGTTTACATTCTGTGATATTCTGGGGTTCCCAACCTTTCTCCTCCCTCTCTGCTGTATTTGGCCTCCATTTGAACGACATCAAGATGGGTCACACATCTGGATTGCCTGCCTCATCTCCCTAGGGGACTTCACACCAGAAGGCCCTCTCTACCTCTGCATTATAAATGCCACAAAAATTGGTCATCAAACCAGGTACAAAAGGGTAATTTGCTTCCCCTTTGTCTGTATCATGCTACAAAATACTTTTAAGAGATTATTTGTGCTGATTTGTCTTTGCTTTGATAGTAGGAAAGCTGATGTGAATGTACAGGATTTGCACCCATAATTGCATTAAATTTTAATGCAATTAAATACACAGTAAGTCCACATGTTTATCAGGTAACAGATCTGTTGTGTTTTAATTTAGTATGCCTGATCTATCACACCTTCTGGAGTGTATCTGAAGAAATATGTCGAGAGATGCCTTCTCTCTACTGACAATTGCTTACAGTTTATGCCATGAAAGGGGGAATCAGCACAAATGAATCCTGACAAAATATCTTACAAAACTAATAAAAATCAGCATGCAGAAATGCCAGCTGTAATTGCACTATTTTGCCATGAAAGGTCTGTGGGCCAATCAAACTGTGTGGTTGCTTTTTTTTCTTTGGGAAAACTTAGCTTTTATCTTTGTAAGTCAGTGGCAGAGTCACCCTGCTTTTGCAATGATCAATAAGTATAAGCATTTTGAATCTCAGGAACAATATACCTAATCCAAACCTTTGTCCTGCTTCATCTCCAGCTTTGATAGCTTCAGTGTGTCACCCTGCTAGCTTGTCAAATCTATCATCAGTTCTAAATTGCCGATAAATATATTCCACATCTCTCTGGGGAGATGAAGCTTGTCTGCATGCTAAACAAAGAACAGAATGCAAAAAGCCGAGATACATGCTGAGATATAATATTCTCCCTTTTAAAATACCACAGGTGAAATGATAATGTGGAAATATTCTTACCCTGAGGAAGGCAGACTCCAGTTGTAGCTTAGCAAATCAAAGACCAGAAAACTTGCTTGCAATAACATCCTAACAAATCCAAAGAGTTATTTTTTCCCCAGTTAAAAAAAATCCACACTCTGACTTTTAATCCAAACCCAGAGATTAAGGCAGAAGAACTTAAATAATTTGTTTAGTTAGGGATGAACAGTAATTTGTCATGAAACTTCCAGCCTGCCACTATAAAGGTTAAAAAAAAAATCATAGTTATTCACGGCTGAAGAGTAGGGCTTTTCCACATAGGAAAATTCATCATCATTTCAGGTTTCAGTATCTTTTTGTATTTTGCATGGCAAATAAAAAGTCATCCACCAAGTTTGAAAAGTCTCTTTTTTTTCGAGTTGGTCACTCTTTGGGAGAAACAGGCATTTGTTCAGATTTCCTTAATTTGGTCTTCATAGTCATAAAATAAGTTAACATCAAAATGAGGAAGCTTCTCATTCAAAATCTCACTTTCTTGTTATTAAAAAAATTTATCTGTGCATCATCAAAGTAGAAAACTAAGGCACTTCAAATTCTAAAATCTTTCCATTCCTAGACAAGTTTTAGTGTTCAAATGTTAATAGGATGCCTGCATTAAAAAAAAAAACAAAAACCAACAAAAAAACCAAACCACAAAAAACCAAAACCAAAACAAAAAAAATCCTCCACAAAAAAATAACCCTAAAAAATCTTGGCTTCTATTTAGACTCAAGAGTCTGTGAAACAGACTTTTTCCACACTATGACCTCAGTCTTAGGATTTCTCTTTTGCAAAATGTTAGTTATTTCTCTTGGCAGGTGGCCAGAAACCTATATCTCTTGCCCTCCTCCTCTCCCCACCCTCCAGGCACACACACCTCCCCTCTTCCCATCACCCAGCGATTCAGCCCTGGGACGAGGCTGACGGGACAGTGTGGAGAAAAAAATCAGGTTACAACACCCTGGAAGTATCAAACACTCCCAATCGCTCTTCTCTTCTTTTGGACCCATTTTGTTTTGTTTCCCTCCCCAAAACCCCTGGGGAAAGCCAGCAGCCCCCCCCCCCCAGCAGTGGTGGTGCTCCCGCCAAGCATCAGCCCTGGCGGGTTTCAAGTTGCAGCCGCTTTCGCCCAGGGTAGAGATTTCCAAAATGTGTTACCCTGGCAACCAGGAATTCTAGCCCAGCAAAAAATGCCACCATGCACACCACAACCCCAATGTGTGAGACGCTGAGCTTCCATTTATCGTTTTCTTCTGAGAAAAAATACAGAGCGGGGTCGATGGTGTCTGCCTTCCTGAAGGCATTTCCAGTGAAACAGCCTTTTTCCCAGATATTCGCATCTCCCCATTTTCCTGGCAACCTCTCTTTAACCACTGTATTCTGAACTAATATATAATACATATGAAATTCCTAATTAGTCTCTTACAAATGACGAAGTCCAAGGAAAACAGTGCCTAAGAGAAAAAAATATGCTTTCGGTGCAATACAGGAAAACATTTCCTCAAGCATGATGATATTTTAGCCAGTTAAATTAGTCAGCTTTATTCTAAATGACATTAAACGAACACTGGTGATACAGAAGCATTTTTTGCCTTCGTATAAAATTAGAAATAATGCCCATCAATATAGTAAGTTTTCCAATGGGACAAAAAGCTGCTGTTTCAGAGTGAAGCTTTCTCTCACATAAAACCTTCCCCTTCAGCTTTGAGCCAAGGGTGGCATTAAAACGAGGACAGCTTCCCATGGGTAACTACTTTTCCCTACAGTGTGCAGAATACAGGCAGATAGTAAAGGTGAAGGTGGGCCTGTATCAAGGGTACTTGGTAAATAAAACTCTGATTAGAGCAATAAGGGTGGTTAACTCAAGCTATTGGATATATCTGGTAAAAGAGAGGGATAGAACTTAAAAACAGGACAGTGAAAGCCCTATCTCACCCCATTTAAGTCAAACAAGACTCAGTAGTACTCTTATTTAGCATTCACCTATCCCCATTTCTGTTGACATCTCAGATAATGCTTTTTTTGGTCTGACTTGAAATCAACAGAAGCTGAATTTTGTCGCAGGAAAACCACAGCTGCAATTAAGGTCAGATTGGGCTTCCAGGTGTTTTCTTTCTAAACCAAACAAATCAGCTCCACCTCATCTGCTTTCAGGGAGATCATGTTTTTAAGATATTTTTATATGACTTTAGGTGCTATTTAGAGTTTTTTTTTTTTTTTTTTTACTTTTATCATCTTTGACTGTTATGTGTCTATTTTTTACATGGCAAATAAAAAAAAAAGACCAATAATGCGAATTTATCCTTTCTCCTTAAGTTTGTAAACTTTAAAGACAGATTTGGTAAAGATCTGTGTGAGCAAATGTCTTCCAAGAAAATGTCTTTATAGCATTTGAGGAAAACAGACATCTTGGTATCAACTTACAATAGGGTTTTTTGTGAACTATCAGCAGCATTGTACACTGTAAACTAAAAAAAATCTGTGCTCAGAAAAGGTTAGGAATTGGCAGGAAAGGTTCACATCAGTATTTTGACAACACCACAGTGGCTCTGATGCATCCAACAGGTGAAATTATTTTGCTTCTGGGAGTGGAAAGTTATGGTGGAATTATATTTTTTTAACAGTCTATATATTTAATACATAGAGAAACACACTGTACGTGGACTGAAGGTAATTCTTCAGGGGACAGGGAAGAAAAAGGAACTTTATCATGGGACTTTGAGAGCTGAGGAGGGTGTTTTAAAATTTTAGCTGTTTTTGCTGGACTGGTTGAGCAGAGTGACAGTCTGGCAGTGTTAGGGGTTAGCTTCGCAAGCCAAGGCTCAAGTAAACAGGTGGAACAGTGCAGTGAAGCCAGCCTTCTTCTTCTGCCAGCGACTTAGTTGATGGATAAACACCAGACTTTCACTTCTACAGTTCTCAAGACCTCCACCGCTCTGAAAAACACTGCCTTCATTCATCATACTAAGGAGGTTTTTTCCTTTTTTTGATTTTTTTTTTTGAAATCATGGACTGCACAACTTCTCTCAGAAACATCACAGACGTACATTCAAAGCTATTGACACGCTGATGTTTTCAGAAACAATACATTTCAAAAATTAACATAAAATATGCCATTTCATATTGGTTACCATCCCTTGGAAGTTGTGCTTCTCAGCAGAGCAGGATCATCTGTGCCTCATGAGTGGGCTGATAAGCTCCATGACAGCACCCGATAAAGCCCGTGGAGTTACTAAAAGAGGTTTCACCAAATCATTGGTTGATGTGTCTTCTGCAGATGTCCTTGTCACCTAAAATGCCCACAACCTGAGCCGTGGAAGACTGGGAAGTTGCTCTGGTATCTTTATCTGAGAGCTAAAAAGTGGATTACATCCCATGAAAGTTTGGGCAGCCCTATTTTTGTAACCAACTTCCTCAGTAGCACGGATTTCATCCTTTCCATTGTCCTCTAAACCCATCTGTTAGCTATTTTCTGGTTCAATTGACTTGAACCATCACGGTCCTTTTGGCAAACAAAGAGAAGGATATTGAAGATGTACCGCTGGAGGGTTTTTTCCTCTGCAGCTTGAATGCTTTGTCCCTTCCCTATTTGCCATCCCTCCCTCCAGTTCAGCAAGACAAAAGCCAAATCCTTCTAATTTAAATTGTATGACCCCTCTCCCAAGACTGAAACTCTGGGGGGAGAATGGGAGAGTGGTGATGGGTCAGGAGCTGCCCCTGCAGACCAGGTCTGCGAGCACATGGGAGAGACAGCAGCTTCTGCTACAGCTTTCTCCCTACACTTGGCACACCTCAGGACATTTACCACTTACTACCCAAGTTTGTCTTTGAAAACTTAAACTACTACTCATTTCCTTTACTGTTTTGGGTGAGTAATCCTTGGCCTTTTTTACAGAACATTACATTTTTCAACACCTTGTACAAATATTAGTAAGATAGTCTTCATGGTGGTCTAATTATTTTAGATGGGGGAAAGCCAAGGTTAACTTAAAATAACTTGCACTGGGCCTTTCAGTGAAGTGGGATTAAGGCTACTCTTCCTTCCAGTGTTCCATTAGGTTGCAGTTCATATCACACTAAGACTCCCAAGGTCATATCACACAATATTCTGAATTGGAAGGGATCATCAAATCCATCACAAGGATCATCAAATCCAGCTCTTAAGTGAATGGCCCATACAGGGATCAAACTCACAACCTTGGTGTTATTATCACCATGCTCTAACCAACTGAGCTAAGCTGTTGCCTGAGAGACTTAAGGTCAAGATCACAGCTCAGCCAGATGTGAGAGGCCAAGCTCCCTGGGGGCTAAGAGCGAGACAGAGCGCTGGTAACACTCACTCAAGCTCATTGCCTGCATTTGGGACTGGTTGTCTCTGTTCTCTGCAGGCACCTTGTAACCCCTCTGCCTCAGTCCTTCCACCTGCAGAAGGGGAAACCAGCAGGAGTTTATCCGTGAGTCACTGAAGATACAAGGGGCACCCCAGAAGAGAGGAAGAAAAAACCAACAGGCGACAGTTTATACCACTACAGATGCGTCACATCAAGCAAGAACAACAGCCACTTCCTATTTCTTTCCTGAAGAAGAGTCAGAGTGGTGAGAGCAATGAGCAGGTGTTCGGTGGGCAAGAAATTGTAGCACTAATGTCTGCAAACGGGCAGCTTGGAAGCTGCTGGATTTAGTAGTTAATGAGGATCCCCCTGAGCAAACCATTCTGCAAGTGATGCTGGGGACCAGTGCAGGAAAGGAACAGAGCCAGCATCTGTTTCTGCCTAGCAAAAACAAACAAGCCAACACACACACAGTGTGGTGGTTGTGATTCTCAGAGAATATTAGCAAAGGATAAAACCTGCATAACTGCCATAAATTATAAAAGCCTCCCTCAATCTTGGTTAATTCTCTTGTAGAAAGGGAGGGAAAAATCTGGAGCAGCTCAGCATGAAAACAATTGTAGGAGGGTTAATAAAGAGACAGCACTGAGGTATCTAGTTGCTAGCCCTGATATCATTAAGTAAGTGCACTAGAAATGTCGAGGTAAATGCATAACAGTGAATCACAGTCAGGCATGATTAACCTTGGGTAGTCTGAACTGGAAATCATTTACAAACACAAAGGTGCTGAAGAACATCTCAACAGACATAGAAAGTCATTCCAAGAGCAGGAGTCATGCTGAGTGCTTTGTGTATGCATGCCAGTTTTTTAATTATTGTCATATTTTGCACGTGGGAGGATGGAAGATCCCAGACCCCTCACTCATGGAGGAGTTTCTGTGGCACTGCAAGGTCCTCGGAGACATATGTACTGGTTGGAATCACTTCGCCTTGCACATGAGTCTTATAAAATTAAAAGTTTTAGTTGCAACAATCCAAAGCTTACTGAAAGGACACACTTTTTGCCAAAGAAAAACTAAAATCCTATAAATTCAAATATTAAAGAACCAAAGAGCTCTCTTTCTGTATCCATTCCCCACTCCTTAATACAGCCCTCCAGACTATAACTGGTAAAACCAGGGGGAGAAGGATTTGAACAAAAACTAGATGTTTTTAACAAAAACTGTGAAAGTTCTTTGACCATTGAAAATTGACCCTCTTATCATAAGACCAAAAGAACAAAACATTGTTGGATATTTCTGAGCAGTCCTAAAAGTTTAGAAATGCTCATTGAAGCTTTAACCATATGACCCATAAAGAACTATATATATTGAGTACAAAAACAACAAAACCCCTTCAAATCCACAATTCTCATGCCTTTAAAAGCATTCAATTACAAGGAACATGACAAATACAAGGAACATGAATCAACTGGGGAAGACTCCAGACAGCTTAACACCTTTGTATTTTTTATTGCAATTCTTCAGTGCCAGCTCAGGTGATTATTGTGCATGCCAAGGTGGTGAAGGCCACAGGAATATTGTGCAAAATAATACAGCTCTGCTTAGATTTCTTTCCTGCTTTCTCATCGGCCTCATTCTCCTAAATCCATCTCAGTTATCCTTAGCATTGTAATAACTGCCCTTATTTAGCTGCCTCATTAGGATGCTGCATCAATTAATGTGCATCATCCAATGCATACTAGTTTTTTAATGTTTAATATTATTATCAGTGCAGAGCTGTGTCATACCAAGTCTGTCTAGGGAGTTAATGCATACAGGAAAAAAACCCTATGCATAATGCCGTTCTGAATGATTACTGTATGCAAACCCCTTTGAACAGATCACCACATGTCCTGTGCTCTAGGCTTCTATACTTTGGGAGCTCACGGGTAGCACCTTCGGCCCAGGTGCTGCAGGTCTCAGAGTTACGTTTGTTTTTGAGGACCTGGAGACCAGTGGACAAGGCATGAGGAATGTCTTGAAGCGGAGACGTCATGTACATGCTCAGTGCACAAATGCCTCACTGCCTGATTCAGGAGGGTAATCAACCTGTCCTTTGAAGCTGCATAAATAATGTTTGGATGGAGGTAGTATATCTGCACCAGGGATGAATTAACTGCCATTGAGTCATATAAACCTGGCTTGAGTGTGTGGCTTGTAGCATGCCTGAGGAAAATAAAAAAGACATTTTCAAGAAAGAAACATTAATTTACTCCTCCCCATCTTCTCTGTTATTTTCCTCTAGGCAAATATGACTTACTTTGTGGGATTTTTTTGTTGCTGTTTGTTCCATTTTCACAGGGAAACACTGATTCACAGTGAAATGAATTCACAGATTCTCCTGGTCAGGCCTGAACATGCCATCTCTCCTATATCAATGTTGTTTATTTTTTAGCATCCCTGTCAGGAGATGCCAACTGGACTCCTTTGACCCTCAGGGGAGTGACACTTCACAAGAAGATGCAGGCTTTTCTACCCACAGGGACCCCTGCAAGCTTGCACACCCCTGCAGCTCCTAGCTGGGCACTGCTGGACCTCTCACCCAGCTGCGCAATGGCATGGCCTTCTTCATGTGTGGCAGGGAAGAGTACATCCCATACTGTGGACAAACCGAGCACATACACTGACATATCCATGTGTGTGCCTGCACTGCAGGTCCCTCTGCCTGTGCATAGGTGCGAGTTGCTACACCCCCAAAAGAGCAGAGAAACTCTGTATCCATGACTGCCTCAGGTATCAGGGATAAAAGCCTGTCCTAGAAGAAGGTGGAAAAGAGAAGAAACTGGTGGACGGCCAACAGCAGGGTAGCATAAAGAGAACTGAGGCATCGATGTGTGCCTATATATCAACATGAGTTACTTTCCTTCACTATAATGCTCATGGATCCAGCCCTCTACTGAGTAACAAGTACATTTTAGTTTGTTAATGGCTTTTACGTGTATCACTCTTCCTTCTTTCTTGTTTTCAGTGTTTGACCTCTGGTTTTCTCTTCTACTGTGTTCACTTTTGTATCTCTTTCTGGAAATGTGATGTTTGCAATTCTTTTTTCTATTTCTTAGCTGTATCCCCCCTCTTATTTTCTTCTACCTGTTTCAGCACAGCACATGCTTGTTCCCCTTCTCTTATCTCCTCTTTTTTCTTCTGCCTCCTTTTCCACAGAATTTCTATAACTAGAGGGGGCCTCTGCTTCTTGAACGCAGTCATTTATGAACAGTAACCAGTTGTTTCTACCTCTAAAAACTGTTCTGGGAACCAATGTATGCTGTGGAATAGCCTTAGAATATAGTAACAATTTAAAGATAAGCATTATAAATATACTTTATCTGGTAGACAACACAGTTTCAGAATGTTGTACTAAGATCTCTCTTATTAGGCAAGGAATCTTTCACACTAGACCTGATTCTGAAGTCTGTTATATCTAATACAGCCCACCATACGACACAGTATGTAGTCTCCAACCAAATTCGTAACCATATTGATGTGTATCTCTGAACTCGTATTTTGGGTTCAGAGGTACCACTATTGTGGGTTCAGAGATTGTACAGGATCCGATGAAAGAGCAGAAAGGAACATTCCTCATCAATAAAATACTGTCTAATTAGAAAAAAACACTTTGGAGGACAGCTTATGGTTTACATATTGCTAAATATGAGCAAAAATAAATGTGTTCATTTCTCCAAAATACCTCCAGATGGCATTAAAACCCTTCTTCTTTTGGTCCTTACTGTGATATTATTTTTAAAAATTATAATTAGTGGAATCATTCTTTAACCGTTCCCAGCAATCATACTATCAGAAGGCATAAGGCTGCTAATGCTTAATTCATTTAATAAGTTTGGCTAAATATGCTCGCATACTATAATTACATTCCACAACACAATCTGCAGGACAAGCCATTTCTTACACTGTGTCAAATCTTTCTCTAGATTCATTTCCAGAAGATTTTTTAATGTGCATTTGCAGCAGAAATCAAAACATCCCACAATAAATCACTGTTATTGTACCTCCTTCTGTGAATACTTTTGGCCATGTAACAAATGGTGACACCTTATGAGATTTACATGATATAATGCTCTGAATTTAAATAACAGGAATCAGAATACATAAATTATGGGCCAGATGCATTCTAAAATTCACATGACTGACTGTTACAAGAACTTCCCTCCCTCAAATGGGATTAAAAAGGTGAATGGTTTAGCAGAAATTCATAATGCTCCTGCCTGGTAGTTATTAAAAGAATTCACTTATCTCGCTCACTTTGGGAGACTGATGCTATTTTTTTTTTAAACTTGCAGCCCATCTGTTTCATAGACTGGTTTATGTTGGCAAAACAATTCAGTCTTTTGTATACTAGAGTTAAAAATGCTAAAAGCTTCTATTGTTGCACTAGAGTGAAGGTGAACACTGATATATTACAAGTGCCTGTTCCCATCTATTTCTCGACTTCTTTTGTTAATTCAAAAACATCAACAAAATTGTGAGAGACCAGAGATAACTGTAATTGGATTTCAAGTAATTCAGAGGTGAAGCTGCAGACTGCAGTCTTTTAAAATTACATCAGTACATCAAAGGCATATGTGACATAATGTTTTTTAGCAAGTGTGACAAACTCCAGCAGCATTAAGGTAGTGTTGAAGTAAGGTTGTAAAGGCCAGCCTGGCGCACCCACAAAAATAATCTCATATCTATTCAGTGTGATATGGAGCCATTTAACTTGCAAAGATCTCTGACTTACTAGCATGCAAAAGTTATAGGAATAATTAATGTTTAGTCATTATCTAAAAAGCCAGTTTAAGAAAAGCATCAGTGAAAGATCTTTATCTTAATGAAAACAAACAAATTCTATTTTGCCCAACAAATCTGATAAAAACACAGCTGTCTTCTCCAATTTTAAACACAAATGTGACTTACGATGTATGGGTTGCGCTTTTCTCTGGGCTCTTTGGCTCTACATCAGTTTTCCCTTTAAAAGAGAAGAAGAAAATGACATCAGAAATGGGTCAATATGGAAACTGCTCAGATGTGACATGTCAATGCTTTATTCATTGCTAACACTGACCACTCTTGCCACACACACATACACAGACAGCTGTGGAGGCAACCACAGGGCTGCAGGGGCACTGCTGGAGCATTTGCAAGTGGTGGGTCAATCCTGACTTGACTTTTCCTGTCCCTGATACACATACTCTCTAAATGTCAGGCAGAGAAACTCCACAACAGAGGCTGCTTAGAGGCCACAGTATTCACCAGGGACAGCAGACCCTGGAGCAAAGGAAAGGATTTCTCTGGGGCCCTACAGTTCTGCCCTTGAGAGTGTACTCCATACAACATGCTCTTGCTCCAAAACCCTGCTCCAGGAACAGTAATTATTTCATACAAAGCAAAACAGCATCAGCAGGAGATAGTAAGGCAGTGATTAGGGCACAATTCTGCCAATGGATATTTGGTTCACATTCATTTTGACAGATTAAGGATGTGTTCTTTTGCACCTGTAAGTCGGGGGCTGAGCAAGTTCTCTTTGCTATGTTATGCATTTTGGCAAAGGCACCCCGTGTCAGAGAGGTCAGGTACCCAAATGCTTCAGAAGTATCAGAGGCCCAAGGGATGCCTCTTCACACTTCCTTATGACTCACATAGGTCCTGGCATGTTGGCTTGTTACAACCCCCATACCTAGTCCAAAATAATATATCTACCCAACACAACTTAGTTACATAGCACAGACAGGGGGAGGCAGGCTGGCAGGCTGCTGGCTGATGAGGTGGTACTGCTTCTGCTAAGTCAGGCCAAATCCTTCTTCCTCTGTTCTACCCCCCACCCCCCATCAAAACACAGGAAGGTTGATGTTGTTTTTTGTGTTTAATGTTCTCTGAGTAACCCAAGAAAGCTGCACTTCAGTGTAAGATTTCTGTTTAGCTCTACCATGGATGTACAAGTTATGCCGTTCCACTTGAATCACCTTGAATTCTGGACCTAGCAACTGTGCAGCTGCTGCTCCTCTTGTGTGTCACTGGATGCTAATAGCTGCCTATACATGAGTTTATGTTGCCTAGCAGACAAGGAGGCACAGAGGTTGAATGTGACTGGTTTACTGATGGATGTGTTTTTCTCCATTACCTTTTAATGAGCTTTGTTAAACCAAAATCCACCTGTGCCTTCTGAAAAAAATGTGAGAAATGCCAGGCTGTTGTGGTGTTGCCTGACTTTCTGCTCATTGAATTGAGTGGGTTTTGCATCAACTCCTGGTCAACATGAGTCCATGCACATGAGCATTATGTATCATCCATTTGCTGCTGACAAAGTCCTCACCGTCAGTTTCCACAGAGCAACGGTTGTAAGGGGCACCTCCGGAAAACCTGATGTTGCCTTCAGAAGAGGCAGGATTTTGCTACCAATGCTGTACAGAAAGAAGCTGAAGGACTTAGTCTAGACAGTGACCTTCTGGAAGTAGGTGTCTTGTAGAGGAAATTAGGATACTTTTAGATCTTGTCCTCCCTGCTCTGGGAGGGTTTGTGTCTACCCAACTGAGGTGCCTAAACCTCATTGAACAGGATGGGAAAGCCCTGGATGACTTCAAAGCCACTGATGCCTCTGTGGGCCTCTAGGGAAGCTAAGCACTTATTCTAAGAGGACAGCTAAAGGCACCTAAAATTTAGGTATGAGCAGGGCATCCAAACCGGATGGAATACATCCATTCCATAATCTCTAGGCTGCTCTTCGCTTTTAGCAGAGACCTCAGAAAGTATATCCAAATGATAAACTCACTAGCTAGAAAGCTGTTGCTACAGTATATGTTTGTCAGCCTTAGGGTGCCTGGAGCACTGGAGCTCATCTGCATTATGGTAATTTGGAACAAGAAACCAACAGTAACAGTTGGCATATATTCAAAGATTTTCTATTTGTAACTTGGGCTTTTTCTAAGTGATGAATTATTACCATGAACAGTGGTTTGTTTGAGTGTGAGAGGGAATATGGATTCCTGAGTGCTCTGCCAGCAGAGTTCACATTAGTTCTACTTTCAGCAATATATGTTAATGCAGCAACAAGGGAAACAGTATACGTACTGTGAGGAAAGAGGAAAGGGAATCTCTGTGATTTAGTCAAACTGGATATTAATGAATTACCCTACAGTAAGTATTTGTAGCTGCTTTTATGCTAATTGTCACTTAACATACTTCTTTGTGGAGGGCAAGGACGAACCCTGTACAGATGCTAGAAATTCATCAGTCCAGCCTATCAGAGTAGAAAATCTGGTGATTAATGCTTTTTTTTTATTATCACTGGATTGAATTTCAGAAATTTTAAAAATATGTATAGCTTAAGTATAGTTGAATGTCACAGGTATGGTACAGGTTTTATTTTGGACAAGCATATGTAAAAGAGAATTACCTGTCACAACAACTTGGCTTTTTGATACTTAGTCTTGGCCAGACTAAGATTTGCTCTTCATTTTTATGTAACCTGCCATATGCAAGCAGGTACCATTGTGGGAGACTGGCATTTGCCAAATTGCTGAGTCTTCTCTAGATTCTTCTGGCTTCTTCTTTTGGCTGAATTAGTGTCATCCTTTGTTTTTCTTAGTCTTTTTGGAATCGACAGAGAACACGTTCCCCACCTTGCTATGGGATTGCTGTTAGCACACCTTACTTCAGGTGCTAAGTGCTGTGTATGTCTCCTGAAACAGGCATGTCTGTGTGTTGGAGGGTGTATGTGCACACACGCCTCCAGAAAACACACAGTGGAAACCACTAGTCCACAGATCCTTACCCACAGAGCTGGGAGTTCTTGGCTAGTTTCTACCTCATCTCACACAACTTCTTTCCTAACATTTTTAGACACAAGCAGAAGATATGTGTCCAGATTTCTCGAATTTCAAAATAAATTTCAAATGAACTTCTGCAGAATTTCCCTGCTGAATAGTGGGTGGCCAGAAAAGGGCCTATCTCCTCTGAGTTGGAATTTTGGTGAATCACTCAACCTAAGCAGGTCATGTTTCCCTTTCTGGGTAACAGGGATAAATAATATTTATTGTGATGGAGTTGTATAACTTCAGTCATTATGGGTTCTTAAATGCTTTGATTTCCTCGTAGGGGAAGGGTAACAGAAATGCAAATGTTATCCCTGAGAAAGACAATGTTGGCAGCTGCAGTAAAACCATTGCAAATGACAGGCTCAAGAGCCACTCCAAAGAAGATACGGTGCAGTGGGAAATAACAGCTAATTAGGACTCTGAAGATGTGCATTTGGATAACAAAGTACATAGATCATTAGATTTCTTTCCCACTGAGTAATTTGCTAGTATTTCCTCACATCCTGTACTGGGTTTGCGTGGCAAAGTTTTAGTAACAGGGGGGCTGGATACAGGGGAGGCTTCTGTAAGAAGCTGCCAGAGGCTTCCCCTGTGTCTGATGGAGACAGTGCCAACCAGCTCCAAGACAGACTCGCTGCTGGCCCAGGCCAAGCCCATCAGTGATGGTGGTAGCGCCTCTGGGATAACAGATTTAAGAAGGGGGAAAGATGCTGCACAAAAGCAAGTGCAGCCAGAGACAGAAGTGAGATTATGGGAAGAAACAGCTCTGCAGACACCGAGGTCAGTGAAGAAAGAGAGGGAGGAGGTGCTCCAGGTGCCACAGCACAGGTTCCCCTACAGTCCGTGGTGAAGACCACGGTGAGGAAGCCTCACCCCTGCAGCCCATGGAGGTTCATGGCAGAGCAGAGATCCACCTGCAGCCAATGGGGGACCCCATGCTGAAGCAGGTGGATGCACAAAGGAGGCTGTGACAGCGTGGGACACCTGCACTGGAGCAGACTCCTGGGAGGACCTGTGGACCCGTGAAGAGAGCAGAGCAGGCCTCTAGAAGGACTTTTGGACCCGTGGAGAGAGGAGCCCATGCTAGAGCAGGTTTGCTGGCAGGACTTACCACCCCGCAGGGGGCCCACACTGGAGCAGTCTGTTCCTGAAGGACTGCACCCTGTGAAAGGGACCCACACTGGAGCAGTTCATGATGAACTGAAGCCCATGGGAAGGACTAATGTTGGAGGAGTTTGTGGAGGATCATCTCTCGTGGGAGAGGCCCCATGCTGGAGCAGGGCAAGAGGGGTGAGGATTGCTCCCCCTGAGGAGCAAGGAGTGTCAGAGACAAGGTATGATGAACTCATTGCAGCCCCCATTCTCCATTACCCTTACACTGGTGGTGGGGAGGAGGCAGAGAATTTGGGAGTGAAGTTGAGCCCAGGAAGAAGGGATAGGTGGGGGTAAGGTGCTTTTAAGATTTGATTTTATTTCTCATTGTCTTGCTCTGATTTGACTGGTAATCAGTTAAATTAATTTCTGTGATTTGAGTCTATTTTGCCCATGATGGTAACTGGTGAGTGATCTCTCCCTGCCCTTACCTCCACCCACGAGCATTTTGTTGTATTTTCTCTCCTGTGTCCAAGTGAGGAGGAGAACGATAGAGCAGCTTCGGTGGACACCTGGTCAGGGCAAATCCACCATGCATCTGAATAATTTTTTCCCTGAATTTCCTTTGAGTTTGACAGACAGGACTGGTAAAATCTATCTCTCATTCTAACTGTGTTTTATTTGATGTCTTTTTCCAGCACCTCAACAGGAATCCTCATGAATACAGTCTCAGAGGTAGTCAAACTCTCTCTGTGATGTTAGGGAAAGTGTCTGGGTGTCCGAGAGAGACCCAGACTTCTGCTGCCAATGAATAAAACGTTTCTGCATTGGTTCGGCTATTCTTTGGTTTGGTTGCCATCAGCCAGTCAGTAGTACTAAGTCTGGCTTCTGCCCAGCTGCAAATATTTGCTGATTTCGCTAAACAGGATGAATGAGGAGATAAGCAGCTGGAGGTACTATGGTGTGGGAGAGCAGATGGGAGATTTGGAAGTGGAGTCAGAGACCACTGGAGTAAAGAGCAGGGGAAACTTTTAAGGATGTGGGATCAATTGCATAATCCACAGGAAAGTGGGTTTCACTAAATCTGCCAAATAACCTATTTTATTCAATTGCTGAAAGCAGGAAATACTCAGCTATGACCAAAACTGGCCAAGTACTGTGGCCTCTGATGTCACTGCCAAGCCCTCAGCTCAGCTGATGTGTTTGTCATGCTTGTGCCTCTGCTTGTGTTTGCACAGCCCTCTCTGTTATGGCTCTTTTGTGCTTCCTTCTCTCATTACTGTATTCATTATTTTCTGACAGAACCTCATCCCCTTTGCCTTTTATTACTTCCTTAGTGCTGGCACTTGAACCGATATCAAACCAATGCCAGCAATTAAGTGACACCACTGCAGGTTTCTTCACAACGCTGCCTTCCGCATGCCGACCTTTCCCCAGTGAAGAGCCACACCGTTTTAAAAGCCTACATCTCCCAGCCTTGCCTCTCTGGATGTCTTTTCCCTCCCGCAGTGAGTGACTGGACTCTTTCAAAGCCCTAGCTATCAGCTCAGGGCACTTTTCGTCTTCAGTCACAGCCCTGCAATTTGCAAACAGGGCTCTATGTTGGCTGACAGGTCAGGAAGTGAGCAAAATAATTCCTTTGGTTGCAATCATTTTATGTGGAGAGCAGGATAGGATCATGTATTTTTAATATGCAAGACAACATCAACAACTGTCAGAGGTGTCAGGGGAGAGGATTAATATTTTGTTTTGCAGAACAATTCAATCTTCCCTTTCAATACAGCTGCTAAGTTTTTTACCATATCTAAATGTAATTAAAATGCTGCTGATCTGCACCATGATTTGTAAACTGGAGTCCACTGAAAAGCCCCGACCAGGAGCTAAACAAGCAAATATCGCTTCCCTACCCACAATGCTAGCCAAAAAGACCCATGGCCATGTGGTCTTCAAAACATTATTTGGTGTTAGTTTGGCAGGCTTTATGTAGCTTATTACTGTGCAATGGCCACAAAATGCACCATTGCCTATGATGAAAGATAAATGATAACAAGTCTTCTTGCAGAATTTTCTGGCAGTCTGGATCTGGGCCTGCAATTAGGTCAGCTCTTTTCTGGCTTTCCAAAAAAAGACGCTCTTTTGCCCTCTCAGTCTTTCTCATTTACATAATGAAATGGCCATAACAAAATTAATACTTTTTGTTCTTCCCAGGCCACCAAAAGATTTGACATTTTGATGGTCACTCTTCAGTTTGATTCTCCACATTCTGCCACATAACTGAGTACTGCCTGCTGAGGGTCTGCACTGTCCCAGTCTGCTAGTGGTCCTTTGCTCATCAGTTGCTTCTTTTTCATAGTCATTGTCAACCCCGCTCAATGTAGCCAGAAAATGAATTGGTACTTACTTGTATTGCTGTGTCCTGTAGATCCCTGTTGTGACTCCTACAATAATAACAGAAAAAAAGTAAGGTGTGTAATTTTACAGCAATTTTTAGCTGTACTACTTGCATGGACATTACCTTAACAATACAAACAGCACTGATGATTGCTCACTTGGTTTAAAAAGTAATTTTCAATTACAAGAATACATCCAATATTTCTTGGAAAATCCATTAATTCTAAGGCCTGTAAACTTATTTCACAACAACCTTTTAATGGTGCAATTCCTTGTATAGCAATTACGACCCTCCTGCTCACTATTCGTTTATTGATCAGCCAAAACTTGTCTATTATCTTCTACAAGTTTAGATGAGAAGACAGAGGGAAGACCAATATTGTTTCATGGACCATTGGATTCCTGAGGTGGTAGCACAGCTGGTCTTTCTTTTTCTCATGTTGACACTGACAGCATCAGACAATGGAAATACAGACTAGTTCTGGGTCCCTGAGATTACAAGGTCAACCTTGTATGACAACAGCAATATCTGTGAATACGGTGCAATAAATCAGACCTTCCTTTCCTCATGGGCAAATGATCACTCACTGTGTTTTACTTGCAGAATTTGTTTGCATTCATAAAAACACAAAAGAAGCCTATAAATAGAAAGGAATACAAATATAAACTATAACAAAAAGATATTGAAATTAAGGGAAAGAAGAATAATTTGCTATGGATGACAGCAGGGGAGGTATCCTGTATATAACTCAGCTTCTGAACAACCCAAACACACAGAGGACTGACACCTTCTATACATGCTGCAGTTACAACTGCAGGTAAGACTACTCAGCCAGGCACCCACAGCAACTCATGTGGTCATTTTCGGTGAGGAAATGGGCTCTGGACCTGATCCCTGGTCCTCAGGGGCCGAGTGATGAGCCAAACACACAGATCATCAAGAAAGGAACTGCAAGTCCCCAGAAAGCTCAAGGATGCTCCAACTCGTCCAGCTGGGATTATGCTGCTAAGTCCCTCAGGAGCACACCTTAGGGGCTCGGGTCCCAAGAGCTTCCTGGCCTCTAAGCAGACACTGGCTGGACTGCAGGCTCTGGGGTCTGGAGGGCTCAGCTGATCAAAACTCCTCAATCTGCACAATTTGCTCTGGAGTCAAGGCTCTCCAGACCGCATGACTTTGATCTGTACTTTTAATACTACAATACACATCAGCAACTTACTTCCATCCTACACACCTCTAATGAGAGACGTCAAATTTTTGGGCAAGCCCTAAGAATTTCTACAATTTCTATTCTGCAATATGAGAAAATCTGTACTATGTTTCACATGCCAAGAATAATTTCTCAGTAATGCGAAACTGTGTACTTTTGACAAATTGAGTCAGTTTTTTGTGAATGTTTCTGATGAAGGGAAATTAAAGGCTGTTTTTTTTCTGAACGTAATCTTAAAAAGTCAAGATCAGTTTGCAGCGGTGATATAATGGTATGTACACTTGAATTTAAATGCTATCCTTGTAGCCTGCCAGACTCCCAATAAATGTAGACTATTAGAGCACGTTCACCCTCAAATTTGTAAAAGTGTTTGAAACTTCTAAACAAGGATTTCGCTTACTATTCTACATTTTCATTAACCTCCCCTTTAACTGCCTAGCACAGTATCTTAACTCTGCCATTGGCTGTGCATAGTGTAAAATTTAACATCAGCAGAACATGTAAACTGTAAACATTTTCACATTTCCTTTTGACTGATTCTTTAAAATTTGTTAATTCTCAACAAATTAGTCTTAATGATAAAGGCTAATAGAAATATCTCATAGAGAAATACGGAATGCTCCCACTGAGGTAGAAAAAAATACGGCTTTACGTCACTAAAAAAAAAGTTGAAGTCTTTATTTCTGAAGATTATTGTCCAGGGTATTTGCTCCAACTTGTTACAATCAACAAGAAAGGAAAAAGTAAATTAATTGAGCATGTAAAGAACAACATCACTATGATAACTTAGCTTCTGCTGAGAGTAATCACCCAATAGCTTTGTGACAAGACACCATGTCATGGTTTAGCCCATTCCCCTCAGTTTTAGGGTAGAAGATGGTTAGTTCCAGGTGAAATCTTCCTACCAATTAGCAAAATTTATGGATTGATAACACTGTGCAGAAAGCACAGGGGCTAACCATCACACACCAGTTCTCCTGCAGTGGATAAATTAATTCTCAAATAACAAAATGATGGCTGATCCCACACTATCACATATATATAACCAGAAATCAAACACCTGATCAAACTTTCAAGACATGAAATCACAGTAAAAATGAAGAAAGAGAGCAAAGCAGGCAGCAGAATTAACAGTATTTTTTCCTGCACAAGAGGACTAATACCTGAACATGAAAGCTCATTTGCACAAGCATCAAGTGAGCTCTTATTTACAAATTTAATTATTCATTTAAAGTTTATTTATTAAGATGCTTTTAATAAAATTGCAATCATGAAATGCCTGATCATTTGTACATAACAAAGTGTGGCAGAGATAGGAGAAAGGAAAGCACACATAGCCTGTCACATCACATGCTGATTCAATCTTCCTTAAGCTTTGGAAAACAAGAAATAAAGAGACTGTCATTGCCTGTTCCTAGTAAATTCTAGAGTACAAATTAATTCCAGAGAGAAAGAAAATTCAAAGTTAAGGATAAGAAGTAATTTTATGCCCTCCCTTACATAAAGGACAATTCCCTAATAGTATTCTTCCAGCAGTGCTGTACTTGGAAACCTACTGGGCACTGCCACGTGTGTCAAACCTGACCCAGACTCTCCTTCCATTCTTGTGAATCAATGCAGACCACCCACATTAATGAGGTCTGACTTCACATAGATGTGCAGCATATGCACATACATCCCCTCCATCAAATCAGCATATAGTTATAATGATGGATACATCCACTCGTGCTGTTTCAAACGTGCAATTCTGTTATATTTGTGATATATAAATCTCAGTTATTTAGCTTTTATTACTAGACTGATTTCGAAACCAGTCTAGCTACAGTTGCTGTGGCCTTTGCAACTTTAATAGCCTAATTAATAAATTTCAAGTGTCAAGCTGTCAGATCGCTAATTACTTGAGTTGCAGGTTAAAAGCAGTGTGGCATGTATGCGAACTAATGATGCTGACACTCAGTTTTTATGGACAGAAAAGTAATTATGATTTGCACCGTTGCAACACGGTAGAGTCCTACAAGCTTCTTTTTTTCCCATTCTCAAAATGATGAGTATCTTTATGCTTGGAAATGGTCTTGTTAAAAAGGATTGCAGCCTACATGCTTCTCTTGCTGGAAGAGTCATCGCAAATGAATTGAACTGATCTCTCAATATTGACCTTAAGACTGAAAAAGAATTCATGTTACCATGCATGGCTTGGAACTCAGAGATAAAGCTGATGCCCCAAATTTAGCCTTTCAGTCTCTTTGTTGGCCTCGGTCATTACTTAACTGACAGACCCATTCATCTGAACAACGCGTGATCCAGAACAGTTTGGTGTAGTTCTCAAGTTTTAAAAAATTGGGACAGCTATGTAGTTTACCTATGAGAAAGCTTCTTAAGAGCTATGGAGACATCCCCTATGAAGTCCAATAAAGATTTTACACCACACTTCATGAAAAGCAACAGCTAGCTTATGAAGGTTTCAAAAACATGTTCGAAAAATTAGGAAACCATTTTTCGCATTTTGGAGCCTGAAAAGCAGATGCTTTCTAAAATCCATGACTGCAGATTCAGAGTAGGCCACAGATGAACTTTAAATTATTTTAAAATATTTTAAAATAGAAATGATGTCTAAAATTAACATAATCTATGGTCAGTAATACAGGATTGTTCCAGAACTCTGATGAGGTTTTTAAGCTACTTCTCACACAAAGCACTCTAATTTCTGACCATGCAGACCACTCAGATCACAATACAGTTCTATGTTATGATATTTACAAAAGTATGTTCACATACTGCTAAATGAAATCTTGTCCATCCTAAGCTTAAAAAAAAAAAAAAAAAAAAAAAAAAAAATTCTACTTTGGTAAGAGAAAAGGAAACCAGCTTAAAAACAATCTTAAAAAATGAATGGCTCTGCAATACAGAAAATTTCAAAGAGAGATGGATGAACAGGCAGATAGAATATGAGAAAGTCAATTATCACGCATTGTTCACATATCTTTGCTCTCTCATATGTGGTTCTCAGTATTTATCACAATACACTTAGTTGTGGGGAATTGCATTCACGATGGCCACACACATACTCTGGCAGGTATGTGTATGCACCTTGCCTACACACACATGCATGCATATCATGTAAGCACATCGTGTGGTGGTAATTGTGTCAGAAACTGCAGAGCTGCAAGCACTGCCTCACTTTGTCACCCCTATCTGGCACTTCACCTGCTTGTAAGCTGCTGATCCATCTATCTCCTACTGGACTTACCCTAACTTAACAAGCCTCTAGCCCACCTACCATCTTCAGTCATCTGAATGCCTTCAACAAGCTAATTGTGAGTTATTTCCTTCTTTTTCTTTCATAACATGCCAGAGATATTTTGGGTTACACCCCTGATACGTCAAAATCGTGACACTCATCCACGGAAAAGATGTTTTACTGTATGCAAATGAAGTTTTCTTGGCTTTGTGGCTACAATTATTTCCTGGACTAAATTTTGCAGAATGGACTTAGAAGTTGCCAAAGGAACTTGCATTAACAGGAGAAGGCCTATAAACAGCATCGATATCATCTTTCAAGCCTAAAGACTTCATGAAATATGCTTGTGACATCTAAAAAGTATATGGTGATACAATGTGAAATTTATTGGCTCTTGCAGAGAATAGCTGATTTCATTCCCTCCTGACTTACCATATATAAATAATGTGGTTTCCCCAAGATCATGCTGATGAGCTTTATCATGCCACACTGTATCCTCCCTGGCATATACAACAATAGTGGAGCTAGTCTTAAGGGACCATCATCAGCATCAGTGGCTTTGGTCCCTTGCAGGAACCAAGTACTTCCCCGGCAAATGCTTCAGTGGCCCCTCTTGGCATTATGGCACTGGGCTGCCTGCCTCTCTAGCAAAGTTGCACCTTGAAGTCAGGTTGGTGGCAGGAGATGTATGCCCAATCCTCAGCCCCTGACTACAGAGGCCAGTGTAAAGGCCACCTCAGACCTCAAAGGCTTCAACAAAAATTTCAGCTATTGAAGCCAAATGACACAGGAGCAGTTGGTGCAAGGGGGAGCGTCCTGACTCTCCGCAGCTGTATGTGCCCTAAGGCAGCAGCCTCAGCAGGTGCCCACAAAAAGCACCAGATCTGGACATCCCATCCGAGACACCTGCGGTTTTGCCTTGCAGTGAGGAATCCGTGACCCACACATCAGCATCAATTCTGCTGCCAAGAGATATGCAAACAAAACTGTGTAGCCTTACTGAGGCTGTAAGAAGGGAAAAAGCAGGGAATACTGGCACACACGTATGGAGAAGACCATCAGCACAGCATCAACCTCAGGCCAGAGACCTCACACACTCAGTCAGGGCTTGTCTAGGACATACTGTGAGGTGCAGCAGGAATGGTTCTACATGATGCTGCACATCTTACCTTATTTGGGAAGGGAAACTTGCTTTGCTCTGCCTTTCCTGGTGTGTGAATAGCTGACAGTGGTGGAGGCCATGAATGGGTCATCTCCTGCAAAACAGCATAATTCAGCAAACTATGTTTAAAAAGTCAGTGGAATAGGAGACAATGATAGCATATCAGTAGCAAGAGTGTCTAGGTAGTGCAATATTAAGGTTGTTGCAGCTTCAAGGAAATGCCCAGTTTTCACATAATCTAGACGCTACATGAGCTACAATCATTTTTACACACTCTTGAGAGTAGTTATTAAGCACCATTTCATTTTCCCAAATAGATAAAGCATCTAAAGTGCAAGAAGTTTGATTTTTCTGACAATCTGCAAACACATTTTAATCACACAATGTATTCTGGCTAGTAAGACTGACATGAAGCATGGGAATAGAAATTTCAGTTCATGACCAAGTAACGGCGTACACACTATGTGCTCATCACAAAATAGATTTCATAGACAAGGTCAGAATAATAAGTGCTTAGCCCTTGCTCAACAGTTAATTCCTAAAATTGCCTTTATCATTGTAAAGGAGTTGAGTAAGTTCCTAACTCCAGTGTATTTGTGCCTTTCAGGACACAAATACGTGGTAAGCCTCAAACAAGGTGTGCTGCACTCCATCTTTGTCTCCTCTCTGTGTTGTCTCGAGGGACATTTTTTAATACCTAGGAGACAGGTCATCTTGACCTGACTTGTATGCGGTCATCCTTGACACAGCTTCAGGTAGCAAGCAGACACATGTTCAAGTCATCATTCAAGCCTGAATGAGTTGGTCTCCAAAGAAAGGCTCCTTTTGAGGAGGGGTAAATTAAACAATTCAGACAAGAAGTTTGTTAAGAGAGAGGCTTCATATTCCTCTCTAGTGCAAGATGTTAAGGGATGGACATGTTTTTTTGACATGTTCAACACTAGCAGCCATAATATTTGGTACACAGTAACTTAATAGAATTAATATGACAAGTAGTGCCAAGCATGACAACCATGAAGAGCTGGCCAATGCGTTTGAAGAGCTCAAGAGTAAATAACATCCTGCCTAAGCAGGGGGCTTGCTGACACTATCAAGAATTTGTCTGGCACATGCTTTACTGGGTTTTGCTACCCTTAGCTGACTGTGGAATTTTTTCTCAGTGATATTCTGAAGAGTCATGCAGAGATCCACAGTCAGTCCCAAAATAATACTGGAGTTATATTTCCATGACTCATTCTTTTTTAAAGAGAAAAGGAAATGTTCTTGTTTGAAAAAAAGTGCATGTGAGTCTCTTGCCCATCCTTCGTTAGCGCTGATGGAACTGCTTTCTGACCCAGCAGGGACGGAGCTGTGCTATTTTTTACACAGTGGAAAGTCTCTGACTGTTCTGCCAATGAAAGGATCAGGCCTTTCAACATAGTTTGTTAGCAATAAATGTCACCTTTAAAGCATTCTTGATAAACAGTTTATTTCCTAATAAAAACTGCATTCTTTTATTTTATTTGAGGCTAAAAAGTTACATGATTTATTATACTTCTGTAATCTATGTGCGTGCCTGTAATCAGAGTATCATCTGGTTTAGAGTTTCAGTATCAGAATTGCTTTGCTTTTCAGTTCTTTGAGGCAGATCATTCATCTTATGACTTCCTCATCTGATAAGTGCCAGCAATAACAGGATATAGTAATTTTTAATACACAGTAACTTCTTAAAACTCAGGCAACAAAAAACATAGGCAATCAGATTGCTGTTTGCTACGAATACCTGGCACATGTGCTATTGTTTGCAAAAGATTAAGGTATTACATATCGAGGAATTTTCCAACAGTAAAGGTTTATGACAATAAATGGACAAAAAGGAGATTTGCAATGTGGATATTTAACCTTAAGATGTGATTTAAAAAAGCATCATTTTCACACCTGCTTTTCTCTGCTTTTCCCTTACGGAACCATTTGCTTACTTTGTAGAAAATGTAATGTGTTTATATAGATTAAATGTGTTTCCACTGGTAAAACCCTATTCCCAACCAAAGTGTTTTTCCCTACAAGTTGAGGTACTGAGCCCAATAGAATGCATAGGAATGACTATGTGCCCCTTTCTTCTGAAGGGTAATGCTTCATGTGATCTCTGTCAATTGAAGAATGGGAGCAGTCAGACTGGGAACATCTGGTGGCTTTGACCTAAAGTTATCCTACTTGTGAAATATTCTGCTCAGTACTTATGATTTCCATTTGCTCAAGAAGCAGTTCTTCTAGGTTATACGACTGGTGACCCCCACTGTCACCTTCAGGGAAACATCTTCTGAGAAGTCTGCTATATGCCATGCAGAAACCAATCTGTTACGGCAGCAGAGTTTCTTCCTCCCACCTTGCCTGCCTGAGTCTGACAATGATGCCTTCATCCAGGGAGAGGACCAGAGGGCTGATTAAAAATTAGGGTGACCTTTTTTTGACATTCCAAAATCTTTCATTTCTTCTTTTCCCCAAGATTATTTCTCATCCACACTTCAATGAAAAATAGCCTTAATGGTCTTCTTTTTCTTTTTTTCTTTTATTTTTTTTTTTTTTTTCCCCGCTAGCTTCTATTCTCCTTTTTTACTTTGAGTTGTGGTATATAATAATGCTTTCTACATAATTTAAATTTGATGTAACCCTTTCTGACAGAAAGACTTAGTAAGACCACTGATATCTGTCAGGGTTAATAATTGCCATTATCATGAATATCTGAATGTAAATTTACTAGAATCATATATTGAGTTGTGATCAAGTGGTGTATTTATCACTACAGATTGAAATTCAGACAACTATAAAATTAAATCAAATTAGGAAAAAAAGAATCAGAAAACTACCATGAAAAATATCCCAAAGTATCGGTTGTCATCACTGAGGAGTGGGAAGATTTAAATCTAGTAAAAAATGTTTTAGAAAGAGAAACATTAAACTACGTGCACAGTCTTCTTCTGGCTGCCAAGAATAGAATCTCAAAAATCAGGAGAAAGGATTTAGGTGTCCAGCAAGTGTCAACACCTTGCAAGGTCAAACAGAAACAACCCCAGAATATGTTGCTGCATGCCAAATCTTAGGATTTTAAACTCACTCTGAAGATACTTGAAACGGATTAAAAACACTAGTGGTGACATACGATTAGATCAAGATCAATTTTTTTAGTACATGGTGTTAAATGTTTGAAAATGCAAGCCCAAATGGCAACTATTTAACTAACTAAACAGAAAGGACTCAACTTTCAACGTTAAAATTAACCTTCATACACAGCTTCTCTTCTCTGCTCAGGTAACTTGCCTGTCTTTGGAGTTTGGGATTGGCAGTACTGCCATAAGGCACTTGCTGGACTGAAAACTGTTTTGAATTGACAGATGAAAATTTAAATGTATTTAAGATCCTCAGAACCTTCAAACTGCTGTTAGAACATTGATTGACACAAAAGATTTTTGAAATTAGAAAGAGAAAAAAAGCAGGGTCTTTTTTAGCATGAATCAAACAGAAAGTAAGTCAGAAACACCTGGCATTAGAAAATGTTCTAGCCACTACAAGATAGTGGTCTAACTTAAAACCAATTTAGAAACTTCTTCAAAATTGATTACATTAACCTTGAAGTCCTGAACAATGTTAACTAAAGAAGGTACTGAGAAGACATTTGGGGTCCAGAAGTGGGGAAAACAAAGACTTTTGTATCAAAGAAGGATGCCCTGACTAGACTGCTTAAAAACACATGTGGATGAGCATGTGTGCCCAACTGCAGGACAGCTTGCTTGAGATGACAGTGAGTCCTCTCCTCCTCCTGCAGCCAGATGCACAAGTTTGAGGGGCAGCTCTGAGGCCCCCTCTTTGTTTTTTAACACATAATTCTCCTTGAGGGTCACAGTGATGTTGTTTTGCACAGACATCTTGGTACTAGTGGTGGTGATGGCATGTCTCATTCACACACATACTGTAACTCTACAATTCTGCAACTCTACTCGTCTCTCTCTACCTGCAGTGAATCAGTTTTCAGCAGTCATACATAAATGTCTACTTTTACAAGCTATAAAGGTCCAAGCCTAGTTAATCTTACTCAGTGTGCCAACTTGCCTTTTCTTCTTACTGAAGGGAAAACCTTCAAATAAAGAAATCTATAGTATTGCATATCCTTGCTCCAAATTCAGTTTCCGCAGCAACAATTAAGTAACCAGACATTTCTTGTGGATTAATGACTGCTTGGCAGTGTTTTGTTTGGGGCTTTTAACCCTAGCTTGTAAGTAATTTTTCAGGAAAAGTACCACGCAGAGGTAAATAATAGTATTCACTCTAGACTTCAGGCAATGCTATTTATCTAGTGCCATCAATCTTGCTGTGTGGCACATGATACCAGGAATGGCTGAACTGATTCAAAAAAATCGTAATTAATAACAAGTAGGGAGATGGGTATCATCTATATTTAAAGTCTAGCCACAGGTATAATCCTGCTGTTCATTCACTGCCAAAACCAGAAATTATCACTGGGTCATTACAAAAATTGACTGTTTAATCGTCCTCTCTGCTTGTGCTCACCTAGCCAATTTTTTATTAATAATATTTTGTATCTCCACACACGATGATTTAAGAAATATTCATAGCATCTCATAAAGGACCCCGTCAAATACCTTTTGAAAATTATTTAAGCTGACTCAATTTCATCCACTGCTTTACTGACATGTCACAGAATTATAGGAGACTCATGAGACACAGTTTTCCTTTGCAAATATTCTGCTGGTTAGCTCAGGGGGACTGGAGAGGATCTGTCTTTGTAGCTACCTACGCTGAAATGCAGATTTTAGGGAAGGCATTACATATATTTATTCAGTTGGAAGACAAGGCAATGCAAAGCTAATGCAGAGCTTTCCAAGACCCTTTAGCAAGTGATCACGGGACACAGTTTGATAACCTCTAATCCAGCAACTCTCATCTTCACCTTTGTTTTTTTTTTTTGTTTTTTTTTTTAAACACAGGAGACTCTTGAACTGCTGTCAGTTGGAAAATATCCATTTCAGTTCAGTGAAGCTACACTGCCACTAGCTGACAACATGGCTATGATTTTAGTGTCAAACACCCAAAGCAAAGAGTCTGATTCTGAAACTTTGAGACTATGTTGAAGCTGACAGCATTTCACTATGGTAAGGTTCCTATCATGTGAAAAGCCAATTTTCTTTTTTAAAAATTGGTTTCTGTAGTACGTGCTTGTGCTGCAACTTTTCTATCCTAAACCTCAAATATACACCTATAAATTGGAAAGATAAAGCCATTTCCTTGTTTCTCTATGATGTCACTTATCTATACACAGAACTCTTTTTCTTCTTCCTCATAAGCCCTGTAGTTTCCCTTGAGCAATTGATAATTTTCCACTTTCCACTTGAGCAACTTTTTTTGTCATTATCCTTTTGATAGCATGTTATTGAGAACCACCACCACCCAACAAAATAACTTGTCATTTTCCAGCTTCCATTGTTTTCTGTTTTACTTCCTTTCTGTCCAGTTATTTGGGCAAGTTTTAATTTATAGTTAATATTTATGTCATGTATGATGCGAAATGCTTTCTAAACTTGAGATAAGTGACACACGCGGTTTTACCCAGAAAGAGAAAAGAGAAAGAAGGCCTGTGGAAAGGGAGAAGGTAAGAGATTTTGCAGACTGTAGCATTAAAGAATGTGTTCAGCATTAAATCTTCACATGTTTTGTATCTACAGAACTAAAGCATTCCAAATCATGAACATTTGCAATGTGAGCTGTGGATCAATTCACTAAGAAATCAGAAATGTCAGTGGAGTAAGTTCCTGTTTGGAATATGTTATCTCTGGAATCATCCTGCAAATAACCTGCAACACTTAGTCAAGGTTCAGCAATCTACGACAGATAAATGTAAAAGAAGGCTACAGCTGCTTACTTATCAAACTGACTTATGTAGGTCCTTCATTGTAGGTTTATAATTCTTTACCACAGAGTTTTGCAAATTTCTATTCATTTTTTTGGGGACTAATTGAGCCTGTAAGTCTAGAAAAAGCTATGAATACCCAAAAGAAATGTGGTTTGATTCTAAGAGCAAGTGTTAATTAATGTAAAACCTATGCCTTTCTGTCTTGCATCAGAGTTTAGGACAAAAAAAATTATGTCTTATTCAGAAAGGAAGAAGGAGTCCCTTTACAGGTAAACCATACAGCAACATTTAGAGGACTTCCTTAAAGTCTTTTAAATAGTCTTCACTTAAATGCAAAAAAAAAAAAAAAGGACAAAATTTCTCCTTTAGTCACAACAATGAATATCTGTTCTTAGCTAAGAAGCTATGTTTTTAGATGAATGCATTGAGCCATATGATACAACAAACTGCCTGAGAAACAGCTTTGCCCAGGCAAGCTGAGATGATGTGGTTAATCAAGGTACAATCTTTATTAGTGCATTAACCTCCTGCACCCAAGGACTATGGATTCTAATCCCTGAATTGCCATGCAAGACTGATGCAGCTAGTTTTCCAGTCTCAGTTGGCAGCAAGCTAACAGAAGTGGCTAATGAAGATGAATAGCTGCCTCTTGGGAGTGGGGGGAGAAGAAAGAGGAAAGGGAAAGACCTAGGATACTTCAAGGTCCAGATCTCTGCATGATTTCAGATAATAATGAAAAAGTTCACATAACCGACATTTTCAGGGACTGTAACAAGCATGTTAATTCTGCTAACAAAGCAATGGTAGTGGCCTCAGGATTGCTCTGGAAACATTTCAGAAGTTAAAACAAAGACTGTTGAAAAAAAAGACCAAGATGCTGGTCATAGTCTTATTCTGGTTTTGATGGATGATTGCATTAATATGGACAAAACAGCAGAAATAAAAAGTGCCCAAAGCTGAAGAACAGACACATTTACTAAGGAAAGCATCTGTGGTTTGGAGAAGACAAAGATACCATCATGGTAAATATTTATCAATACTGAAATATCTTTTCCACAAATGCATGCAGTGCTCTAATATAAACTTCCCTTTAATCCAGGCAAAAGTACACTGCTAAATGCATGGAGGTCATTGAAGCAAGTTTTGTGGGACAATAATCTATTCTTTTTTGAAACCAGACAATTTTTTCAAGTTTCTTATTTTGTGGGAGGCTGGAAGCTTTCTGCTAGGTACATCAATAATCCTGGATCATGCCCTGGACAGAAGCTGAAATAGCAGGTCATTAGTTTGGTCACAGCACCAAGCCCGACAAGAGTTCAAGAAGCATTTGGACAATACTCTCAGGCACATGGTTTGACTCTTGGGGATGGTCCTGTGCAGGGCCAGGAGTTGGACTTGATGATCCTGATGGCTCCCTTTCAACTCAGCATATTCTGTGATTCTGTGATTTCTTTCTTAGTTCCAGTCTTTCAAACTCCTGAAGCCATTTTAAGAGGACTGGGGGTACCATAAAGCCTTCCTTGGTTCGTGAAGGCTCATACAAAGAGCTGTTTTTTGAATCCACAGTGGAGGTTCACCAGTGGGTATAAATTGGTATTTTTAGCTCAGCTTGCTCAGCCAACCGATTATGTTAAGCTTCATGAAGTTAGAGGTTAACAGAGTGATGCCTGTGTGCTCTGTACACAAGTTGTGGGCAAACATTACATGAAGTAAATACCTTGTGCTTGAGGTTAAAATTTAAGATTCTACCAGAATGTCTTTTGGCTAACATACCTATGAAGGTTGCCAACCACAAAAAGAAGTGAGGAAGCTTCTGTTCTGTGCTACTACAACAAACTTGGTCAGTGTGAAAAGATGCTACAGAGGGTAGGAAAAGGCCGTAGGAAAAAAAAAGTCAGAATTAAAGTATTAGAGTTTAAAATGTTGTCAAATGTACAGCTTCAAAAGGTTTAGCACTTGTGGCTTCTTAATGAAATTAGTTTACAGGTGAAAACTACACCACGCGGGGACTTCAGACTGCAGAGTTGAGCATCAAGGCAGGGACTCTCTTCTCTTTTCCCTGCCATAACACAGAGAGGTTCTGCGAGGCAAAGCAGTCTGTAAATCCTTCCTGGACAACCTTGCATGGATGTGCCTGACTGCAATTAGCAAACAATTTTGTTTATGATGCTCTGACAACTTGGGGAATCTATTCCTATGCAAGTCATTTATTCTGAATGAGATTAAGAAATCAGTTTAGCACTGTGTGCTTCAGTGTATGTGAATTCAACCATCTGTTCCCAAGGTTGCGTGTGCCTCCTAGATCTGAATTGACAGGAAGATGTTAAATCTTGATGGCTTGTATTCTAAAAGCAGCACAGTGGCACAAAGTGATGGCTGAAGCCAACAGATAGCGGTTCAGCTAAGAGTACAGAAGTGTACAGAATTGAACACAGACAGATTCATGTCCAGAAAGGAAGAATACAATATATACCTGTTAGACTGGGACACTGGATTCAGAAAGGTGTTAGGGACCATCAGAGGATAAGAAACTGAAAACAATCTCCCAACATCTCATATTCTTGTCCAAGGAGCTCAATCCGTCAGGGTTCATTTGAAAATGGATAAGTAAGTAGCACAGTAAAACTGGTGAAACCAATGCTGGAATAGCCTCTTTCTTTGAACACACCTCTTCAAAAATTCTGGAAATTCTGAGAAGGTGAAAAAAAAGGAAAAAAAAAAGATCACAGATGTTTACAGAGATCATCTCTGTTAGACTAAGAGCTACTATGCTTGATTTGCATAAGCATCTTCATGGGGGAAACCTCCTCTAACAAGACTTCTAGAAAACTTATTTGTAGCCAACTCTCAAGTCTCCCAAGGCAAAGGCAGAACCTCTACTCAACACCTTCAACGGGATTCTCAAGAGATGAATGAAAAAATCAAGGTTCTTCATGCTTAATAGAGTTAATGTATACAAAATTTCCAAATAGGCCTCAGTGGAAATTGTTGTCAGTTCACAGTAATAGAAAAATATGAAAAATATTAAAATCACCAACTTAGTTAGTGATACAACATACATACTTCATGTATCATGAGCCAGTGGATAGAAGAACAAAAAGGCAAAGTGAAGTTAGGAAAAAAAAAAACATCTCATGAGCTGGTGGTTCTCTGCTAGGACACAGTGCTATGGAAATGCCTGTCTTCATCTCTTCAAGTCGTAAGATAGTGAAAGGATGATTTTCTGAACGATATGCTTCAGCCAAATACAAGATAATGGGCTCAAGACAGGGGAGATGGTTGCAGTTATCTGGCTTGTCACACAGGTCAGAACGCTAGTCAGTCTGGATGATAAAATACACCATTCAGATTCACACCTAGAAAACACAGAAACAAAAGTTTCTTCTTTCCTTATGAGTAATCTATGGTCTATAATTGTCCCCTGCTAGTTTTGATTGTATAAGCTCCACATGCACCACAATAACCTTGGGGATTTAACGAAGCGGTCAACACAATGGAGGCATCTGCCCAACACTCCTGCTATGGTCAGCAGAAAGATAGACTTTAGCATGGGGCACATCAGTAGACCTAAGGTCTGGAGCATCCTCTGGAGGAGTGGGGAGAGGGCTGGAGGCCAGTCCCTTGTTCCTGTGTAGAAAAACGTGAGGCTTGCAAGCAGCATGGTGCCTCTGGGAGTCCTTGCAAGGGCTTTATGCCTCTGCTCACCATCATGTTCTCAGAAGCCAGTGCCAGGAGCACAACACTGCACTTACCATTTCTCCCTGCTACACAGGAGGTAGCCTTAGCGATGCTGTCCGAGGCAGGGAGAGCCCCTTTGTTTGCCTCAGATGTCCCTAGGCAATCTGGTGTTTCTTGCTTAAACTCATTTTAAGTTCTTCTCTCTAGCTGCAAAACCACCCATGGAGCAGTGAAGGAGACCATACTTGTAGCTGTTCAATTCACACTTGTCTAGTGATTATATTAAGTCTGTTCTTCAAAGCCATCATTGTCTCAAGCTCTGTCTGCTTTAAGCCCTGAAATAGTATTTAGTGCTTATTATACCCATTTCATTTGCAAGGTAGTCTGCAAACCTGAATTGGGCATCCCAGGCACTCTTGTAATCCCTGTAAGTACCATAATATTATTATGAGTTGAAACACATAAAACTGGAAGTAAGGTTGAAAGAATCTTGAGTCAGAAAATCTCTTAAGAAAATCCCTGTTTTGGCACAAATGGCACAATGCCAATCTGTGACTCCACTTGGAAAAAACAGTACAGGGTACGAAAATATACACTGAAGCCTTAACTCTGAAAGCATGTTCTGGCTCCATCCATTATACAATTTATTTCATTAAAAAGCAGAGCAATACTAGTATTACTAGTATTATCTTATTCATTATTGTGGGCATTGTCTGCATAAGAAATTTGCATCTATTTAAAAAAAAAACCACGATTTTAAACCACTTTAACTAAAACCAAATATATTTAGATTTATCTAAATTGCTTAAAATCAAACTAAGTGAATGGAAAGTAAAATAAATAGATCTTTTAAACAGTTTGTAAGTACACTGGTTATGAAACAACTAAACTTGACCTGCTGAAGCTCCAGTATGCACAGAAAAACATACATGCAATACCGTATCTTGCTGCCTCACCATTTCTAGGTATTCTCTGCCAGTGTTACACCAGACTCTCAATACAAAGACAGCTTGGTTTTACAGCTGGAATGATATGAAAAGAGATGCTAACAAAAGTTTTTACAACTCTCTAAAAATTCCACAATATGGTTGCCAGCAAACAGTAGGTGATTATAAAATTATAGGCTGCAGCGTGACAGAGGTATGCAAGAAAGTAAGATGGTTACAAATGCTTGTTTATTTTTGAGCTCTTAACTACATGATTTACTTATCCACTTTACACCAAAATTAACATGCTTTTGCTGATATTTAAAAAATGAGGATGTATATATTTTCTTTTTTTTAACCTCATAGAAATAATGTTGAAAAATTAAAGTAATACATTAAGGAAAAGGGAACAAGACATACCATTACCACTGTTTAATTATGCTACCCATTTTTAGAGTGCAGGGAATCAGAAGTAACTGTCTTAGCATTGGAAATCTAAAATACTAAAAGTCACAAAAGGTTGTTTTGTGGCAGCAAACACTAATTTATTTTGATTTCTCTTCATGAGAAACATCAAACTGCAGTTCACTGAAATGAGAAGGTTCAGATAGCACCCATGTAGCAATTAATACCCACTTAAGCCTTCAATGACTTTCCTACCCATGCAAGGTTTTCACCACTGTTGAATAAAGTTAGTCCTGTAGGTCAGTTCTTTTTCACTTTGAAAGAGTTTCTTAATAAAACAAAGCAGTGGATATATCTTTTGAAGCTTTATCATGCAAAGAAGCCCATCAGAAGAAAGATTACAACACGAAGCTTTTTTCCCTACCAGTAATAAAAACATAAATAGGTAAGACCCTCAAAATTAAATGGAGACAGTTGGACATTACTGCACTGGTAAGAGTACTGTAATCGTGAACATTTGGGGATCCTGGAATTAAGGCGGATTAAAATAATCCGTATGGGTGAGGCAACTCTGCATCCAAAGGGTATATGTGGAGAGAAGAAATGGTGATCTAGATGTGACTCAACTAATGAAACTCTGTGTTCAGAATATCTGATGTAAAAACTGATACAAAACTGATACAAAACCAGTCCACTCCCACTGATGAATTACATCAACCAAAGGGAACTCGCCTTACACCGAGCCAAAGCAGACTGGTCTGCCAGGGGGGTTTCCATCTCTTCTGCAAATAGAAACACTCATAATACCTGTGCACCAGATAGACAGAAGTTTTAAGACAGAGCATGTTATAGAGTGTGATGAGAAAAGATAAAAACTGTACTTTCAAATTAATCCTTTAATGCCAACTAGCAGTAAAGCTTTTAGTAGAGTCTGTTTGGTTTTATTGATAGGTTCAGTGTGTTGAATCTCCATCTATATTTTAGCCTCAGTGCCTAGATTCACATTGCCGTTAGTTTTTGATGCTTAATCTCATTAGTGCAGCTATTTGTATTGATATACCCAATAAGGTTGCTAACACTACCTTAGCTAAGTATTATTTATTGTATCTGTATATACAACAATATTAACAGAGTCAAGCATCAGCATCGGCACTTGAGGGCACCATTAAATTCACCCAGTGTTCAGCAAGAGATGTAATGATGGATTTAATAGTATTAAATAGGAAAAAATGCCCTTGGCCTTAACATTCTCATTTAAAAACATATAAAAGAGTAGTAATTCAGGCAGTTATACTTCTTTCAAAGATTTGCCTTTAAATCATGCTCAGCAATATGAGATCAACTGTCCTTTGGCTGTTATTGTATCTTGACCAAAGACAGAAGCTCCCGGCCCATCAGAATCACCAAACTGTTGGCAAATTCAGCTCAAGTTCCTATGACAAATACATGTGAGTTCCTGCTAAAACAACAAAGACTGGGGAGAAATTAGCAGAATGATTCTGTCTGTGATCTACACTACAGAGACTTCTGCTAGCAATGAATGTAAGCAGAGCTGTGAAATAAGTGGACATTAAGTCTTTATCCTGAATTTTTTCCATGGAATATAAATAGGTTGGAGTTTTGGGGGGGTTTGTGCAGCAGTGTGCCTGCTGATTTTTTTCATAGCTTTTAGCTGCATTTACCTTGCTTTTTTCCCATCTCCAGATGTCTGTTACTGAATCACAGAATTGTTTAGGTTGGAAAAGACCTCTGAGATCATCCAGTCCAACTGTTAATCCAGCATTGCCAAGTCCACCACTAAGCCGTGTCCCTAAGCACCATATCTACACGTCTTCTAAATAACGTCAGGAATGGTGACTCAACCACATCCCTGGGAAGTCTTTTCTAATGGACCTACCGATGTTCTCTAGCCCATCAACAAGAGAATTTCACTCAACAAAGGCATGGGAATGGCTTTTTTTTTCCCTGTCTTTGAAACAAATACATTCTTCAGGTCAAAGAACTAAGGCTCAGTATGAACCAGAAACTTTCTTTATACACTGCCCAGCTAAATCTGTCCCCTTGCATTCAGTTTGAAACCACCGAGTGGGAGGAAGAAAAATGCTGGAAGACAAAAATGCTCTACTACCATTACCAGTGACCAGAGGGTCACCTAAGCACCTGTAAGTTCTTCTCAGGCTTGGAAACTGCAGACCATATGTGCAGGCTATCAGTGGCTCCGCTCCATATGTAGAAACCAATTTATCTTACCATGAATGAACAACTGTTCAGTCAGAGGCGCTTTTTTAACATATTTTCAGTGTCTGTTACGAAAAGTATTGTACACTTATACTAGCAATATGAATACTGACAATTAAAAGATGACAGTAAAACCATCATATTTGAATTGAAACCAAATGTTAAAAGTTTTTTAAGCAATTTTGGCATTAAAGAGAATATGGATCAAATCAAAATTATACTTCCACACACATGGGTAATAACATTTAAAACTGGATTCTTAGCAGCAAATCGTTCAAAAAACAACATCAAAAAAGCCCAAGTGACTGCTTATCAGGGAAGATTCACATTTTCCTCTGAAATTTCCCTACTCATGAATAGTTCTACTGATGCAGATACTGGGATATTTTGAACAAACTCACTATATAACATCTCTTAAAATAATGCATTTAGTATAAAGCATGAGTTATGCAACAAAGAAAGGGACAGGTCATTCTCATTTCCTCACACATCCAGACATGCCGGATTACATACAGAGTGTTAAATAAACGTGGATGTATTTGATTCCACAGTGCTTTCCAAAACAAGGCTAAAATATTGCAGACATTCAGCCACATCACTGATGAGAAAAAGCCATATAGGGTACACAGTTCACTGCACAACAGAAAGGGGATGGGGAGTAGGCTAAAGGAAATATTATCCAAGAATGAGAAGAACCCCCATGTCTTATCAGATAAGCCCCCAGGTCTCTGATGTCACTTCAGAACATGGGTCTTTGGCTATTACAGATGGAGCTAACATACTCATACAATGAAACACATTCTTCTCAGTTTATTTATTTCAGAAAAATGAACCAATACAAAAGACCAGATTCTTGTTCGTGCCATTAGAGCCAGGACTCCTGAATCCACATTCATACTCTCAATTTGGTGCATGAGGCCTTGGGTGGTTACATAGCTAAGGCTTAGTTTATACATCTGTTAAGTGTGGTGCATATGTATTACACATATTTTGCACATTTACTTTGGCTAATGAGGAAGCAAATTCTTAAAAAAATATCTTAAGTGGTAAGGTTTGCTGAGAAAGTGCTAGTACAGGTACCACAGAGCTGTCTTCTCTTGCAATCGAAAATGAGATTTATTTTATTTTTTTATCATCTCTACCAGCAGGCAATCCAGTATTAGGCATTCCTGAAGTGACTTTGTAGCACTTTGCCATCTTTAGATGAGATACTTGTGGTGGGTCTTTCAGAGGCTCTACGCTTCACTTCTGTCTGTGGGTGCTCAGAGACAACTCGTGCTGAAGTCAATGGAAGCTGAATGCCCATAAATAGTAAGAAAAAGTCATTTCACTAGTGGCAGTAAGGCTTTAAAAATGCTTGAATAAGCAAAATCCCTTCCTCAAGCTGGCTGCTAAAATGCTATACTATTAAGAGACTGAAAAGGTTTATCTAGAATTTGCTCTGTTGGTTAAATAATACTTACACAGGTTTTTGCATGCCGATTATGTATCAATTATTGTATAATTGCATCATTACTTTAATTAGATTAAACTGCATAATTGGGATGTCTAATTACAGATTGAGGGGGAAAAAAAGGTAACTTACCTGACATTAACTGTGGTTCTTGAAGAGGGGCTTCCACAGACTTTGCTGCAGGGGCAAGCTTCTGGTGCAGGAGACACCGGCTTCCTCTACAGTGTCAAGACCTGAAGTGGCCCCAGGTGCACCAGCCCCACCAAGACCTTTTCAGGAGCACCAGCAGTAAGGTTGTGATGGGGAGGGCATTTGCCACTTGCTACCTCACCAGCGAGGTATGTCAGAGCAATGGGATCCAAGTCAGCATTGAGGGAACATGGGTCATTGAGTCTGTGTGGAAAACTCTTTGTGAAAAACCACAGCTAGTGTCAAGGAAGCTGCTTCTCTCCTCCAAGTGCCAGTCCACAAAGATCCCTCCTTGGTAACAAAGAAGCTGCATTTTAAATACAGATGTGGGAAGAGAAATCTTACCCAAATGGGGGGACAACTCGATCAGCACTCTGATTTGACACGTGGAACTTGGGACTTGAAGTAAACAAAGCATTATGAAGCAGGTCTGAGTACCTCAGCAAACGGAGACGGGTGGTCTCGCTCTGGAGGATATTCATGGGAAACAGTCATACAGTAAAAAATGGACAAAAAATTTACATGGACAGGTCCGCATAGGAATAAAATGGCTTCTAATGCTTTCAGAATGGACAGCTGAGCGGTTTTAGAGAATCACCTAAATGTGTCAATCCCACACATGTTAAATGACTTCTCATCCCCTTCACTCATACTTTGGTATGAGAGAACCGAGATTCTGGGGAAGAAAACAAATAGAAGGCTAACCTGATAGAGCTGGAGATGGATGTGAGATCTACAGAAGTCTCTAAAATTATCTGCAGGCTGTGACATAATCTAAACACAACATTTCCAGAGCTGTGCTTATTGTGTCTGGTCTTTATTGAAAGCTGTCAGAGGAATGAATGCTATAGGGTGTTGATTATAATTTTTTTCTCTCCAGGTATATGGGTTTAACAGATTCAGTTTTGTACCTTCACAAGATAGAGTAAGAGCCTAAAAGGAATTCCATCCTGAAGCTGGAATGGTCTCATAAGGTGGGGAGATCCATATAGGAAAAATGTCTCATGGCAACTGAAGCTACAGCTATATAATTTTTGGCAAAGGGACCCAAGATTTGGGACATCTCAGAATCATCTGAATTTAGGAAACTATTTCAGATGAGGCTGAACTTTGTCCTTCAAAGGATGAGGTAGTGGATGAGCAAATCATCAGGTCCTGGGTCTCTCCGCCATTCTCTAGGAAAGGTTCCTTTCAGGATGTCGCAAACCATGTTGAAATGCCAAGAGGACGGGTCCCTCCCAGCTAGAAACACAAGGTCTCTGAAAATTATCTCATTTCACATAGTGAAACTACGTGATAATTGTGAATAGGAGGTGTAAATACCTAGCTATTGTCTAGAGTTCTGGTCTGGACGCACTCAGCAAAGTGCCTCACACAGACACTGCCCCTAAGTGCTGGCAGTCCCAATAAATAAGATGAAATGCAAGATAGATGCAGACAAAGGAAGCAATATAAGAAAACATTGACTTAATTCTGACTAGCAAAATAGACTTAAACTCACTTAGATTATGTAATAATATTTTGAAAGCCCAGCTGCTAGTAGGCATATTTGCTATTTTCACTTTTTTTCCAAGAAGTATCACAGCACATTGGTGAGAAGTAACAGCTTTTTCAGTGCTCACAGGTGTGCTCATGTTTTCCTGTGACACTGTCGGGGTTAATTCTTTAACCTGAACGTGGATTAAGAGAGAATTCTCAGCCTTCTGAACAGAGAAAAACCACGTGATTAACTGAGCCAACTCATCTACCTACATCAGAAATTTCCCATGAATGAAACAATCATCCAGTTAACCTGATTCCCACTGATAACCGAGTTCATAGGCCATGAGGGAATGCAATCACCTTTGCAGTGGTTTCTATATGGACCAAAGGAGCTAACAAGAGATCGACTGGTAAAACTGTTCAAACAAAATATGATTTTCCGTATAAACAGATACTAAAAGTGATGCTGATTCCCCAGACTCCTTTCTTCTCTGAAATGGACGGAAGATTCCCCTGGATAGTGGCAACACCTCTGCGACTACAGTGAGTTACATTTATTTTAACAGTCTCTTCAAATTGATCGGAGATGGGGTGGGGGGAAGGAATTAGACCAAGCTGGTCAGGTTGGATATTCATCACTCACTTTTATCAGGGTCAGCCAGTGGTGCAGAGCAGTGGAATTGTTACTGGGAAAACAATGCTGTTTTCACTAATTATGTTGGAGGAACAAAGCTAAAGCTGGTGTATGATTCAGGGGCCCAGATATTAACAGCATGTTGTGTGGTTAGAAGCAATGGAAGAGTAGTGTGAGGCCACCCTATACCTTCTCTTGCAAATTACAGGGAAGCAGGAAGAGTTCAAATGGAGCCATATGATTGTTCAGGAATAGCCCAGTGTGTTCCGGGAGTGAAACCTGTGGGCAGTTGTTCCAGAGTGAACAGGTAACTATCAGCTTTAAAATGTTGTCCAAATTATCTGCAGATATTTTTTAGGAGAGTACATTGATTGATTGGGAGTTAGACATTTTAGCCTTTGCAATTTTTTTCTTTCATTTGAAATTTCATCTATTAAAATTTCACAGAATTGTGAAATTAGACCCACTGTAAATTATTTGCACTTTTTCCTTAAAAAGGGGGGGCTTTAGAGCACAACAAATTCTTATATCTGTTTCTAACTATTCTACGGCTTAAAAAAAAAAAAAAGAAAATTAACCTCTTTCATATTGCTTTCATTCCTCCCCTCTGGAGCACATGCCTTTAGAAATAACTGCCCTGATACCACATGCCAAACTCTATCTTCCATGGGAGATGTTAAACAAAATCCCATTGACTTACTGGTTGTTGTTATGTGGGTGTGTACCAAGGAACAGCATTTATAAAGGCTTTTAGCATGCCAGCTTTTATCCAAAACAGCTTAATTAAAACCTGATATTATTATAGTACCATTTGCCCCAAATTGAACAGTAGCTATACTGACTGCCAGTGCATTAAGTCTAGTTAATGACAGGAATTATAATACACTAGTAACAAAGATACGAGGGATGAAGATAATAAAGAGCCATTTGCTGCATGCAGAGGTCTGTGGGAGCCCCTGCTTTCCCCTTGCTTGGTGCTGGCAGCCCCTCCACGTGCTGTGGATTCATGTGGGCCTGCGAAGGCACCTGGGGGTACACGTGCCAGAACCACCCCTGTGCCTGGGGAGCGCATACGGCCCCAGCAGACAGCTCTCCAAATCAAAGAAGCTTGGGAGGACTGGTAATGAAGGGAATAAATGCTGGCACTCAGAAAAAAAAAAAATGTTATTTTGTTGTGCGGAAGATATTTGTGAGTGATACTGCCTGTTATTACCAACTGCATTTTTCTGAAATAGATTTACCTTTTCCAGCTGAGAATGAAGTGAGGTGATGAAGTCGGCTCGGCCCTGTAAAGCCTCAAATCTTGCACAGCCTGACCCAAGCTGAGGCAGAACTGTCTCCAGATTTGGAAATGCTAATATAGTAGAGTTTGCAACAGCACCACACTGAAGCAGGAACTGCAGATTATGTTGAAGAGAGGAAGAAAGGAGTTTGAAAGTGAATTTTGTAAGTTTCCCAGAGCATCCTAGGCAGCCCCTGCATTTTGTTGTCACTGTTTTTTTAAACCTAGCTGTCATAGCTGCCATATCTTAAATACACTACCACTCAAATTACTTCTCTGATTTTGAATCTCAAGTGAATGGAAACACACGGCTCCCTGCATGAAAACAAATTGCAATGAAGGTGGAAACTAAAGATTAGCACTAACAGACATGCTTCAGCCCCAAATTCAGTTAATAGAAGATCTATTATATTTCTCCAAAACTTAACAGATGAAACCTCAATCAAGAGAGATCCAAGGAAGCAGAATAGGATCAATAACAGCTAATTTTGCAGAATTAAGGAGCAACATGAAGATTTTTAACGAGGAAGCAGACACCTTTGCAATAACTGCACTATGATATGTTGCCTAGCAACAAGATATAAAAATGATGTATAACGCCAGTAACTTCTTTCACATATGAAAACAGCACCCTACCAAGACAGCTTCATAATGTACTCTTACAAACTAAAAATCCATAGAGACCATTAAAGCCTCCATCTTCTGTAATATACTCTGTTAAACAATCATGTGTTTTTGTTAATGCAGTAAAACACTGAATTTATTTAATCATTACCCAATGATACATCAGCAGCAGCAAGCAGGAACATTTCTATTTTAAGCCTCCAGAATCCATCCCAAGATATCACACTCTGACAGAGAACAAATGCAGTGAGCCAGACTCGTGCAAGGTCCAGGAGGGAGATGCACTTATGGGGGGTGAATTAAAATCACCTGCTGCCTGATAAAAAAATGGCATTATTGGAATGCATGGGAATGCACTTATTGCTTTTTTTTTCTTATGGCTTGTAGCTTAACACAATATTGCTCACAGATTGCTTCCTGCTTCCAAGCTCTGGAATGGGAGAGGCGAGGAGGATGGCAGGGTATGCCAAAGAGCAGGTCTTACTTAATAATTGCTGCTAGAAGTAGTACTGTGAAGACGGTGAGACAGGACAGGGGGAATGAGGGGACTGTCAGAGGGTGAGGTGCTGGGTGCTGGTGACTCCATCTGCAGCTCGGGAGGCAGGAGGAGCAGCTGGCACTGGCAGCCCCAGCCCCAAGCAGAAGCAGAGGCAGCGCTCGCCAGTCCAATTACAAAAGATGGTCCACAGCCAAAATGCAAGCCCTGCAGCCAGAGGGCTGTGCCAAGACACCAGGTCCTCATCTCTAGGAGGGCTTGTGGGGGGACAGAGTGAGGCGGGATGTGCCCTGTGCCTTGGGGACACTCTCACTTTCCTTCTGAGGCATCACACCCAACAAAACGGTGAGAAGAACAGCCTTAGCAAAACATGCCAAGCAAAACCAGACCGGAATATCTCCAAGTTTAGGACTGGTGATGTGTTACAAGGCTTGTGGAGAAGTCATCTCAGACATGTCTGGGAGTAGCTGGCATCTGGCTTATGTGGCAGTTTTGTCCCGTTCAGCATTACATAGAGAGGAAAAGAGAGACTGCTTATGTGCTGTGAGCAGGCACTTGTCTCAGGTTATCACCTTGCATTGTTCCTGAGTACTCATGGGGGCAAGCCAGCTGTGGAACAGCCCTGCAGCCCAGTACCAGCATGGCTCCTGTGGGAGGTCTACTGGTTCACCCCTCCCTTGACATCACTTCCCAGTCCCTGTCGAGTCTCCCTGCCTCTCCCTCTCCTTTTTTGAAAGTTATGTGCTGAATATTTCCAAACCCTGGAATATTTCCAAACCTGCAGATTAGCTGGGATACATGTTATATATATCTGGAAATGAAGCAGATGAACATGGCACTTAATCCTTTGATGATCTAATGCCTTGAATTTTAATCTTTGCTCTGCCACTGACTTGCTTTTTTACCTTGAGCAAACTGCAACAGCTCTCTGTACCTCAGCCCACCCATCTGTTCAAACATATCTGGTGGTGACCCTCTCCAGCTGACCCACATTTTCTGGGAGGGCTGCGAGTCTGCATTAACATGTGACTAGACACCAGGACATTTTCAAATGAAAACAATATTATTGCACAAAACCCCCATAAATAATTCTTGCATTGAACTTTTGAAAGTATTAGATCTTTGTAATGGATCATGTATCCCACAAAGTCCAAATCAAACACCAAAATCCAAATCATAGAGATTTCAGTGCTGGGAGTGTGGTAAATTATAGGCTCCCAGGATTTGTTAGGTGCAAATAACAGAGACCAAACAATTGAGCTCAGTTCTGGGTAAGCAGGGAGAGAGTAACACAGAGAGAGGGGAGGACAAGCAGGCACAATCCTGATCTGCTGCCAGGTTAATTTCTGCTGCAAGCCTTTGAAGGTGAAGTGTTGAGAAAAATTCTAAAGTCCCATTCTTCATCTAGTACCTGCAGAAGTCCAGTATCAGGAGACAAACATGATCAAAGAGAAGCTTGTTTTGTTCCTTTAATCTAAGTGAAGGCCAACTTTTGAGCTGCAACAGAGAATTTCACTGTAAAAGGTCTTATTCTAGGCAGTTATGCAGATTAAAGGTAACTGGAAATATGGAGACATTGGCAAGATATAGAAAAATACATAAATATGTAAATGCATAAAGGGAAGTCAAGTGTGACTCCCTTTCCTAATTGCCTAACATGATTCCCACTAGATGCATAAATTACAGCTCCTATTAACAGCACTATGAATAATAATCAGTTTACTTTCTGGCTTGTATCTAAATATACTTTCTATATGATTTCATCTTTTATTCAGCTATTTAAAAGCAGAACATCTAATTACAGTTCCTATTAGTCTACATTAAATTTTTTTTTGCCACAGAGCATGTGTGATGACTGCTTTTCTAAAAACAGGCAGAATTTTTTAGCATATGGAAAAATCATGTTATTATTAATACATTCCCACATGACTCTACATTTCAATTCCCTTAATTATTTAGTCATTGCTGATTATGTCTTTTCACAATTCATTATCCCATTTCCTGCAACGTGGGCATTTTATTCATTAAGTGTCAAAACGAAGGGCCTGACCTCCAGGAAGATAATCAGGAAATAAGTGGCAGACATAAAAGGTCTGGGTTTCCCTTAAGTGCTCACTTATTTCAGTAACTGTGCCATGTTTTTAGTAAGCGGTGACAGAATCGAAGTGTTGTTGGTAATTGCAGAAGGGTGCAGGGCTGCCAGACTGCGGGAGCTCTGTTTTTCCCCACACGTGCCGCTCACGTCAGCCGACGGTTTCTGCTGTGCAGTGACAAGAACAGGGCGGTCTGAGGCGATGCGGTGTCGCTCATTGTGTAACAGCACAGACCAACGCTGCCTTTCAAACATTTAGTGCCAGAGGGGCTGGTTGGCGCTCCGCTACTCGGATCAGCCTCAAGAGTGGGGACTTTGCAAGCTATCGCTGGCCTCGGGTGGCTCTTGCTTCTAAGGAGACTTTCAGGCCATACTGAGTTTTGGGGGGAAACACTTCCCACTCCCTCCTGTTGAAGCTGGACCTCTGGTGAGGCAGCAAAGCCCCAGCCAGCAGCTCAAGAGGCACAGTGAAGGGCCACATTTCCAGCCTAAGCGTTAGACCATGGGGCTGGAGAGAGACAGCCTCAGTGTTTCAGGCCAGGCCTTATGCCAGATTAAAAACAGGTCCATGCTGCACCCAGATGTAGAAGCACATGTTTCTGGACTTCTGCACGAAACCTAGCCTCAGCCACTGACAGGTATTTCAGTGTCTTAAAAACTGAGTGCTGATGGAAAAGCACCTGCCTGTGTAAGCAGTGCTCCTCAGCTTCCTGGCTGCTGAGCCGACCCATTCAAAGCTGAAGAAGCTCAGCAGACAGGTGTGTCCCTTCTAGATTTCAAAAGGCCACAACGTAATCTGTGAGGAACAGGGATGTGACATCAGCACTCATCTTTTCCCTCTGCCATCGATTTTTTGTCAAATCCTGTCACATCAAAAATAGCATCATAACATAGTCAAATAACAATTATTCAGTACACACACAGAGCAACAATTACAATAAGAATGCGAAGATGATTAAATTAGCTGCTGATAACGCCTGGTAATTTTGCAAAGTTGTGACTAAATATTTGCAGTATTTATAATATATAATGCATACATATGGATATCCCCATATGTGTGCATGAATATATATAAATGGCATATACCATGTTTTATTGATGGGGTTTCCATGAGGAAAAATTAATTTGAAAAGCTTAATTTGAAAAGCTTTAATCAACATCACATTAATAGATAGCAGTTTCTTAAATAGCCTCATAGCTAGACAAATACTTTGCCTAATGCCATTTCATTTTCTGCCAGCTGCATGTGATTTGCTTTTGATCTGGCACGCACTTCGTTATACATTATTAACGAGCCAAACAGCGTGCCCCTGGAGTTAGCATTCTGCCCCTGCTTATTTTTTAACAAATTTCCTCTTTTATTTCGTCCCACAGTGATTAATAGTTTCAGCTAACAGCGGCACTGTTTATGATCTGAGTCAGTGACTTCAGACCATCTTAATCTCCTGTTAGGCAGGTTTTGATTTGCTTACAGGTTTTTATTTATAGCACAGTACGCTCTCCATTTCATACAACAACAAAAACAAAACCTGCAAATAGCACTCAATTTCTACTTTTAATGTTTCTGATCAACTTTTATGGGAGAGAAAAGCCCAAGCAACCATGAAACAGAAACTACAAAGGCAGTTGATACTTATTTTTCAAAACTGTTTGTCTAGAGAGAACCTGTTGCCTTCCAGTGTCTCTCTGAAGCCAGATCATTTCTGGTCCGGGTTATTCTGTACCCTATGGTTGTCTGCAACAGTGCTTTTAGACGACTCGCTTATTAAAGCAGAGTCCTCTGGGGCTTCTAAAGTCCTTACTTGCAGAATCCTTTTTTGCGGCATGGCTGGCAGAGAAGCAGCTTTGATTCTTCTGTTAATATTACAAATATTTCCAGCTAACTTTAAGATTCACGCTGAAATGGGTGACCTCTTTTCTGTGTTGTTATAGCAGTTCAGAAGACTCTTCTTTTAAGCCAAGTGCCAGATCATTATTGTTTTTTATTGTGCTGTAGTTTTGTCTAATATCAGAGGGAAACGATTTGAGGCGAGAGATAATACAGCAAATGGATTTAGTTATCAAAAACTTTATGGTATCTTAGCTTGCTGCAGGAGTAGTCTGAATAGATTTTTTGGGAGGATTTGTATTTTTTTCTAAGCAAAAATTGTATACCCATCACAATGCTCTCCATTACACAGGCAATGCCAAGGACTATGGGTTGGAGACTTAAGTCTACTTAAACAAACATTGAGCAAGTCAGAGACAAGGTGCCCAGCCAGGATGACGTAGAATTAAGGTTACAGGGTCAGGATCTGCTGAGTCACTTTGCCAGAGCACTCCCTTTCCATGGGGTCACTCTACAGAATTCTGCATTTCTAATGCCCACAGATTTTCTCTTTTTATTCCCTTAATGCACCATACGGGAGGGCACAGCAGTGAGAGGTCACATGACCAGTTTAAGAGATTTGTGGTTGATTATACAGGTAGGGAGACAACTCTTCACTGCTCTGGGGAGTGAGAAGATTGAGATCCTGGTCCTCCAGGATGCAGAAGAGACAGGTAAATGCTGGGATCCACCTGCTTCCTCCCTCTGGTCACTTCTCCGATATTGTGTTTGCTTTCATCTTGCACGTATTTTTGCATGTATTTTTAACTCAACAATTTTTCACCCTCATTCACCTGTTGCTATTCCTAAAGTCACACTGTGCATCTCATTATGGCTCCTGAACTTGTCTCTCTCATTGCTGTGATTTGGATGTCAATGGCTCACTTGACAGATACTTTTTCATGTTCTTGATCTGTTCCCAAAGGTAGATGGTCACTATGGATTCTGTGTTTATGTCCTCCAACTATCTTTTAAGCATTGCCAACCAAGCAGTTGGTGGGTCAGTCACAACCTCATGGTACTATTACTTGTTTCCAGTTTTTTTCCTTGTTGAAAAGTTCATTATTTCCCAACAACAAACTTTTACCCCTCCTAGCTTTAGTAAAAAACAAATTAACTGTTGATTTTGGCAAAGAGACTGGGATCCCTCTGTAGTCAGTGAGGAGAGAGGTTTCTCCAAAAGATAATTTGTCCCATCATCTCTCCTGTGGCTATGTAGAGAGATTGAGTCACTGACGTAGATTAGATACCTATCTTCAGATAACCAGAAGGTGAGATAAATTCCATCTCAACTCACTGAGTAACATTCACACAGTAAAAAATAACTTATTTTTAATGGTCTCATTTACTCGAGACTTTGGTAAATCTGTATGATTTTACATGTCATGCTTAGGACAATGAACATGTTAGCAACCTCACTTTCACAAATCTATTAGTAAACTATCAGCTTGTATAGAACCAGAGAGATGCATAATAAATGTTATAAGAACAGCTTTAGGCACTGCATATTAATAGCTGTGGTAGGATTGACTTGCAGAGCCTTGGTTCTATGATCAGCAACAAGATAATTAGTAAAATTATCCTGCAAATTCATTATCTTGATTCCTTCCACTTGTGCATTTTATTCATTACATATCAAAATGAGGAGCTTTGCCTCCAGACAGATAATCAGAATGTGTCAGACACAAAACGTCTGAACTTTCTTTAAATACGCTTTGGTAGGTGTGACCTTAAATAGTCTCCATGATAGCAAGGAATTTACAGTCATTATTCCAAACAGAAGAAACACTGTAATTTTTCAGAGAAGTGCAGTTGTGCATTTTATAGGCTTTCTCACACCTTAATTCTATTTTGAGATAAATGACATAAACATTGGATAGTTCATGAATGTAATCATTTCTTTCTGGCTTAGTCTGAATCACCTGCAGAGCTGTGCATTGCTCCCCATGCTCCTTGCTCTCTCACTACTCAGATCCATGAACCAGCTGAGCTACACTGGGACTGCATAGAACCCACACACCCAGGGAATTTGGGCAAAAACTAGGGTGCAGGAAAGTTGTGTGGACTGATTTACATAGGTCTATTGTCCTTCTGTACAGACAGTACACAACCAGACATGTGAGATCAAAAGTACCTTTTGGCTACCAGCAGTTTAGATGGAGTCAGATGGACCACCAGTGCACTCTAACACAAAGCATCTCATCTTGCACATCTGTACAGCGTTTCACATTTCAGATCTACCTGGAGGTTCTTGCATCTCTCCTGCTCAGAACTAATGCAAAGTGTTTAGCTGTCAGTGCTGTGTCTGTTTTGCAAGGGGTGCTCAAATTGAGTGACTCTGACACTGAACTTGGGGCTGGGTGCCTGCTCCTTCAAGGCTCTCACAGGAGTCAGCAAACGAGAGTAGGCAACCGCACGAAGGTGATTTACAGCAGGAGACTGACTTTTTGCACATCAGAGAAATAGTGCAGTGCTTGGCTGGACTGTCACTGGATTCAGAAACAGCAACAGAGCAGTGGAGAAATGAGTGGATGTGAGCTGGAGAAGAATGGCTCGGGTGGTTGGCATATGATCAGCTACATTTTCCCTCTTACCTCTGCTGGCTTCAGCACTTGATTCCCCTTATCTTTGTCTCACAGAACACTCCATTTTCATATACTTTAACACACTTTAAGTTTCAGGACTCTTAAAGTGCTTTTATTTTGGGATATGAGCTTCATAAAAATGCAGCTGCCAAACCAACAATGCTTTAAAATCCTTGTTTTCTATTTTAAAGACACCTAAGTTTTCACTTGTAATACTTGATTTTATCATTGCTGCAGGAAAACTCATGCGTAGAGTGAGATATGGCCTTAAAAATTTAGTAAGAGTGGTATCTTTTGTGGGAAAAGAAGGAGGAAACATTGCAGTGGATCAGACAATTATGGTAACACCATAACTAGGTACATCTTGCTGGCCACAAATTCTGCATGATTCCCAGGGTGTACTCTGCCTACCAATACGATGGCTCTCAGACAAAATACAGGCATTTGAACGGACAGAACAAGATGCAATCATGGGTCAGCCCATTTCTGCATGTGTTGAGCTTGCTAATACTCACATACAGTATTTAGCTGGCATGATTTTTGAATTATCTTTTGCCAAGTAAAGTACGTGAGAAAGGACATAGAAACCAAAGACCCCAAGTCTGTGTGCTGAAAAATCCCTTCACCTGTCCAGCCAAGCTGTGTGGTTTCTGCTGGCAAAGAGGGACAGAGACAGGGGTAAAAAAACAGACTCCTGTTGGTTTGGTTTAAATCAGAACTCACTGAAATTACAAAAAACCAAACCAAACCAAACCAAAAACAAGAAAGAAAAAATTCATGAAAGCATAGATGACAAGATATGGAAAGGTACATACACCACAAAAAAAATAACTGATAAGGAACATCTTTAACAGAAGGGAATGTTTGATGATTTGGGGAATCTGCCTATGTATAATTTATGAATTCCTTATGGCTGTTGTTTACTGTGTAATGCTTTATACTCCATGTGCTAAGAAGGCAAGGAAAAGAAGTTAATGTCTGTCCATGAAAAGGTTGATAGCTGAAGATTATCAGCACCTGAATATATCTTACCCAAGGAAAACAAAGGGTTAAGGGGCCATGTTTTTTTCCCTGCCTCTCCAGAGGGTCTAGGTTTGGATAGTGGAAAATCCCAGACAAGAGAAAAAAGATAGCAGATACTAATCCTGGGTCTTAAAAAAAAAATCACAGAGCCTAAGTGATTCCTGTGAGACTCCCAGGGCCCAGAGACAAAGGCAGCTTGTTTAGGAGAAGAGAGCCTGGGGGCAGCTCTCTGAGCAGGGAGACACCAGGGAGGATGAAAGATGCTGCTGCCAGGGAGGGGAGGGAGAGAGAAAGCCAGGCTGAGCCTGGAAGACAGGGTGGAAATGCCATCTTCAGATGCAAGGGAGCTGAGGAGTGACAGCAAAAAACGATGGGGAAATTTAGATGAGGAAAAGCATGCAGCTCTTCTATTGCTTTGTCTAGAGATACACGCTGCTTTTACAGCTAACAGAGAAAAGCCCCAGCCACCTATTTTTCTGGAAAGACTGCAGAACCTGCAGTGGTCACAGAGCCAGGACAATGTGATGCATACAGCAAATCTGGGTAGCCTGCTTAGGCGAAGGGAAGCCTGCACTCCCCTCATCCCTGCGTGGTGGGCCCACGGATAACAGGATGAAGACTGTCCATCTGCTTGGGAAAAGTCTGAAATGCCTGAAATAAAAAAACCAAGCTCATGCCCCGGTTCCCAGGAAAAGCATCAGCTTCTTATACTGTGAGGCTACTGCAGCTTCAAGCTTCCCCATCTGATGAACATGAGAGAGAACCAGCTGCTGTGGCAGCAACTATATTTAGCAGTCTATTCTGCTACTGATGCCTACATACCTGGTACCTATTGACTACAATGAGAATTATTCTGACAAACCACAAGGAGAATAGGCCTTTTAGGATTCAGTTCATATTAATGAAATGTCTAAGGAAAATTACCCTCTTTTTGTCCATGCTAAATTATTCCAGCTTTTCATTAAGTTTTTAAGGGTTGGCATTTTTAGCAAAAACCAGTTTTCACTGACAGAAAAAAGTCACCCAGACAAATGAAGAAAATGTTTACTCAATTCAATAGGCATAATTTTCTCTTTTGGTGCTCAATTCAACATCAGGATCTGAAGTCAACAAAGGTTGGATCAGGGTCCACAGTTTTTTTAATTGGTCTTGTCTCATTTACACTAGAGTATGTTGAAAACACAGCGATATAATGATCCATTACATATGCGTACATGCAACACCAGAAAAATTAATAATGTCTTGAATTTGCTTGGTATTTATTCAGCATTCATGAGTAAATAACAAATAACTTGATAATATTAATGAAAAGAATCCTGTGGAAAACCCACACAGCTGGAGAGAAACTTTTTTACTACGTGAAGCCCACTTTCTCTCCCACCAGGCTGTTGTCATTACTCTGAATAACTTTTTCCCCCTCCAAGGGGAAAGTGACAGGCTTGCAATTTCTACATAAAATTGCATGGTTTTTAACTGAAATTTGTGTGTAAGCCCTTTTACATCTGTGTGGCTTTAAGGGCAGTCAGTATTCTTGGAAAAATATATATTAATTAAATTAATTCTGTTGGCAAAAATTAGATTTTCAGAAATTGTCAGAAATGTGCTGGTTTATCACCATCTTCATCATAATCTGTACAGTGTACTGTTTCGATGACCGACTCAGAATCCCATCATTTAAGGCAACATTAAAAATTTGTGCATAAAATAACTCCGTCTTTTTCAAGTACCTCACTTTTGCATCACACCTGGTAGCATTTTACTTCCTAAGCTACTAAATCCAAAATAACTCTAAGAATGACACGATGTACCATACACAGTAAATGGCATTTAGTGCTAATCACAAAGGACAGATACTATGGCATTTTGGTTGGGGAAAACTTGATTGGTATTCAGCCAGTCTCTCTTAAAGTATCCTATTAACAGCACTGCAGAAAAATGGCTGTGTACGTTCTTGAATTTCCTTTAAAAACAAATTTTACCTTTCACATTTTCAAAGAAAAAACCCAACACAATACGTCCCAAGAGCAGTGAACTACAATGGCAGAAAGATGCCAGAATTAAAAACGTTAGAGATTTTCAATCACATTTTTTTGCAGTATGGTTTGTACTTTATTCTCCAAAGTCTTTGAGTTTTTTTACAGGACCAGAGGAAACCCAGTGTGCTGTACAGAAAATTAGACTGCATCTCTCCTAGCAATGATGGCCCACAACTGTGTGTATCATTAAATCACTGACACCGCCACGGTTTTGACTGGGGCCAGCTCTTCCAGAGAAAATCCCTGCATGCTCAGGGTCTCTCCCAACAGGCAGCATGGGTGATGCCACCCTGCTTCATGAGTGGCCGTAAGAGAGTTTAGCTCTTTGGGCACGAGCCATGCAACACCGATTGGCTTCAGGCTAAGAGAACAGTTATTAGTCCATTTTACTTATTAGTACAGACATTGCAATGGATTAATCTTGAAAGAGATTTAATTTCCTTTTATGAGACTCCTCTTTTCTTCCACAATTTCCTTAAAGTCTTTCTGCCAAGTGAAGCTAACTCATGTGTTGCTCCTAAATATGATTAAATAAGATTAACCAAAGAGTATTTGTCTCAGCCCCACATAAGGAAAGCTGCCTCTCTCAGATGTAAACTGAGAGCTCATGCATCCTGGGTCAGATGAAAATGTGACAGTGGTGGAAGAGTCCCCACTGATCATCTCCACTTGTGGAAAGTCAGGCACTAGAGAGGAATTTCCTAGATATAAGAGAATATCTCTTGAAAATATTCGTGTAGGAGACAGGAAAAATGGCTGGCTGAAGTACATCTGTAACGTTGGCCATTGAAATGCGCATCTTGATCTAATGCAGGTTTTCAGAGACACAATTTACAGCAGGGAAGGAGGCAGGTCTGTCCCTTCTCTACTCTACAGCCATCCCTGGAAACATGGCAAAGAAAATGGGAACATTAACTTGGGTGAAAAATGTATCATGTAGCAGCATCTACTTGGTTTGGTTCCTTAATGCCTATTAAATCAAGGAGGAAAGCACTGTCACCATAGGCTATACTGGAGGATGCTGCTGTCATCTCAAGTTACACCTCCTTTGTGACTTCAATTCTTTTTGAGTGAATCTCATCAAGGGAATAGAAGGTAGATTGTTCTCTAAAGGTGGCAGCTGAAGGCATCAAACCTCAGGCTCACAGGAGTGCAGATACTTGCTATTGCCCAAATTTTATTCTTCTTTCATCAGGACTGGTATGACAGATCCTTTCTGGTACTATTATGGTATTAATTCTGTTGGCCTCAGAAGATCAGTAGCAGGGATATACAAAATGAGGATCTCATTGGCCCTCTGCCATTAATAACAAGGAATCACGTCTCTGTATTAGAACAAGATGGCGATTATGCCTTTTTTACAGCTTTGTAAAACACTCTAAACAGGGGAAAAAATTAGTAAGTATTTTACTGTATTAATTTTGCATAGCGGAGAGGCTGGATAATTCATTCCAGATTCTCTGTTGCTTTGTCAAATAACAGAGTGTATACATTCACTACAAAACAGCAATTTTGAAAATTAATTCCATCACACTTAGCACTATAGTTTTTCGTCAGGTCTTTTATACTGACCTGCCTTTCCCTAACACAAAGCCTTTGCACACCAGCTACTTGAGTTCTAAAAACAATACGGGTATCTTTCCTCTGTACCATCCTATTCAATTCAAAACAGATCAGATTTTGCTGTATTTGAAAATATCAGTGCCAGCATATCGGTGGCTAATGCCACAGAATGTTCCTCCACGTCCTGTATTGGAACCTGGAAGACTGAAAGACAGATTACTTTTGAGTGGTATTATCTAGCCTGATCTCCTACTTCCACTAAACCATTTATAGTTTTTGCCTTTTCAAGGTGGTATTTTTTCATTGATACCAAGATTTGTTATGTTCAATTTTTACATATACAGCATACTTCAAATCTCAGACTCCTTTCAGACAATATTTTCAACAAAAACAGTGCCAGCAGCAAAAATCCAAGTATGGCAATTTGGGGGGGCAGCTGATGTACAACTGATTTATGGTTGGTTGACATCACTGTTAGTAGAGTATTTTAGTGCCATTTTACATGGTGTTCTGGACTTCAGACTCCATATGTTAAGGGCCAGGGAAGCAGCGTTTACATGTCTGGGTTTAACATGTTGGCTCTGAAGGTTTATTGACAGGTGAAAAACACAATGTGGGAAATTAAAAGGATGTGCCATTCATGGTGCCCAAACCAGGACCAGTCACTGTTCAGATGAGGTGACAATAAGTAACAGATCATTAGAAGAGAGACTACGATGATTTGAGAAAGCTCCAAAAGGGACAAAATCTGTGAAAAGTAAGCAATCTCCCCCCAGTTTTTTGGATGGAGAAGGAGATAGCCGAGAGACCCTGGCTGCAGCAGACACAGAGATAGTCCAAGGCACCACATACAGATGGTGTGTCCCAAAAGCTGTCACAGCGTGAGGAGTCAAGGGGATGACGGTGTACACAGGTATGGGTCCCCTCTAGTCACTGCAGCTTACAGGAACAAAGACAAAATTTCTTTAGCTCTGGTACTGCTGCTAATTTTGCTCTAGCAGCACGAGGTACTGCATGGAATGCTAAGTCTCACTGAGAAGTTGGAGAAGCTCCAGATAGAGCTTGCTGAAGCTCTGTGGTGCTGCCATCCACACCACTAGCTGTACCCAGGCTGTCTGGAGGAAAGCTGACATAGGTACAGGGACTGCAATAGAAAAGATACTGTACAAATGAGTTGGATGTATGGTGTGATAAGAAGGGCAATGTTAATGGCTGAGTATTGGAGGTTGAATTAAACGGCTCAAACTATGTCTTAATATTTCTGGGATTTAATGCTTTGGGTAAAATGATAGATTTTTAAAACACTCTTGGGTATCTATGATTTTTAATTTATTTGAGCAAGAAAGACAAGAAAAATAATACTGAAGAGATTCAATGAACAGCATACATCAGCCAAAATAATGCTTTAATTGCTTGAAATTTAGGATACTAAAAGCAAAGCTGTGCTGTGAAAGTTCTTCTGAAAGACTGCAATGAAAAAAAAGTGATATTTTATGCATCTGATACATTTTTAATATGATTCTGACACTTTGGAGTACTTCCGTATTCAATGAGACTAATGAAGTGTCAGCAAACTGGGGCTGCTTCTAAGTCTCCACACCTTCTCTCTCATCCCCCGTCTCTATTTTGCCTGAAGTTGGCATGTTCCTCCTGAAACTTTTCCAGGAGTTTCCCACCCGGTTCAGTCACAACAGCCAATTTGAAATTCTCCATGAAGGTGCTGCCTGCTCCCCTCCTTCCCAGCGTAGCCCAGCAATTTCTTTCCAGCAGTGAGACTGCAATGAAATGCTTTGATAGTGCAGAGCCAGTTATTGCACCAGCGCTGAGCAGTAAAGTGGGTCTCATTCCACGCGTAGGGTTTTCCTTTTGTTTTGGAAAGCAAGAGGAGTGTTTAGAAATATACTGCTGATTACCGTATTTGTGTTCTGTAATTCTTCACATGTCCAACTCCACTAGGAGCTTAACTGCAACCAGTGGGATCTTACAGTCATTAACATTTACAAGGCAGCAGTTCACAGTTGTTGAACTAATAACCTACCTCTAAGAAACTGATTTTTCTCTCTTCTAAGTATTGACATGTGCTCCACTGAGTGCGATGCTTATTCACAGTGACAGTGTGTTTGGTAGGATTTCATGTTTTCACAGGACGTGTCTTGTGTAGACAGTTTATAATTTACTTCTGCTCTTGTTTTAATTCAGTCAGCTGATGGAGTGCAGCTGATCTAACAGCACATATGGCTGTTCAGGTTTGAAAAAAGGGCCTGAATATTTGATAGGTTGATCCTTAATGCTTTCTGCTAAAGAATTAGCAAGACTGTTAATGAACCAAGGGATTCCAAGTGGGGAAGGGGAAAAATACAGAATTAGATTCTGGTTTTATTCATTTTTTTTTATGTTGCTCAAATAAGAAGTACAGTACTTTACATACTCTGATTAGACTCACAGGGTAGAGAGATTCAAGTAAATCTTTCATCAAATCCATCACAGTTAGAGTGTCATGTTTTCGTTAAGTGGAAGTCCTGTGGCCATGAGGAGTCCCATTTTCATGACTCCTCCTGTGGCCATGAGGAGTCACATTTTCAAGGCAATTTGCAAAAGGGCATCTGCAGGTGTTCATCCTTGGACAGGAGGTTCATGGCACCACGAAGAGTTGTCCTTCACTAGGATGGATGTTCCCAGGTAGAGTTCCTGTCCTTTCACTGCCTCCCAACTGCTTTTTCCATCTTCCCTGAAAGAAACTTCTGTCCTCCACCCCACACCCCATCCTGTCTACCCACTGCTCCATGCCACTTCAAAGGAATGAGCAGTGTCTTCTGTGTTAACTGGCTCTGCTTGGTTTCTCCCCAGTCCTTTCTCTGCATTCCTGTTGCTCCATCAGCTTCCTACTGTCTCCTCATCCTGCAGATGAACACTGTTTGCAGGCCAAACACTCAAAGTATGTTGGTCTCTCACCATGACACCTCTCATGTCACCAAAAAAAATGCAGGGAATTCACAAAGAACATTTTCAATAATTAAAAGCCCAGCTTGCCTGTGCATTTCCTTTCAACAAAGCTAGTGCAACTCTAGGAAATCACAGTTAAGACTGTAAGAATAGCCAGATCAATCTCCAACCACTTAACTTACAAATTAAGAGCTGCCTGCACTCGACACACTCCCTTACTCCTTAAATCCATAGCAAATATACTCAGAATGCATCCAGTATTGGTTGCAACAGTTAACTTAGTGGAAAGGCAGGACTCTTGTTGCTCCCATTTTTTGAAGGTACTACAGCAAAATACATGTTTACTCCAAACCCCACCAATTATAACAAAATACACAGTTCCACACGCTAATACAGTTGAACAGAAATCAGCAAAAATTACTAACACAGAATCACAGAATGGTTTGGGTTTGAAGCAACCTTAAAAGACCTTCTAGTTCCAGCTTCCCCTGCCATGGGCAGGGACACATTCCACTTGACTGGGCTGCTCAGAGCTCCATCCAGCCTGGCCTCAAACACTTGCAGAAATGGGGCATCCACAGCTTCTATGCTTCTCTGGGTAACCTGTTCCAGCTTCATCGCCCTCACAATAAAGAATTTTTTCCTAATATCTAATCTAAACCTAATCTAAATTCTCTTTCCGTTTGAATCCATTCCCCCTTGTCCTATCATTACATGCTCTTGTAAAAAATCCCTCTCCATCTTTCTTGTAGGCTCCCTTCAGGCACTGGAAGGCTGCCATTAGGCCATCCCTAAGCTGTCTTTTTTCCAGGCTGAGCAATGCCAATTCTTTCAGCCCTTCCTCAAAGGAGAGGTGCTCCATCCCTCTATCATCTTGGTGGCACACCTCTGGACTTTCTCCAATAGGTAGATGACCTTTCTGTGCTGGGGACCCCAGAACTGAACTAATCTTATTTAGCAAGCCTGTGTTTTAGCGAGGAAGCGAATAGGTTGGCTTTGGCCATGTCTCAGGAACTCAGATAGGAACTGCTCCACGCACGGTGGCATAAAAGATATTTGTGTAGTCTTAACTTTTATTTTCCACCTCCAAGTTTTCTATCATGTCCTCTACGAACAAAGCAAAAAGCTTACAAGGAATTGCCCTTTACATCTACTAGCAAGTAATGAGGCTTTTGTCTCATGTTTTGACATAACATCCGTAACTTGGTCTTAGTGGAGTTATTTACATTGAAGGCTCTCTTAGAAGTTTCTCCATCCTCAATGTGCGTGCCTGCAGCTGTACAGAGAAGTCACTGCACTTTGAAGAAGTTGATATAAATTAGTGCATGGGGTTAGATGAGGTTCAGGATTCCTGCAGTGATTATAAACTCAGCAGGAGACCTCACAACAGCTCCAATCTTGACAGTGTGACTGTCTTGTTAATCAACCTCCTTCAAGACTGGAGGCGGTTCTGCATCTCAGTTCTTGGGGGCTTTCTCTGGAAGCTGCAGTTTCGTGCAGAAGGATCTGTCAGTTTACAAAGTCTACAGAGCTTTGATACATTTAGTAAAACAACATCAAAAAAAGGCTAGACTTAAGTCGTGGCACCCTGTGTTGCATCAGACAGTAAAAAGACTACAAATTCTTGTTACAGCTAGTGCAAAACAAGATTTGGTCATTTTAAATCCATGCCTAAACTGATTTTGCAGCCCAGGTCCAGATGTTAGCTCCGGCCATGACAACGTCCTGAAAACAGAGAGTGACAAGATCTATGCACAAACCAGCACTTGCTTTTTGCCACCTGCTGGGCGGAAGGGAACACAGAGAAGCAGATGGAGCAGATCTGCGGTACACTTTCTACTGCCTTCGGTCTTGACTGAGGAAACATGGACATGCCATGGAAGTATCTGTTCCTTGGAAAAGCTACAGCCTGACTTATGCAAGGAACACACTACCTAGGAAGAGAGGATGTTTTCTGTTTTGTGTTGTGCAAGAGACAGCTAAAACAGAGTGCAATGTTCCTTAAAAAGATGAATTTTAAGTATCTTCTTCCTTTTGCTGATGCTTCATAGAGTAGGACTGGTTCTTCCTATAATAAACACATTTCAACTTGCCAGCTATCTTTTCTTAGGGGAACACAAGTATTGCAGCTCCTGAGGCTTTTCCCTGTCTGCCTTTGGGCACCCTTATCTATTCTTCCTACATTCTGTCTGAAAAGAAGCTAAACTTTGTCTTTACTATGTAATAGCATCTCCAACAAGAAACACAGAAATGACATTTCTTAGACAGAGTCTGCTTCAGACTCTGTGTTACAACTTCATGGATCTGTTCGGGACAAAAAGAGGGAATGGGGAGGGCTGGAAAAGTCTGGATGCCAGTAATTTACAAAGTGAATAGCAAAGGCATGTTATTACTGCTGCTGTTTTCACCAATTAGCAGTGACAACCACGACTGTTGATCTGGATGTGTATTGCAAGACTACCTAAGCACTACTTTTGTACTACACAGCAGTTTCCTGACACACAAAATCCACTCTTCAGTACAAAAGAGAGCAGATAGATGTATCCCATCTAAGAGAGTACTACAAGGGAAAGTACAAGTGGAGCAGAAATGTGCAGGCATGAGGAACAGTGGTACAGCCCTGACCTCACCACTGTTTTTCCACCATGCTTGGGAAAAAGGAGGCCCTTAAGAGAGGACTGGAAGACAGCTATGGAGCTAATTGAGAAAGTCTTCTAGGCTCTTCCCTGATCTCATGGGAAGCATGAGAGAAACTGATTGATGTAAAACTTAGCAACATTTTGACAGGGGCTGGCATCACTGGGTAAGCGCAAGTGGGATCTAACATGTTAGCATGGACTGGTAGACTTGAGTCCTCAAAATCAGAGACAAACAGCTGTACTTGATGTGATAGAGAAGGAGATGACACTGGTGAGATGTAAAGAAAAATGTCTTCGGGCAAGATGTCAAGCTAGGAAAATGATCTGTGCAGCAGCACGAATGGAGGTGGGTAACACTGCATTTGTCAAAAACAAGGGAAGGATGCTGCAGCAATCAAAGTGTGTAATGAGAATTTGGACCTGAGACATATACCCTTATGAATAAAGAGCTTAAGGTAGAAATGCTATAGAATAACACTGTACAAGATTAATGTGTAGTCTTAGACACAGAGACAAAACGGAATTTCAGAATAGAAAGCGATACCCAGGTTGCAAACCTGGAGGATGACCAGATTAAAAAGGTTGCCCATCGTCAAGCTTGACAAAAATACTTCTTGAGGAGCATTCCAAAGGGAAAAACAGAGAGAGTGGCAGCTGTGTTCACAGGTTTGGAGATGCACCTTACCATCTCTGGTCCTACAGAGCATATTTCTTCTCAGCTGGCATCTCTTACATATCCATCTTCCTCTGTGTGGAAGGACTTGTGTCTCCTCTACATTTATGCCTAATTGCATGACACAAATGGCAGAGGAAGGAGGAGGAAGACCAGCTTCTCTAACTTTTAATTTTAAAAGCCTTGCATAAAAAAGGAGTGTCTGAGCCTCATATCACATCATGAATTCATGATATCTGCTACTAATTTGTGACAAACAAGCAGGACTGTGGTAAGACTTGTGGAACATATGTTTCAGTCTTACAAAAGCCTATTTTGTAAATGTTAGCTAAGTAAAAACTCTGCCAGTGAAGCCATAAGCAATATATCATCATCAGCTGTCAATAAACTTCGTACAGATTAAGAAGTAAAAGCTGCATTTAAGATATTGAGGGAGAATGGAGAAATGTCTTTAGAAACAACAGGCGTAATCCACTACTAATCTCTAAACCAAATATTTGTAGCCCCATAGTTTATAAATTGTCAGAAATACCAGGTAGTTGATATCCAAGAGGTGGAAGTGCAGACAGCAATAGGGAGGTTTTATCATTCCATCTACCTTCCTTTGTGTTTCAATCACTATTAGATCAGATTTATAAGCACTGTTAATTACTGAATTATCATTTTTGAAAAAGAACCAAAAACCCAGTGAGTAAAATATATGGAAAAGTTTCACTGTTTGTAAATTTGTCTGCCACAGAAAATAATCACTATCAAAGCTGACTCAAGCCAAGCCATGTCTGGATGTGTGTTGATTTACTCCATGAAAATAAACTAGAAATTACTAGGATAAAAGAAATAATAATGGAATATGGAAATAAGTATGGATTTTGCACATTGTCATTATATAATGGACATAATGAACATAATGACATTACATAATTAAATCCAGGTGGAAAATGACCTTCCTAGACCTCCCTTCAAAATTAAGATTTTTGACAGTCATGATTAATGGAAACATGCACTTTGCATGGTTTGTAAACCTGAAACATCATTGTACATTTCAGTTTATAATTTATCCCATTATCTGCTTCTCCATGCATGAAGGTCAGCTGTACTGGCATAAAGTAGCAGTGAAATCTACAGGCTTTGAAATGTTGTTCTCACAGATTTTTCAATTATTTTTCATGAGGAAATAATTTTGCCTACTTTTTCCTTAGAAAGATGACAATTTAAAAGAGCAATATTTTAACAGCAGTAATTGCAATATTCTTGTTATTCTCTTGGTTTTTCAGAGTAAACAAAATGGAACTGGAAAAAGACAGTTTTTAAGGATTCCTACCCGTAATATTTCTTCAATGCAGCTGTTATCTCCTGTTCCACTGTCCTGTAAACAAAATGAGAAAACAGTTTGTTTATGTTTTTAAAAGAAATAACAAATAGGTCTGAGGACATGGTCGTCACATGAAATATATTCCATCCTCTACTGCAATTTCAAAATGAGGCCAAGTCCTTCCAGCATCTGAAAAGTTGTGCTGCTTAAAATTCTCAAATTATCCCCCATCAGCACCACAGGAAGATGCAATATTTGCAGTTTACATACAATTGCAACATATTTTATAAATTCACAGGATTTTGTTTACACCATTTTTGGGTGCAGTTCCTGTTGTTTTGGCTCTACTGCATATGAGTAAGCAGAAGCAAAGTAGTTATTGCATGTCTAAGGTTTCAATATGTGCATTTATTTATACAAATAAATAACATCTCTCCACATCCTTTGTGAAGGAAAGACTCTGCAGTGACACTGCCTATTGAAGTCTGACAATGCATAGGCTAGAGGCACCTATGCTGTTGAGGGGAGACCTGCAGAGAGTGCAGCACAGGCAGAAACACTGAGCTTGAGCACAGCTATCCTGAGAAACTACCATTTCCCAAAATGCCAGCCTTAAATCCACCTATACATCGTGGGTCTGAGGGTGCAGAACTAGGCTCTCCCAAATTCGGCTGACTCCAGAGCCATTCTGGAGAGAGGAACTGAGAGATCTGGCAGAGCAGCTATCCTCCCACAGGAACCATCCAGCCGGTGCCTCACCTACATGCTCAGCTTAGTTGTTTGTTAGTACCCAAACTTCTGCCAGCAAGGACAAGGAAGTGTGAGACATCAGCCTACTATAAATATGCCCTCCCCTCCCTGCCTGCCCTCTGCCCACAGTTTGTTTGTGCTGCCCAACACAACCGGGAAGAGAGGGCATACCTTGGATGTGATACTGATGCCGAGGGGATGCCTGTCTCCTGCAGCTCTCCACAAGACATATGTGGCTGCAGCATCCAGCAAGTTTTCTGGGGATTTACTTCACCACATTAAACTCCCTGACAATTCCCCAAAGAAAGGTTTTCTTCCTTTTGCAGAACAGAACTAACTCAGGAAGCAGGGGACTGGGGCTTGAGGTCTTCCCGTGTGGGAGGAGGGGACAGAAAAAAACCCCAACCTGACTAATTACTGTCCCCAAAGAATGAGTAGAGAGGTGAGCTTGGTCTTCTTTCATTTTCAGAAAACACCTAGATGTTCTGAATTTCCAGGTGCCCACCTGGAGATATATCAAAGCAATCTGATTTTCCAAACTTCTGAACTCTTCTCATCTGGAAATCGGACTTCCCTATGGCATGTGTATTTATGCACCCAAAAAATCACCAGGGACTTTCAAAAATGAATACCTCTGTGCCTACCTGCGACAAATGATCCCACTAGTCAGTTTGTGCAAATCCTGCTCCTAGGCACCTTCACCACCACGTCCCAGTCCAAGCTGAGGGACTGAGGAGGTCTGGATCTGTGGCCGCTTGCAGCCCATCAGCTCTAACCAAGGTCAGGAGAACGGCAGCCACACATATGCCTGGGAACAGTTTCTGTTTTTAAATTTGTTGTGGCCGTTATTTCACACTGATTCATAGAAAGTTATTGTCTTTGCAGTCCTGCCAAATCTTTGCTGAATATGGCCCTTGACTGTTAAACAAATGAATCGCATTAACTCTTTTTTGTGCAACACAAATCCATCAGCTTTACAGTTCACCACGAATTACACCGCTGATCTCAAAGACAAAGGAACTAAGCATGCAATAAAGTCAGCCTTTGGACAATTACTCATATCTGATGTACTGATGCATAAGAGAAGCTGCAGCATGAGCAGATAGCCCTGTTCAGACCTCAGTGCTGTCCCCAAGGAGCTATACAGCACCACGTGCAACCTTCCTGCCACTGGAGCAGAGGGACAGTGTTCATGTTGCCAGTGAACCTAACAAGATGGACAGAAACACAATGATCTTTGGATATTTAATAATTCAAATATTATAGATATTGGTATTTCTCTCTTCTCTTTTTCCCCCTCTCTGTCCCCAAATCCCCTTCTACGCATTTGTTACTCCACTAACAACAATGGAGAATGTAAAGCACTCCTCATGAACACCTCCTTTACAGAGCAACAAATTTACTGCCTGACCTTAAGTTCTCTTTCTAGTCCACTGCCATCCTATAGAAGGAAGGATTAGATGACTTATCATCTTATGCTGTATACAATGCATTGAACACACAATAATGATCTCTATTTCTGCGTGAGGACAAAACTACTGAAGGTAAATTTGGCAACACACTATTTCAGACTAGGTTTAGAAACAAGCTTCTGTTACAAAATTAAGTAACTCTCCTAAAAGTGTATTTAAATAAGTCTTCAAATACTCATCTGCAAGATATTCTGCTTTCTATTACCACAGAACTAAAACTTTAGCTATTCTTCCTAGCCTATCATCTCTCTGGGCAGGAAGTAAAAAACTATTCACATCTCTCCCTCAACATCATCACACAGCCTTTCAAAAGATGAAAAATGAGCTGGAAACACAAAACCAAAGACAAGATACGCATGACTGAAACATTATTTGGAAAAAAACCCCTAAACTTCTACATTTTCCTCTTTGTTCTTCATCTTTTGAGTACCAAATATAAATTTTGAAATTTGTTTTTGCTTTGAACACTTGTAAGGATCCCACATTTACTGTTGATATCAAACTTTCTAGAAAAAGGTCAAGGCAGTTGAGACACCATGCTCTACACACATCAAGCAGCTTCAATTTGATACGGCCTGGGGCCATTGTTGGGGGGTTTTTTGTCATGATATCACATAGCACAGTGCAGAATGTTATTCTGGGACCTAAGGTGTGTCTGAAAAATGTTTGTAGACGTTGGCATGGAAAATATTCCCCATTCTCACTTCAAAAGCTCTTCCCCGCTACAGAGGAATGCACACGGCCTGGGAATGTGGCAACCTGAATTAAACTTTGTGGCCGTAGTTTAATTTAAAAAAATAAACAAACAAAAGCTGGTAAACGCTTCTTGAAATCTGAATTAAAAGAAGAGATTGCAATAACTGTAGGGAACAAGCACCACAGAGCACTTGACGTGCTATTTGCTTCAGTGAGCTCTCCTGATCCGAAGGCTATTGCGTCAGTGCTGGCTGCGTGACGTGAGGCTTGTGTAGGCAGGGCTGGCAGGCTGTGCAAGGCAGTCCCATCCACCCCCTCAACAGCCACAGTACAGTTGTACAATAAACGTTTTAATTACTTTTTAAAAAAAGTAAAATCAAAACAGGATAAAGATTTTGAGGCTGCTGTTGCTGACTAAGCTAAGCAGCAGCTCCCCTGTATTTATTCTGACACTGATGAACCCGTCTCATTTGTTTCCCTTTGTGTTTTGCAGTCTGTCATAACAAACTTGCCTCACTGAACCTCCCTCCAGTGGACCACCAGCGAAATAGTGGCAAGTCTTGGGGAGCTGTCAGGGGAAGTGGCCTCCAGTCTCTTCCCCCTCCGATGATTTCCTCCGTCCACCCATTTACCTCCATCGCTCAGTCTGTACGGCCTGGGACACCAAACATCTGCACACATGGGCGGCCTGTGTGCAGGCTGGATGTGAGGAGCTGCCACTGAGGATGACAGCAGTGGCTGCTGAAGAAATAGCCGGGAGCATCTCGCTGCTGATAACTCGAGCTAATTACCATGCAAAGCACAGAGTACTGTAAGAAACAAGGCTGACTAAAGGCTACATCGAATTCTTGGGAAACAGGATGTCATTTCAAAAAAAGCTACCTCTGTACAGATTTTATTTCAGAGCATTACTTTTTCTTCCCTTACCAAGAGCTTTCACATGGAGATATATAAAGAAACCTCTCTGAAAGGAATTGCCTATCTTGTGATACTTTTCCCTCGTTTCAAATCTTTGTGTTAGGGAAAGAAAGAAAAATCTTCTGCAAGCATCTATTTCCATTTTAGCCTAAGAGATTTTTATGATGCAAGTTTTTGGTGTTGTCCTTATTGGGACTGTACTAGGTGTTTTTACAAAGTATCCAGAAGTTATTGGATTTTTCTCTCCACAATTAATTAGGCATGATCATAATCTCCAGAAGCCTGAGGTACATACTCATCCTCCACCACTCAGTGGGAGCCAGGCTGGCTGTGTCAGTGCTTGAACACCATAAGCAACCATCAGTATGACAGTGGCCAGCGAACGTGGCACTCTGGGTGCCACTTCTGCCCCAAGGACAGCTCTTGTCCCTGCTGCACAGGCAGGGCACAGCATTGCTCCTGGAGGGCTGTGGAATTTCCCCTGGAGCCTAAAGGGAAGCTTCAGGCAGTCAATGTTGGCAGACAATAACCTAAATCCATGGTGATACAGAATAGGAAAAAAAGGGGAAAAAAAGCCCATATTGATGGTCCTTGATCTGAAAGAATAATGCTTCTTTGCCAGGCAAGACACACAAACACATGCACATATGTATATATAACATTTTCAATACAATGCATTTGCTAGAAAGCAATTTCCAGTATGAGGAAGCTAAATAAACTCCTTATCTTTCTACTTATTCATACGTGCAGCTTCTGCCTGTTGGGTTGTGTAGAACCATTACGCTCACCAAAGTTTCCCTTTGATTATTTCTCTAAAGAGACCTTAACACCTTCAAGTTGTGGAATAAAATGCTGGAATTTAAGTTTCATGCGTGAGATCAGAGATGTCACTTGTGGGGATTCTGTAGAAATATAGCCAGGCTGTGTAGAGGAATTTTTCGGGACGTGTCATTTGCAGATGTCCAGGAAGGGTTTTTAAGACCTTCAGGGCTTAACTTGTTGATTTCCTTACATGTGCTACATCCTCCAAAATGTTCTTCATAGAGTAGTAGTGCTGAACTCGCAAAGGTTCAGCACAAAGTCCTGAAAAGCCAGGGCTTTGAACCCCAGGAAAGGTTAAGGCCGAAGTTGAAGCTGATTAAAAGAACAGACCTCAACCTGCTTAAAATCTTACCTTTCTGTCCCTCACAAAATGCACACTTTTTGTAATTTGTTTTCATTCTGAATTGGGGGGTGGGGAGCAGGCACCTCCCTGTAAATTTTATTCCACTGGCTGTGTTCCCATTCAAAATGCAATTGTGTCACATCATTCCCTTAAAAACAAAATTTTAAGAAGCATTCTTCAGTTCAGTTGAGAAATCAAAGTTTGATGAGATAAAAATACTTCAATGATAAATTTTAAGAAATACAAATATAATTTGAAGTCACAGAATAAGATATGGCCTAAATCAAGAAGATATTAAACCAAAATATAAAAATGTTTCTTTCCAAATTTGGTGATTTTTCACTTTAAGAAAAAATTTTCTTAAAAAAAGAATGAAAATGGGTTTGGTTAAAATCAAAATAGATGCAGACATTTTCAGTTTTGATAACCTGGAACATCCCATAGGAAAAGGACGGAACAGGAAAAACCTCTGACCAGAACAGAATTAAAAATGGCATTTATTTTATCCCACTGCCCCCCTTGATGGGTGATATGAGAACTACCAGCAACGTTTCCTTCTACTTTAAGAGGGCTGGACTTCACTGAGCCATAGCATACTGTAGTCACCCTCATTTGACCAGCTGGCATTTGTGCCTTAAATGCAGAAGACTCCTCATCTCTCCCTGAGGATGCAGGCAAGCAGGGCTCAGTTTTGTAGGGTTACACCAAGGAAACAGACATGAAGTGAGAGCTAAGGAAGCTTGATTTTACGTTGTTCCTAATATTTGAAAGCTTTACTTTGCACTCGTGCTTTGCCTTACTACCAATTGTAGTGCCAGTGACCATGATCTGTTGATACAGTAGTTTTCTCCTGCGCTTTGCATTGCTGCAAGTAGGAGCTGTTCCACTTTTACTATGAGGAGCTATTGACACTTTAGACACAGAGAAGTGCGGGAGGGAGATGAGAAAGAACAGCTGAATTCTCCTCAAGGTCTGTGTCAGAAAGTGTTGCACTAATTAAAGTTATTAAATCCATCTAATTTATAGTGAGTGTTAATAAACTGTTACCTTTAATAAACCCATCTCTTTTGAAATGAAGCCTTCATATTTATTATGGGGATTATTTTTCCTACCAAGGGATCTTGCAACACTGTTCTTGGTTCAAAAGGGAAGAGGAGTAAGTTTAACAAAGATTTTATTTCAAGAAAAAAATTAATAAAGAGCAAGTTACGGAAGTCATCTAGCTTTGCTTTAATGAAAGTATCTAGCTGTATTAACTGGGAGCCTCACTGCAACTGGAATACCATGATGCCTGTCTTGTACTAGGAATAGGAAGATGTTCTGTCTAATCAAAGAAGATGAATCCAAAATTATCTTTAGATAGAGAGAAATGCCAAATGATTCAATAAATTTGCCGTGCACACTAGAAAAGAGAAGCTAATTAGACAAGAGCACGTTTTGCTCTTGATGAATGACACTCTCTCAGTGCAGCATGCTCAGCGGCTCCCCCACAACCACGGCAGGACAGCAGCTTTTGGAGAGCAAGACCCTCCAGAAGGAAGTTTATAAAGGAGAGGAGTTCACAAAGCCATAATTCAGAGTACCACAAGCCTTAAGCTGTGCTGGTCCCGTATGCAGACCTGAGGTTCGGACTGGTGTCTAACTGAAGATGGATTTACTGTGGATGGGTAAGTAAAGGCATTCGCCATTCTGTAGCTTTTTAAAAATAGCAGGGAAATTATGTTAAGAGTGTAACTCTGCCAATGCATACCCATGGCCTGTCCCAGATCTTGAGGCACCTCCTGGCCATGTAGCACCTGACCTGAACTAAGTGTGGAAAATCCAGGGTCATGAAGTGAAGTGATGCTGAAGGGCTGCTGTCTGGGTGGCTACTGGGAGCTTCACTAGAGCTTAGACACCTACAGCCCAGCTTGGAGGGGATTTAGAAGAGCTGGGTCCAGTCATGTGTTGAGAGGTCATCTCCAAACTGATGAGATGGTCTGAGTCCAAGTGTCAGTACCCACACAACAAAAAAATCAAGATAATTAAAGGCCAAGAACACTTCTTAACCCCCTCCACCCTCTCCACCTCTAAGGGCCACTGAACAAGCAATGACTACAGATGCACCTGTAACATTTCATCTAGTAAGAAATGCTTGGGAGCCTCAAATGAAACCTACTGGCACAACAGTGGAGTGATTTTATAGGTTTTTACATTATATTAATAAAAATAAAATTCCAAACACGCCAGAATTACACCGTGACCCAGAACAATAAAAGGGAGCTGTAATAGAGAAGAACTTCATTGTTCTATTAATAAAATATAAAGGTTTTATTGTTATTGGGAAAGATTGATTGCATCAAATCAGTACCATGTCACAGCATATTAATGTTTTTCTTCCCTAATGAAAAAACAGGGTCTGATGTGATTACACTCTCTTACTACCCATTTGAAAAATATAATGGGTTGGTAACAATGAAGATTGCAACTTGCACTTTTACTTCTTGCTACATGTTTGATCCTGGGAGGTGCTGTAAGTAAGTGACCTGTGCTTTCAGTAAAGTCAACAGGAACTGCAGGTAACTGACAGATATGAAAATGCTGTCAACAACCCCCTGAATGTACTCCACAACTCCTTCTTCCCACTCCAAAATTAGAAAAAGCCAATGCAATATCTGTAGCACTGTGTGCATGCTCTGAACATATCGAGTAACTGCTGCTTGACACTGTGGTTCGTTTGTCGGAAACTTTCGATTACAGACACCCGAGTCTTTTGGTTTTGCAGCAGGAAAGGCTCTTTAGTGGAGACACGGGCTTCGCTCAGCCCACACAGGTCCTCCAACAGCCCGCCCAAGGACCCTGCCCTGGGACCAATAGATATCAGCTTTTTTCCCCATTAGATGCCCATCCTCCTTGCTGCACAGATGGCCAATTTGTGTCAACTGGAATGCTGCATTTTTAGTGATGTGGACATTTGTTTCTCCAGGACCTGGACTGAGACCAATCGATTGCATTTAATATATTGTCTGTGTTTGTTTGGGGAGGATATATAACATCTGCACAGCAGCAACAGTTGGAAAAACAAGTATTATGGAACTGGTAATATTTTTGTGAATTTTAATGTGAGTTTAGCATCAACTAGTATAATACTCAATAAATTAAATGGATTATTTTGCCAAGAGATCCTTTAAAAGTGTTAATTAACAATAAATCAATAAAAACTATTCAGCATGAAAATCAATTACATCCCTGTTTACATTATTTAACTACAAACATTTCTGTTTTGTGTGCTTGTAATTAGCAAGCTATAAAAGATGCCATAAATAGGCACATAATGAGAGGAACTGTTTATAAATGATAATTGGTATTCATTCCCACTGAGTTAAAGGGTACGTGATTACAAACTGTTGTGCAGAAAGGGTTAAACCTCTTACAGACAGAAGGTTTTACAGTACACAACTCCACCGAAATTTCTCCCACAAAAGGCCCCTAATGGAAGAAAGCCCCTGTACACGAGTGTTGATGGAAAGAGTAACATCTACCAGGTGTTCCTTGAAGCTTATTTACATGCATTTAGAAACAGCTCATGGGGGAAAAAAAAAATCTACCCTTTGGGCAGTGGTGGAGGGAAAAAGAAATGGAACCTGGCACAAGGAATGCAATATTAATGAAACATCATCATGCACAAAAACATCTCTATAAAGTCTAAAGGGAAGATATAAACATTGAAATGCTACTAAAAATCTGGGTGATGATCCTGTTAACAAAGCTGAGGACAGGACAACAAAGGACACAGGGGTGCTTTCTGTCATGACTGGTAAGAAATACACTACTCTACCCCACACCTCCCTCAAAGATTAGAGCTAAAGGCTTTCACAGAGGGTTAAAAGAGGATTACAGGATCTTCAAGTGGCAGCCAAGAGCCCAAAACACTGAGCAGCAGCCTGTGTCTCCAGAAGGTAACACTGGATTATTTCTCCTAACAGGCTGCTACACAGAGACGAAAAAAATTTCCTGGGGAGAAACAAACTCTCATTAATCCCTATTGCTGAAAGCAGCCTTCTGAATTTTAGAAACTGACACATGATCTAAACTCAACAGGTAAAAAATCCCACGATCTGGAGACCAGAGCAACATTTGGCTTTCGGCTAAAGCCTTTTGCTAGTCTGAGGGTGTCACCAGCATCTGACAGTTTTGGCTTTGACAGTGTCTCCTCCCCAGCAAAATAAACCTCAATCTTTCACTAGAACTGCTTTCATGAGGACAACAAGCATCAAGAACCTCTGACAGAGCAGGTCTAAAGTACAGGCAGAGCAGAGAGTATCTGGTGATAAAGCAAATGGAATTAAATAACCTACTTGCAAATTCAGAGCTAAACATTTTTTCTACTTTGCCTGGGCATAGGTCATGCATATTTCCTTTCTTTTCTGGATCATGACTTAAAAGTGAATTAATTTTGGCCTGAGACACTTACATTGCACTGCTTTCCCTGATTTGCACAGAATACAATTGCTTCATCAAACATACGGATCAGAATTAAGAGTTTGAAAAAAATAGTCTCTTATGTGTAAGGAAGAGAGCGTCATATGGTTTTGACAGTGGTAGCTCAGTCTCATTGCTAAGAATGGCAGTCACAGCCTGGACAACGATTTGTCCAAGAGGAATATAATTTGCTATTGAAAATCCAAAGCATAATCAATGAAGCTAAACAATTGTATGCATCTGCATCTTTAAATCGATCCATTGATGCCTCTGGTCAGCTCAGGTAGATTCTCTTAAAATCCACATGGAAGTTGATAAATAGGACAATTCTACAAGCTGCAGTGAAAATCTCTGCAGAGTTTTATTGTGCTTTCAGCATTCCTGAAAGTCAAAAGAAAATCCAGCTATACTGTAGTCACTGACAGGCTGATGGAAACAAACTCACTGCAAAGCTACTGAAAACAGTACTCTCTAAAGGTACTGCAGTTAATAGGACACATAAAATTTCAAATGTCAGTGCTGAATGTCTTAGAGCTCAGGCATGTAAGTTCTTTCCAGTTAAGAAGTACATGACACGGTGTATACATCATGGTATACATATATTTACACCAAGGTATACATATGTATGCATGCACGTATGTGTACATCATACAAAAAAACTTTTTCCAGAAAATGCCCAAACTAACCAAACAAGGGTCAAATCTTATCAACAGTAGCCTTAATGTGAGAATCAATAAATTCAGCAAATCTATAAAGTTGCTTATTTTTCCTGTCTTGTCTTTCCTCCATATCTAACCGATTTTTATTTTTTTACCACTGATTCACTTCAGGCCCATATCAGTCCTCTCTATCAGGAGCTAGGCAGAAGCCAGCTACTGGTATGCTCCCTTACCTCCAGAGGTGAGAATACTTTCACGCCATAAAACCATCTGCCCCAAGGAGTGTCAGCTTCGCATCACTTGTCCCTGCTTTCCTCTGGGCTCCGTGACAGAACTCTCCTCTTTGGGCAGTCACAAAGACCAAGAACAAGATAATAAAGGATGTCCCAGATTTGGGGAAGGGTTGTAGGTAGCTCCCAAATAGTTGTATGCTACTAGTTAACATTTTTTGATGGAAACCACATTGGTTCTTCAGGCTTGGAGGACAAAAGGTTGGCTTAAAATGATCTTAGTTCTTTCTCTTTTGGATTTCACTTTTCTTTCCATATGTTCCCAAATTACTCCCTTTTAAAGAGGATATTGCATCTGAACATTGCAAAGCTTTCTGAATTTCTTTTTGCCTGTCACTGTTACAAGTAAGAGTTAAATACAGAAAGAAAATATAAAGAAAAACTGGCCTCAGCTTTTCCAGATTTTGTGTTTTTGAAAGACTTGGCTTGTACTTTCAGTAGGGTTCACATTTGCCATTTCCTTGCATTGAGCTCTCCCACACAGGTAATGGCTAATGAAGCATCACTTATAAAACCCAGAAATACTAAACTATACAGACAACTGCTGGCCATGATACTCAGGGGCTGTAATCACTTTCTACTGCTACATTAAAAGTTTTCTTTTTAATACAAAAAATGAGTCACAAGTCATTCTGTAACAGTGCAGTGCCATAGGGGCATGACTGGTGTATGGACGGCAAAGCTTTGGTTGGTGCCTACACAGAACTGCTCTCCCAACAGCTTTAGAACCAAAAAGTTATTTTAAATCCTGCATGTACCAGGAGTTGTGGACATGCAACATACAGTACAGTCGGGAAAAATAAAAGGAAGAAATGGACAGTGACAGCAGAGCTTCATTTTTGCTGGGTTACAGACCAAAACTAGTACTACAATGCGTGAGACGGGTTTGTGAGTTTTCTCAGAAAGGTTATGTTGCCCTTCACTTTGGTTTGGGTTCATTTCCAAAACATTCACTAGAAAGCTTCAAAAAGCCTCTTGGACTTCCATATTTATTTTTTTTTAACATACGAGGTGATACTCCTCTTAAAACCATGTTATTTTATCTCTGGAGGAAGGAATGTTCAGTGTAGCCCCACATAATTTTAAATGGAAGCTAAATGGAGAGAAAATCCCTAATACTGCTCACAGACATTTCCATCTAGGTCAAGTACAACAAATCTGCATTTTTAAGCAGCAGAGCCAGCTCTTTGTCCCTGTTGAAAATGGCAAGTCTTGTGGCACCCTGAATTATAACAACACATACAGAAAACAGGATTGCAGTTGGAAAGCCTTTGAGCTGAGAAGCCACATGCTTCCCTTTTGTTATGTGATCTTGATGAATTTATTTCTGTGGCTTTTATTCATGTTTCAGGGTGTTGAATCCTTTAAACTTGTTAGTATTTTCCCTTTTTATTGTTCTCTGCTGCCTTTCACTGTTTTATTCTATTCTTTTGTTCCCCGGTGTAACTGAAGGTAATGCAGTCCTGGGCCTACTACCCTCAGTCTCTTTGATCTGGCAGTGGATATCAACAAAGAAGTTATTTGTTCTCAACACATTAAACCCTTCTGTGTAGCTTTTTAGAAATTCTGTTATGCAACTCTGATAGGGCCCGGAACGAGTTGTCAGGTACCAAAAGGCAGGGGAGCACAAAGACCTCTCCAAAAGCCAAGCTATGAATGGTGTCATCTTACTGTTTCACTTTCAAAGGTGGCTCACAGGGGTTTGCTGAATAGGAGTCATTTGACAGCAGACATCTGAATTTGTATTGCAGACTCTAAGACACCTTTATAAGAACTCTGAATATCTTAGTTGAGTCCTGAGGATCAAAGCATCCTATGTAATAAACCTATCATGGTTTACTCAGGGAGATTTTCAGCATTGGTAACAATGGCAGCTGATTTGTCTCACATAACAAGATACCAATAGAATATAAGGGTTGAGATCAATACTTTAACTAGCAAGATAAAAATCTATCTGAAACTCAGGAATTATATTAAGGTCTCATAATTTACTTTATAAACCATCTTGTATAATTTGAAGGCAAGCATGCATCAAGCGTTCCTTGAAATACATTAAGTTTTGATTTTTCAAATCAGAATACTAGAATAGTAAGTAGAATTGGCAGCATAAATGAATATAATGCATAAAACACAAAAAGCTTTTGGCTGGCTTTTGTATACAGCATTAGAAACAGAGAAATGCACATTATTTTACAGTGAACTGCATTAAATATATTTGTTATGGGTTTGAAATACTCCAAATTATTTGTTTTGGATGAGAGAAGATGCTCTGCATTTATGATATATCATACCACATTGTCATCAATTGTCATGCTTTGTTTATAGGACTGAATAATTTGTAATCATCAGATTACTATGTTTAGTCGGCACTCTTTTTTTCAGAGAGTGTGTTTTAAACAGATCAAATCTTTGTATCTTTTATTTATTTGTTTGTTTATGAAGAGAACGATGAGTGGCTCATTCTCCTCAGAATTAACTATTTGGTGAAGGGTTTGGAATTTCAGGTCCTGGTTGTTCTTGGAGAGGAGGGAAAGGCAAAGCTACTCTTGGGCTCTGATTTTTAACTGTGTGCCCATATTGCCATGTAGGGACACCAGGCAATAACACCAGAAAAAAACGAAGATGCAAAAGGCTGTGCATATTCTCCAGGCTTCCTTTAGCTTTCTGGCTCCCTTTCCCCAGCCATACTTCCAGTAGCATTTCATGCATATTTTATGTGCAGATGTCACTCCAAGTCACTTGCGGCCCAGTAAAAATTTTAGGGCAGGTAGAGGATGAGGAAGTACTTCAGAATGTGGATTGCCCTCTACTATTTGTAGCAACAGGTATTTTGTGAGGAAAAGAATGAAATGTTCTTGGCAAAACACTTTCTTTTTCTTGATTCTTTTTTTGACAAAGAAATACAACTATGAAACAAGATACTCTAACAAGGGTTGCAGGTAAAGATTTTTAACTGTTCATGTGGCAAGGATTGCACAGCCCTGGCAGTCAGGAACTGGCTGGTCACTGTTGCCTCTGCCAGACAGCTGCTGGAAAGAGCAGTCCCCACCTAATTTAAATTTTATATATACTTCTACTACTAACACAACAGGATTTTAATACCTGCAGTTGGCAAATCAATCAACACGTATGGGCTGAATGCCTGTAACTCTTTATCCATGGGGACTGCATAGACACAGCAGCCCATTTGCACAGTTCACCTACGCAGGTCTCAGGCTCGGCAGGGTAACAGTCACCCCTCACTCACCGCCCAAGATACTTTGTTGACAGCACCTAGATATAAACTCAAGATAAAATGGGATTACTCATTCCTAGAAAATAATTGCAAAATCAAACCACTGCCTTCTAGAAAATGCGATATTGGTTCATTTGCCACCCAGAATATCTGTACCTCTAAGCTAAAGAAGAAAAACCCAGCAAAAATGAGACAGAAGCCATTCTTATCTCCCTGTACTGACACTCTCATGGAAGTTCCTGCTTGCATAGCAGCTGCTGAATTGCTACAGTTTACTGTCTGGCATATTAAAATAAACTAGCACTGATTTTGGCAATTTGCATAAACAGTTGATGGATCTCTACAGCAGAAGCAGAAGCTCTTCATCTGTGCCCACCTGTGCATCAGACCTCTCAGCCTGTACAAGCAATAACCACAGCAGCGATTGTCGTGTGAATATACCTAAAGGCAAACACTGTGTCTTATTAGGGTCCAGAGCTCTATCAAAGCCACCAACACAAAAGATGTGACTTTTGAAAGTGGCATATCCTGCTATTTAATCAGAGGGAAAATATTAAATCACAGAATCACAGCCAGCCCTCTGATCATCTTCGCGGTCCTCTTCTGGACTTGCTCTAACAGGTCTATGTCCTTTTTTTGCTGAGGACTCCAGAGCTGGATGCAGTACTCCAGGTGGCGTCTCATGAAATTGGAGTAGAAAGGGAGAGTCACTTCCCTCAGTCAGCTGGTCACACTGCTTTTGATGCAGCCCAGGACACAGCTGGCTCTGTGGGCTGCGAGCACACATTGCCAGGTCACGCTGAACTTCTCATCAACCAACACCCCCGAGTTCTTCTCCTCGGGGCTGCTCTCAATCCATTCATCTCTCAGCCTGTATCTGTGCTTGGGATTGCCCTGACCCAGGTGCAGGACCTTGCACTTGACCTTGTTGAACTTCATGAGGTTTGTACAGGTCCACCTCTCAGGCCTGTCAAGGTCCTTTTGGATGGCGTCCCATCCCTCCAGCATGTCAATGCCAGCACACAGCTTGGTGTTGTCAGCAAACTTGATGAGGGTACACTCAATCCCACTGTCCACGTCACCAAGAGAGATGTTAAATAGATGTCTTGATTGAAAATAGTCTGCAATAATCTGCATTTTTCATGCATGCACATTACCACGAAGGCTTGCACAGCACTTCACAATCTAGATATACAGTGGTATTTATAACTTTAGATACAGAATAAATATGGCTACAGTTCTATATGGGCAACACTATATATTTTTAGGAAAGATAACAAAGAGCACATTGTGAAGCCTAAAGGGTTGGAATAATTTTAGGTGGATAGAATGTAATTCCCCCTGAAAATTACAATACCAACTAAAAAAGGAAAGTCCTAAAAAACCCTAACCCCTGCCTTAAAAACATACAATGGGTATTCTGAAAACAAACAGGCCTGTCCACAAGATCCCAGCTTTTCCAAACCTGCAGACATCAAGCTGATTTCTCAGGCACAGTCCTTCCCAAGACAGGAGTCAGGGCATGGTCTACCCTGGAGCCATATTCACAGGACTTTCACTCACAGCAACTGGGCCCAACCATGGGGTGCTACCAGGAGGAGGTTTGTAAGAACTCGTTAGGAGCTCTCCAAACAGCTGATGCCCAGAAATACCTCTACCACACCTTGGGAGGAAAAGCAGCCAAAAGCTTCCATCTGCCCATCCATTACAAGGACACAGTCAGGTCACGGTGTTATGGAATGTTACTGTAATTTATTTGCCCACATAATATGAAACAGCAAAAATCTACTAAATATTTAGTGGCTGATGAATAATTTCTTCAGAAATCAAAAACACAGCTAAAATTGGGATCTCATCTTCCACCTCCCACATGGAAGAATCGGTATGAAACTGCAGAATTAGATGTAAGGAAATACTTTTTCTGCACAATACCTGCTTTACTGTCAGCTGGACTTCTTGCAGGGCATGGAGGATGATCTTGGAAATGGGAAGGAAAATAAGATCAAACATTCCCACCTCCTATCATTAATGAACAAACAAATCTGTATGTCACCTTTTACATGCTCTCACAAAAAGTTAATTGAGCAACTAGTGAACTCCCCACAGCAAGGCAAATAAAATCTTTGATTTGTTTCACCCTTAAGGCTGGATATCACTGCTGCTGGGCAGATCTACTACAGGAAGAGAGGAAGAGTGAAAGTAAGTGAAAGGATGGTGTTTGTGCTCAATAAGGTTCTAAAATATAGCGTTTGATAAAAAAGCAGTATGTCTCCAGAGACAAACCATAAAAATACAATTATTATAATAGTGTGTAATTTACCAAAATATTTTGACATTTTTCCAGAGATAGTCTGTTTTCTGGAATTTGCATACCTTTGACTCTAGAGTATAGGCATGTATAAGCACTGAAGAAGGCAAGACAGCAAGTAATTATTTACTGATTAAGGAGTGGATGGGCTTGAAGTCTGAAACATTAGCATTCCTATTTCACTCTCATCCTTCCAGAGGAGAAAGGAGAAGACATGAAGTAGAATGTTCTCAACTCATACAGATTCCTAACTCATGGCATTAATGCCATACATTTCTCCTCCTTGCTCTTTTGACTTACTGCTGTCTCCTGGTATGCCCAGGTCAGCCATGCTCAACTCACAGTTACTTTGCAGAGGTGGTAAAGGTTACACAACTCAAATTGTTTTCCACTTCTAAGAGAAATTAATCCAAACTCAGCTAATTTGTATACAGCTGCAGGCAATATAAACATGGCTGGTTAGAATCCTTTATATAGTATAAGCCTTTGTACTCCATACTTCATGGAAGTTAATAAGTAGGTGTCAAACTCTGAATTAAAATTCCCTGAAGAGGACACAGCACAAAGGACAATAAAAATGATTTTTAAATAATCATAGGGATAAATAGCATCCACTTCTGACAAATGTAAGTGCTGGCATAAAATGTTATTAGGCTACAGAGATTTTCTTTTGTTCAGGAAGTATGTTTTATTCTCAAGTAGTGTCATTCATCATCCTAATGAGCCCTCAAAATGTAAATTAAATAGCAAGGACTGATTCATTCAAAAACATCTTTGTGCTGTGTGTTAAACCTTTTCTCTACTTTTATCCTTATATATTGGTTCATTCTTTCTTTGCAAAATAACCCCTCCGCCCTTGTGTACTATAATGGCCAAGTTCAAGCAAAGCATATTTTCAGTAAACACTGTTTATTCATTGCTACATTTGGTACGGTAATTAAAAAAAAAAGAAAACAAAATCACAACATCTCATTTAAAACTGTTGTGCTCCTTAAATTATATTTGATCTGGAAAATCTCAGAAACCTGTGCATGCATGTGGTTTTTGTTTTATTCAGCATCACTTAGTACAGGGAAACCTTCAATGGAAAAGGATTAGGAGAAATTTCAAGCAGCTCTAATTTACAGAACCGAATACATTAAGGATGAAGCAAACACCGTATTTTTGGTAATGGAAGAAAAAATGAAAGAATCCAGGGTCATGAGCTGAATTAGTTCAGATTTCTTGTTATCTGTTAAGGACATTACGCATTCTTACCTGGAATGCAGAAAAGAGGTTTCATAGTTGGCCTGAATTTATGCATGAGCACACACTCAACAACAAGAGCAACAAGGAACACCGCTTCTCTGGAGCCAATGGAAACAAAAATACAACAGGAATGGAAAAAAAAACACAGAAAAAGCATGTCTGATTTTGGTCTGATTACTCTTCAGTTATCTTGTTCCCTTCTCTTCCCCTTCCTAATGCTTCTGTAAATCATCTTCAACTTATTTTGGGTGTATATATGTTTCTGAGTGTACAAAATGAAGATAAAAATATTAATAGAGAAAGCAAAGTTTGCCTGATGACAAGAATACTGTATTAAACTGCATATGGAAGATTTAAAAGCCACAATCTTCAGAATAAATTATGCAAAATCTCAGCATTCAGTGACATTATGCTTTTATGAGGTCGAAATGTTGGAGCGAGACACCAGGGGTTACAATAAAACCATCCAGCTATGAAAGAGGTAAGTACATGCATGGTGTCTTGCTGCCAGGGATCCAAAAAGTGGTGCTGAGACCAATACTCCTTTTATTGCAAACCCAGGGAGAGATGAGTGATGCATTGGTGTAATTGAGTTAAGAGAGCTTAGAGACAGGGTTAAGTGTTACAACTTTTAGCTAGAATATCTTTGATGACAGGTGACCTTTTGAACGGGGTCTTCTAAAAAACTTAAAACGGTGATTTATGAAAGTTCAGTGAAGGCTCCATACTGCAACCATTAAAAAGACCATATATGTAATTAGGTTAAACTCCACTAAGCAGAAAGAAGAATAAAACACCATCAGGATTATGGTATGAAATATTAACACTTAAGAAAATTAAGCATCATGAACCCTAGCTGAGAGAACTTAATAAACCATCTATCATCTGTCTTTTGAGTGCTGATTCAGAAATCAGACTGGCACAACTACAGTGATTGATTAAAATAAATGCATACAGTATAGTAGTTTATAAATGAAGACAGTAATTTACAAATTAAGTAAAGACTATGAAGGCAGAATAAGTCACTGAAGCTGAAAATATATATGAAGATACTTCAAATATACTCAGCTTGTAGGAAAGAGTCACATGATGCAGAAACTATCTAAGTTTATACTTTGCTCAACTAATCTTCAAACACAGACGAGCTACTAGATGAAAAGCCTGCCTTTCACATACTTGTGCACATCTAGGTGTGCTATCTGTATTTTTACTAACCATCCTTTTCATGAACACTGATGTGTCTAAGTACCTCTTATTTCCTAAGTTTTTTACACTACAGTCAAAGCACAGATCCTTGGATCCTATATACTGCTGCAAATTAGAGTCTTTCCAGCCAGCTCTCCAAAACTAAAGCAAAAACCAACACAGATTCCAGAAAAATCTTCCTGTTAGACATCAGGACACCCAAGAAGCCAGAAAAGAGAAAATAAAAAATGAAAACTCTTTATTCTGACTCTGTGACAAACAGTAACCAGTTTATTTCATTATGGTATTAAAAGAATACTGCAGATTCAGTATTTTAAAGCCTATCCACGATACCACAATTTTAGTGGTGTAATTAGAAAGGAACAGGGTGTTGCAGATATTGTTTGTTTCTTTTTGGATTTTGAGTGGGTTATTTTGTTTGGGTATTTTTGTTGTTGGTGGTGGGTGGTTGGTTGTTTTTTAATCGGTGTTCATTTGATTTTTAAAATCTAACAGAAATAGCAACAAAGGAAAAGTTAATGGAACTGATCTGCCATTGAGCCCTCTCCCAGGCATCCTGGCTTTCTTAAGCATCACTGAAGCCTCAGTGCTTCCTGCAGTGGATGGAGAGGTTACCCAAAGGTCAGCCATCGGTGCTGTACAGAATTTACAACCTCTGCTCTTCCTTGGCACCTGCAGCACTTTAAATCCCAAAACAAATGCTGTCATTTGGGACCCAGGTATGGTCCTGACAAAGAGGGGACTGTTATGCAGGATTCATTTTGCTGACAATGATGACACCGTTGACAACAATGATGGAAATAAAATACATCACAACATGAAGGAAATAGAAGAATTAAGCTCATCTGTGGAAAATGTTCTTGTCTCGCCTGAGCACATGCATCCTGTTCCTTGGCTGGTTTCATTTGCTGCTGCTGGCTACATGGGACCTATTTGTAAGTCTGGTTCTGGCAGTATTAGCTACGGCTCCTCCATTCACTTGAGGGTATTCTAGATTGTACAGTCTCCAAAAATGACTACTACAGAGGGCACCGGGCAGAAAAAAGAAGGAGTGAGAAGAAAAAAATCCTCTATATAGTGCAGTTTGGCAGCTTTGGATGTACCAGAAGTAAAAAACCTCCTCCTATCTTTGTAGAGCACAAAGGATTTAGAAGCAAAACCCATCAAGAATGGGTAAAATGTGAATGCTGAAGAAGAAAGAGATTTTGAGAGTGCTGAAGGATGTAAATGGACATTAAGTATGTCACACCCATTTTTCCGTACTATACTTGACACTGTACTCTCCTCATTTTTCCATCTTATACTTGCATTTTTTGAAATGAGTGCTCACAGAATTAAAAACAGGAATTCTTCTTCAAATAGTATGCATGTAGTTAATTCAGTGATAAATTATGTCTGATAATATATTCCTTGAAATAATTTTAACATGCTTTCTGTCTATACATGCCATTTTCAGTGTATCTACACTTTATCTAAGACTTTCTATAAGTCAAGCAATTGTATGGACACATATATGCATGGTCATGCTTGTAAGATATTGCAAATACATATTTAATAGATCTTAGTTCAGCCAAAAATACATGCTGCATTATTTGAGAAATAGTTCATGACCATATAATGAAACACCAAATCACAATGCATGGGAAGGAAATTAAGATTGTTATTAAGATTGCCATTGCCAAAATTGAGCTACTACTTTAATTCTGAGAGCTTCATGTTCAAGTAATTTTGTTCAAACCAGAGAAATAAGTAAGCAGAAGGCAAGAAGCAGGTTCTGTCCCCAAAACACTTTGCCATTAAAATAGACACAGGGAACATCATGCATGGAGAGGAATAAAACACACCAGTGAAACTGAGTGAACGGGAGACTGGCTTGGATTTGTCAGCCTTTCTATAGTTTACTTTTAATAAATAAATATCTCCAGTGGATGCTTCAGGCTAGATGAATTCCCTGGAGATCCTAAATAAGGAAAGAGGGGTGACCTTTTGTGGGTTGTTTCAGCAGAGATGCTCCATTGTGCGTGGTGACAGAGAGAAGTGCAGGAGACACAGTGTCCCTGCTGGAGCAGAGCATTCAGCTCATTGGGAACAAGGCTGAAGAACAGCACAGGAACAGGCTTCTCAGTGGCTTTGAGGGGGAAAAGGAGAAATGCAAATTTGATCTGGTAGACAAGAAATGGGCTGACATCGACATCGACAAGTGGAAGGTTCTCTTTGTGAGGGGGGGTTGCAAGAGCAGAATGAGACCTTGTCATGAGCAAGGAGAAGAGAAACACGTAGCCAAGAAACGGGCCAAGCTGGACATGCTCTGTGAAGGAAGGACCATCACAAAGCACAGATCACAGAGAAGCAGTGCCTGGGCTTGCTCTCAGGTGCACAGCATGAGAGGTAGGGAAGAGTCAGATCTGTGCTGCAACACCTCAAGCTGAAGTACATCAGAAACCTCACTTTTTTTCTGGCTGTTTTCCACTTACTGCCTGACAGATTGGACAGGTTTTTGCAAACTAATAAAAAGCATAGTTTTGCCACAGAGCCGTTAGCAAACTGAGTCTCTGATATCTCTGTTGAGCGGCAGGTCAGTCATTGAGCAAATTTATTTTCTTCCAGACATGATAGTACATGTGGCAGAATCTGGCCCTTTTTAACGTAACGCTGATAAAAGCAGAGGCATTTCTAACTTTGGCTGTGACCAAGTCCTACAGTCATGCTGATACATTCATGCATTGCATTAAAAGGTGATACATGAAATCACTCAGTATACTTGACTCCTTTAAATACCTTGACAGAGAGATAGGTGAATTATTGTTTTCTGTATAAGCAAGAGCCATATTTGAGTATACACATCCATGTGTATTCAATTCATATGTATGCAATTAAGAGTAATTGTTTTTACAAATTTAATTATATGACTCTTGTACTAAATATTTTGTATGAAAAACAGGCAAGGGAATAAACAAAATGGTATTAGATTCCTATTGCCCAAAGGCTGTGAGAAACAATCTATACCAGGGCTTTTAAAAATACAGGCAGTATTTTTGATAAAATTATGTGCTAGTTCAAGGGCCTCTTTTCTTCTTCAGTGCACACAGTCAAGTCTTCTGGAATTCATGACCACTCAAAGCCTTTAATGAAAGTTGAGCACATTAGTCAGCCTAACCTAATCGCTCTGTCTTTCAAGATAAACTCAGCTTTTCTTGCTCATTCCCATAAACACAGAAATGCAGAGAGACTAGGAATGTCATCATCATGTAAGACACTTGCTATTAAATCTATTCTCAATACAAGGCTGACCTGAAGTACGTTTCAGAAATCTTTCTCTTTGTCTGCTTTAATTCATCAGAATCCTTTCAGGTAAAACTACCGCATTTATACATCAAAACTGTATTTTTAAAGTCAATCTCTAACTTTTAAGGCATGCATCTTTTCAGGAAAATGTCAGGGATGTTATTCTTGGGTGTCCTTCTGCCCAAGAGGCCAATGGAGCCTGAACAATGAAGCAAACAAGACAGCTAATCAATAGCAGTCACAGCACTATTTTTTATCCTCCAACATCTTCATTTTCAACTCGGTACACATCATTACAATAGGAAAACAGGACAGTCAATCTCCATTAGGTTCAAGCACTGCATGAAAGAATTAATTTGGCTGCCTTAAAAATGATGATACAACTGTATGCCCTTAAACCTTTTAAATTTATTTTTAAATTTACAGAAAATACTTGGATAGGCAGATTAGCTAGATATGAAGGCAGGGGCATATTGACATGTTTTTTTCTGTTGGCAACATGTATTTCTTACAGTGATGATTTCTCTGAGCACTGGAATACATCCTGTAAATTTTTTTAAGGCTTTGGTATAAAGCAATTTCACAAGTACCTGTGTAACTAATCAGATTGAAGGTTCACGATGCCAATTTCTCAGAAGTATGTCAGTGGCACTGAGTCTTGTTCCTAGCTCTGAAAAATATCCTTTAGATTTAGGATTTTCAAGGAGCCCAGGGATTTAGTTGTCCATAAGCCATTCAAGTATGAGTGATGAGGTCCAAACTCCCTTTGGCTATTTTGACAAATCCATTTCAAGTAACTACTCATTTTCACGTTTAATTTGAGTTCAAAGCAGTCAAAGTTATGATTCTCCCCCTCCTCCACACTGACTGCTTTCAGTATCTGGCACCGAACACTGACCTTATGTCATTCCCACATGTATGCATATATGCATATTAATGCACATGCAAACACATATAGGCAAAACCACTGAAACGGTCCAGCATATGGCAAGAACCTTTGCTCGTGCTTCAAACACATACGCTGGCACTTGCCACAAAGGGAACAGGGTGGAAATGAAAAGCACGCCAAGACTTCCAAGTCTCCCATCCCATACGTCTGTTAGCATTCTTTTATTTCCTATACTTACCAGAGAACGGGCCCACAACCATTTGGTTCAGTACAGCCTTTCAGCACCTGACATGCTAAACTGCAAGGGGAACTGCAGCCAGCACCAAAATAATTTTGTGTCCAGGGCTATTTTGAAGTAAAACTGGGTAGTCTTACAGTTACTAACTATGATGTGGTTGTGCTTGGTCAGACATTCTGATTTTAAATGAAAGAGGAGAAATCCATTCATTTATAAATAGCCCCATGTTTCAAAATTTCAGCCAATTTTGGATCTATTGGTAAACAGGTTTTTCTATTGTTTTGGGGTATTAAGCAATCAATAGTTTATAGGCATGAACTCTGAGAAACAAGACTTAAGAAAAAATGTGAGACATGTTCCTGCCAGAAAATTTATTCTAGATATGCAATACCTTCTGGTGGTACTTAATTTAAAAATTTCAAAATATACTTAATTTTCAGCAGATTTATAACTACGATATTAGAGATATAAGTCAGGCAAATAGGTCAGAACTTATCAGTGCTTTGGAGGAGCAGAACACCAGGAAAGGCCTCTGGGAAGGAGTATTGCAACATTTGGAGAGTAAAGCTCCATCACATAACAGCCATTCTGAATATTTTTTAGTCTATTTTCCTTCTTTTGTCCTCTGGCAAGTTTTTTCTCAATATTAGATTCAGCATAAAAATACTTGCAGTTTAGCTTCATGTACTCTCCTGTTTATAGCTCCAGGACATTACAATGACTTTCCCAATGTTTTTGCAACTTCTGGAAAGTTATCTGCTCCCAGATCTTTCTACCATAAGGGAGTTAGTTCTCTTCTAGCTATACAGCTTGAAATAGGTTTGTGTTTTTTGGGGTTTTTTTTGGTTCCAATATTATATATTCCTGATTATGAAAAGAAGTGATGGTCATGATTAACCTGTGGTCCACATGAAGTTTATGCGATGACTAACTTTAAAACCATACCACTATTTTAGTTCTCATCTGGATCAGAAATTTGACTTAAAACTTTTCTGGTTTTCATACAAATTCTGAAAATGTGTTTTAATTATACTGTCTTTTAAAGGAAAGTGATTTTCTGGTTTACACAGATGTAATGAAGCTATGGAATTCTTTTTCTCTGGGGAAAATTAATCTTTTGGCAGGTCTTACGGAGGAGGAAATGTACAATGAGATAATTCTCTCTGAATGATTTAATGATTATCAAGGGATGTAGCTAGAAAGGAATGAAAAAAAGCCATAGAAAATGTTGGGTTTTTTTAATATTAGATGGGCTTGTTGAAAGCTTCAGCACCAGGAAACAGGAAAGAGTGACAAGCCCCTGGAGAGAGTTTTATTCACAGAAGACCTATGCTTTACTGAGATTCACTGTGGTATCCACCAACCGATGGCCAGAGCTTGTGATGGGTTTTCCCACTTCTTGGTCTACATCCTAAATGGGTACAGAGCCACTGAGCCTTTTCTTTTTTTGGTCTTAACAGGAGTGTTGGAGAGAAGTACACTTCCTTCAAAGAACCATAGACATATTTCATTAGTTCTTGCTGGTGGCAGATTGTGTTTCTGTGTGAGCGATGCCAGTGGAAGCTAGAACAGACGTGTTTGAGATAAGGATTGAACAAAGCGACAGCTGAAGGAGTGACGACCAAGTTAATGCACTCACAATCAAATATTTTTTGGTGAAGTTTGGTGAAGAGTGTTCAAGATTTAAATCTAGATGTGGTATCAATAACATTAAGGTCGTTCAAAAATGAGCACGTTTATCCCAGGAAGAAAAGGAACTGGCAACTAGTAACTTTTCAAACTTCAACCTATGGCTTGTTTTTTGCCACTTCCTAAAATTTTATTAAGGTCTCATAAGTTCTACTGGAGAGGTCATTCTTCTTCCAAGATAAGGAGCTTCACTGTTTTATATAAACATGCAGATGCAAGCACCCCCTCGATATGCATTTTGCATTTTTTTCTGCACAGATAACATGGGTGATGTTCAGCACATGGCCAGGACACAAAACAGTAGGAAAGCTTATTTATACCTTGAGTTGACCACTTACCCTCCTTATTTGCTCAGAAGGGATAGCAGAGTCCCATGAAATATTCCAAGATACGTAGTGTCTGTAAGACCATCTTTGACAAATCCTGGGACAACTATGCCACAACTCAGAGCATAGTTGGTATGGTATGGCAAGGCTGGTACAGACCCAGGGCGAACCTACACTTCTTGGCAACTGCAGAATTTAGGCTTTCCTGACCATCTCTGTCCCAAACATTAGATTGGTTTAGTAATACCTGTCTTCCAAATTTTGATACAGTGAGCTCCTGTCAGTTTAGCACAACTGAGAAAATGAGTTGTTCTCTGCTATACTCTGTCCAAACACTGTTTCAGTGAGATCCCTTGAACTGGAAACTCCACATTGCCCTCAGGAACTCCCTCGAGTCTTACCTTTCTCAGACAGTTTTTATATGTTCAAAGCTTTTGGGGATAAGAGAGTGAAAATATTCTCCCATACGTGTGCATAATTCCTGTTAAGGCTTGCAGGAATTAGATCTATTTGTTGGATCAAATATATAACCTGTTGTGTACTATTTTATTTTCTTTCAGGTCACTCATCTTTTCCACTCTTGTATCAAAATAATTATTAGCATTGTGTGCTTCAGAAACATCTTAGCTGTCGCACAAAGTGGATGTCAACAATATCAGTATAAAAAAAATTACGTTATGCTCTTTCAAATGCAGAGATGGTATGAAAAAGAACACTCAGTGATGTGCTATGCATCACTTAAAACCAGACACACTTCTCTGCCAAGATCCTTGTCACTGACAGTGTTAGATGTGTGGTTTTCCTCTTTTTACTTTTCATAAGGTTTAAACTTAAGGCTTTTTGGTTTTGCTTTTGGGGTTTTTTTTTTTGAAACAAAGGTCACTTACTTAGCGACAGATAAATAAAAATTCAAGCATCCCCAGAAAAATCAATAAAGCTACTAAAAATCTAAGTTGATAATAAATTTTTGTTCCCCCTTCACATAGCTCAGGAATGTCAGTATTTACTGGAACCACTGTAATATCAGATATTTCAGAAGAGTATTGATTTTGCCACTGAAGTGTGACTAAAGGGATAAATAAACTGCTCTTGGGGTCAATCGATTCATTTATCTTTGCTGTTATTTTATAGAAAGTCAAAGCAGCATAAACTTTGATAAATAAATGTTATCATGAAGAAATACTATCCATATGAAGATTTTGAAAACAATGGGAAAATATCTAGTCTGCCAGGACTGAGCTGAAAAATCAGGATTATGTTTATGCTGCTTTGAGTACTAACAATGAGGACAAAATATGACATTTCACTGTTGATGCACACTGCCTAGTTTATGATTCTTAATGTGGCCTGGTGAATTAGGATGAGTGTTACTGTATGTAGAGTAGAATACTCCACAAAATAGGAAATTCTCACATGATAGGAAAAGGAAAGGGAGAAGAGCCTTTATTTTTGTATTTGCAATGAATCTGAACTACAGTTGTACTGATGCATTCTGCTATTTTTTAAAAAAATAAAAATTTGGTAACAGCTGACATATTCAAGTTGCTAAGTAATGGGAATGCTCTGAAGTGACTTTGTGCAGCTTTAATTGCAAGCAGGATAATAGCTACTTCAAAAAGTCACAATGATATTATAAAGATTACAGTGCGAAAGTCATGCAGAGCCTGCTATGATGTTATCATGATGTGAATTTAATGTAGTAAGAGAATATTAAGACAAATATGAGGTTTGTGTAAGACATAAGAAACTGCTGTCATTGTGAGAGTCTATGAGTCTACTTTTGTAAGCCTATACATGTTAATCAACAGAAAAAATGCAATGGTATCAAGATGAAATGGCACAGAAGGTGTATAACCCTTTTTTGAATGACAGCTAGGCAATAGGTGGGTGTTATCCATCTGAATTAAAGTATTTAGAAACTAGACACCTCAGCTCATGGCTCTGCCCTGCTCACAGTCCCTGGAAAGAATCAGATACTTTCTGCAAGCAGTTTCTCTTCCAAGGCCTCTGCCTAAGAAAGGTCACATGAATCAGCCTTTGGAGGCACCTGCCTTGGTCTTTTGACTATAAAAAGAGTCTAGGCTAGTCTAGGACACGCAAATTTTAAAAATTCCAAGTGAAGAGAAATGAACCCTATGCAACACATCAGTGATAAGAAAGACATCCCAAACTCACCAAAGTGAGAGAACAGTAGGTAGTTGTTCAACAAGTGAAGTTGCCTTTCCTGTGGTCATCAAAATAAAATAAAATAAAATAAATAAAAAATAAAAACAAACAAACAAACAAACAAAAAACCCCAAAACAAAACAACAAAAAAACCAAACCAAACCAGACCAAACCAAACCAAACCAAACAAAAAACAAACAAACAAACAAAAAAA